>CM034701.1:41302691-41315684 GCA_020142125.1 Phrynosoma platyrhinos
CCTTTCTTTTTTGCCAAATAATGAAATGTTTTACTTCTTTTGAATTTTAAATTCAATCCTTTCACATTCCAAGAAATAATCTTAGTCTCCATATTTCTCTTATTATTATCAAATTATATTTTTATCCTCTTTTTTTGTCTCTATTTAATTCTCCTGTTCTACCTCTTCATCTGGGTCATACTTTCAACTGCAGTTGAAATTGTACATTTTGTAGCGAGTTTTCTTTCCTTGGTGCCTTGACTTTCAGCATTATGTTTGGTGCATTCTTTTTGGAGTTGGTTTTTTTCTGTCTGAAGTTTCTCATTTTGTGTACAGGAACCCTGAATTCTCAAATGTGAAAAGTACATGTCCAAATCTGCTCTCTGTTTCAAATATTTCCTTATACAGTTGGCCCTTTATATCCACTGGGATTGGGTTCCAGAACCCCCCAAGGATACCAAAATCCTTGGATGCTCAAGTGCCATTATATACAGTGGTATATTAAAATGGTGTACCTTATTAAAAATGGCAAAATCAAGGTTTGCTTTTGGAAATTTTATCTTTGGGGAGTGGGGGAATATTTTCAAGTGGTGGATGGTGGAATCCATGGATGCAGAATCTGTGAATAAGGAGGGCTGCCTTTATGTTGTAAGCAGATGCAATATGGTCAGAACATTCATTGCACTGGAACTGCATTGAAACAAATGTAAAACTAGATTTTCTTCATTTGAAGGGGATTGTCTCTGTGACCTTTAAGGTACGTTTCAACTCTATGATTCTAAATATTGTAAATCCAGCAAAGGAACAACCAAAAAAAAAGAGGCACTTAGAAGCAGCAACAAAACAGTAAGCCCTGTACAAACAAGGACTATTGATTAGCCAGGCTTTTAATTTATTTGTGTTAAATGATGAGATGCGATAACATTTTATCTTATCTCATAGAATGCCTTACAAAAGACTACAGTTCAGAAGAAGCCAAATCCCATTGAAAAGGATGGAAGTTGCTGCTCACTTGAACAACATCCATTCATTTTAAAGAACCTTGCTCAGCAGAAGTTCCCAGTTGATCATGCCCAAGGTTAAATAAGCACCTGGGAAGAGGAAAGTGTGGATTTGAAGAAAACCCACTTGTGTGCCCCAGACAGTGAAATTCACTGTTGTTTAGGGCCAATGTATATGCCCCCAACAATAAAATTCACTGTTAAGAGCCAATGTGTGTGCCCCCAACAATGAAATTCACCATTTTTAAGAACCAATCTGGTCTAGTACTTTGGGTGTTGGGCTAGGACACTTAAAAACCATGGTTTGAATCCCCACTGGGCCATGTAAACCCAGTGGGTGACCTTGGGCAAATCACACTCTCTCACCCTCAAAGAAAGGCACAGGCAAACCCCTTCTGAACAAATTCTGCCAAGAAACCCCAATATAGGGTTGGCTTAAGGTCAAATGACTTGAAGGCACACAATAATGAGGGCAAATTAGTGCATCTTGCAAATAAACATATGATATTCTTACAGTGGACAATAAATAGCTATATTAGAGCAACAAAATAGCTGCATTTTTCAGGGGGAGTAATACTTTATGGCAAAACTGAATTCAAGACAATTGAATTCAAGCAATTACATTACATCACAGATTTGCCCCACTTTAGTACAATCTAGTTACAAGCTAGACTGAAACAATTCCTAGTTAAGAGTGTTTTTTCTCACATTGTGCAATGTTTTGCTGGTCTCATAAAATAGTAATAATTTAATTTAGTAATAATTAGTAAAGTTAGTAATAATTTCTTATATGCCAGTGTGGTGTAGTGGTTTGGGTGTGCCAGGGAAACCCACTGGGTGGCCTTAGGCAGGTCACACCCTCTCAGCCTCAGGGGAAGGCAAAAGCAACTCACCTCTGAACAAATACCCCCAGAAAACAACATGATATGGTGTTGGAAACCACTTAAAGGCACACAACAACTACAAATAATTTCTTCAGGTGAAATCTGAATAAAGCCTAAATGATCACTCCTTTTCAATCATATCTCTCACACCAAGTGCTTAATCTTTCTTCCTCAACCTGGTGCCCTCCAGATGCTTGGGACTAAAACTTCCATCACATCTGGCCATTGTCCATGCTGACAGGGGCAGATGAGCATTGCAGTGCCAGATATCTGAAGGACAAGTGGTTGTGAAAGGCTGATTTAAGTAGATAGGTACATGCAATGGTGTTCAAATCTTAGCTGGTGTACAAATTCCCCTGATTTCTTTCTTGATTGTCTGTAGATAAAATGACTCAGTTATTCATCTGATTCAGGGATGGAATCATCTGGCCCTCCAGATGTTGCCAAAGTGCAAGTCCCAGCAGCTCTAGCCAGTATAGTCAAAAATGAAGAATGCTGGGAGCTGCAGTCCAGCAACATCTGGAAGCCCACATGATTCTCAACCCTGATCTATATATTACAATATATACCTCACCATCATCCCAGTGATTCTGTCTAATATAAGATGAAGCTAAAAATCTTCTCCCCACCCCAACAATGTGCAGTTGCAGATCTCTCTGAGTTTGTGACAGACAGCAAACACGAAGGAGAGAGTATCTCTCACATACACATGCCAAAGAGTGGAGTGCTGCCCCAGTGGTTTCTGGGGACCAAATGTAACCCTCCAGCCATCAGAATTTGTCCACTCCTGGGGCCCTCTCACACTACACAATTATGCTGCTATTATTCCACTTTCTTTCACAACAATTTTTTTCACAAAAAAATTACAAAGTGTGAAAAAACCATCCAATGGAATGGTTCTATCCTATGGAATCCTGGGATTTGTAGTTTGATGAGGCACTAGAACTCTCTGACTGAGAATTCTAAGTATATCTCCATAAAGTGCAGATCCCAGGATTCATATAATGGCAGTTAACTGAATCACAGTGCTAGAAATGTGTAATGTGAAGGGGGCCCCGATCTATACAATCACACATCAACCGGACATCATTGCTCTTGTATCTATGAAAAATATAAGGCTCATGCGTTATTTCCGTTTAGCCTCCAAGATAAAGACAGCCTCTAAAGGGATTTTAAAGAGGTTCAAAAATCTTTCATCCTATCCTGAGATTTCATATCATTTTACTGAATGAGCCATTTAGGACACAAGTCACTTAACCTCCCCATGCCTTCATGGGGAAATGAGCATTTTAATGCTGCCCTCATAGCACATGGCAAGGATTAATTAATTAATACTTGTACAGTGAGTAAAGCTGTCAGGGAACGACGGGTGATGATATATGTCACATGCTGAAAGACCCATGGGAGAGAAGTAGGCACTAAGTAAGTGAACACTCTGCTTTGCATTCCTGTAATACTGTTGGGTTATGCAGAAGGAAACAGAACAGCTTCCTTCCATAACACACTGCTGAAATGCCAACCTCAATGAAAACTGAAAGGGTCACCAGAAGAGCAAGACTACTAAAAGAGCATCAAGTGGGATTAAGAGAACAAAGATCTGCAGCAACAAAGTACAAAGGACATGGCAGGAAGGGAAAAGGGGTGGTAGGGATATGAAAACACTTCCATGATGAACATATAGAGCCTAGACTGATCAGTGTCAAGACAAGGCAGAGACCTAATTAAATAAGGACTCAATTTCCATTTCATTCTCAGTCCAAAATAAATGCTGACGTTTTCTCCCTGCTGATCACATTACGTGTGTTCTCGCATTTGTTTGATAATTTTTCACACTTTGTAATTTTTTGTAAAAAAATTTGTCGCAAATGAAACACGGGTGGTTGTGCAAAAAACAACATGATTTGTGCAGGAATGAGTGTGAGGGTTTGCACACACAAAAATCCTTCAATGAAAAAAGAAAATATTCAGCCATTTCCTCAGTGAGTTGTCCTGGTGTGTGTTGAAACACTCTTTCTAATTAAAGATGAGAAAATTCACAAGTCTTCTTTAACTCCTACTAAGGGAAAGCTAGACAGAGTGGTTTAAATCAACATTGGCTCATTTACAACAGCAACAAAAATGATTATTTTTAAAAATAGCTGTGAAAGCCAGAACAAGGCTGAAAAAGACAGCTGCACCAAAGAATTGTTGCCAGCATGTTTGGGGAAAATCTCTTTATCAAGGACATTTTTATAAAATGCCTTCTCACACTTTCAAATGGATGCTTAGAACTTTATCACTCAACTCAAAGCATTTCAACTCAATTCAATTCAAGAGACTGTTTTTTTAGGAGTTATATTTAGAAGCCAGGCAGTGGAGTACTTTACAATTCAAGATGCATAGTCAGGATCCATTGTGGTGTAATGGTTAGGATGTGAGTGGGACTTAGCAAATGTACTTGTTCAAGTTCTACTGGCAATAAAAGACAATATATTTTTAAGACAACATGCACAGGGAAGATGCACTTTCTTTTCAAGCTAAATTAGGCTCCTGGAATTCTCCCACATTATAAAAATAAAGGGCATGTTTGGATTTTTGTGGGCTTTTCAGGCTGTGAGGCCATGTTCTAGAAGAATTTCTTTCTGACGCTTCGCCTGCATCAGACGCTGGCCATGAAAGCTTTCAACTTCACAAAGGGCATGCTTCCTGCTCACCTTATTTTAAAGGGGAAATTGGAGGTGCCAGCAGTGCTGTAGCAGCAAGTTGGGTATTGTGGCAGAGGGTTGGCTGTTTGGGGGAACATGGCCCAACCATTCCTCCAAGCTCCCCATCCCTGCTCTAACCATCATAGTGCAACTACTGGATTCCAATATTGACAAAACAAGTAACAAGTTTAAAAAAAAAAAAAAAAAGCAAAGATAGAGAGGGATAGAGAGATGTGCAGACATCGTACATCCCAAAAGCTATTGGTCTTTAAGGGTGAGGAGGAGGAGCTCACTGATTGTACTGACAGTGACTTTAGTTTAAAAGCCATTTTTAAGGCAAGCTAGTCACCCAGGACCACTCACTGCTTCTTGGACTGATTGAGAAAGACAGCACAAATTATTTATTGATGGAATTCTTCCTCCTCTCCTGGGGCAAACCCTTTCTGCTCAGAAAGATTTCAGAGGGATGGGGAGCTTGTGGCAGGTGCTGCTTGAAATCATCTCCATTTCCTCAGCCGGGGTCTTGGGAAGGTTAGCGTGGTTCATGCCCAGAATGTTCATAATGCCATACAGAATGTACAAATATCTCAGGGGCAGAAAAGGCTACGGAGAGCATCAAGGCAGCCTCCTGGGGAACAACAAACATGCCAGTTACACTCAGAAGGGGCCAAATACGTTTCTCTGAGTTCCCCTTGGGGAGAAGCATTTGTCGGCAAGGGCTTTTCCACTTGTGATTTAGCTCTTTTCTTTAAAAACAAAGAAAAAAGAAAACTTTTTCAGTAGCGAACATGATTCTCTGGGGATTAGGAAAGTGTTTAACAGGGCTGATGAGATAGGAAGGAGGGGAAATGGAGCTGGTTTCCAGTTGAAGAACCAGATGACGTATTTGGAACAGGGCAATTCAAGGCAATCTACAGCTGCAAAGCAGAGTTCTGGGTCTACCACTTATTCAAAAAGGAGAGCTAAAACTCAAAATTTCACTTACCAAGCACAAACTTAGTAGCCAGGGTTTTTCAGCTGGGAGTAGATGTAAAGATTGGGAAAATTGTTTTGGGACTATACTTCCCCAAATGCTTCCTCTACACGCCCAGAACCCAAGGGGTTCTGGAAGCTATCACATGTTATTTTCCAAAAAGAGAGCCCCATGCAAAATAATCTCTAAATTTTAAAAAGTTTTTTTAAAAATAAATAAATAGGAGGACTGCACATAGAACATTGCTGTGGAACTTTAGCTCTACATTCAGCAACATTTCACTACAGAACTGTGGTTCTCTGGTCAGCCTGTGATATTAGTATGGTGCCACAGGCTGTAAGGAAGAGGAAAGGGTATGTGCCACACAACACTATGATCGTCCAATCAGTAAAACTCTAATTCAACAAAATTCTTCCAACTGGTAATACAATTATTGCAAACAGACATTTTCCAAAAAGGTTCTTCTCCATCTCAAAATTTAATTCCTCTATGCACTGTAGCCGTATTCACAATTCCACTCAACCGTACACATGTGTGGATGACATAGGCCCCAAACCACACATATGTGAGTAGAGCTCTCTTCTGTAGATGTTCACATTATCTGCTCAAATACCTGGGAAGGAAATACATCATGAATGTGAGACCACTAGAATAGGGCTACTCGACATGGCCCTTCTGCCTCCTCACTGGAAGTCTACATATAGATGTAAATGAAGTAGGAGTATGAGCATCAGAATAAGCTTAGAGACAATAACTTTTCAAATCCCTTTCTGAGTTTCTAACTCTGTCTTCACCCAGTCCTAGATACTAATCCAAAATTCTGAATGTGTTTGTTTTGGCAGTTGAAGGGACAGAATGTTATGAGTTGGAGGATAAGATAAATCTTCATTTGCATCCTCCCTGGGACTAGAACACATCTAACTGGAACATTAGGTGACATTTAAAGGGAACAAGATTGGGTACAGCAAGTTGAAACCAGTAAGGAACAAAGACTGTGTTTGAGAGTTGGTTTCCTGGCAATAGGTCAGCTATGTTCTGCAGAACTTGGGAGAACTCCTGTGCTTAGCAGATTTTGCTCTACCATGCTTCAGAGCTCCAAGTCAGACTGACTTCTGCCAGGATACCAGTATCTAGGCAAAGTTATAATTCCAAGCTCTGGTGCTGTGGCTTGGAATTGAAGTCTAATTCGGGAAGCAGCCAGGTCCTATCGCAAGGATTTTGCTGCCGAAGCTACCTGGTGAGTCCAGCCTGGCTGCAGCCTGGGTTCCCGGTGTGCTTCAGTGGCCATTTTTTCAAGTCGGAAAGCTCCTGATTTCGAAATAAGGCTGCCAAAGCATGCTGGGTACCCGGGCTGCAGCCAGGCTGCGCTAGCCCAGCAACTTCTGCAGCAAAATCCTTCTGATAGGACCTGGCTGTGTCTTAAATTAGACTTCAATTCATAAGAGGTAAGCCAGGCTATTTGAGGAGAGCGATAAGGTCCTAGGAGAGGCTGCATCAGTCTGCTACTAGATACCATCCCCTTCTCTCCCCTCTCTACTGTTGAGTTAATAGAATACAAAGTATGTTTGTCCTTTGAACTCAGTTTTCAGCCATTAATGTAAGCTGAGGACAAAGAAGGAAGGAGAGAGAAACTGACACATTTTAAAAGCAGCTGAAAAAAAAATAGAACAGAGGTTTAGCAGGGACTCTCCCTGCCAATTCCAGACAGTTGTGTGTTCAAATTGTCTGTCGACTTATGGTGACCCCATGAATTTCATAGTTTTTTTTGTGTGTGTGTGTGTTTTTGCCAAGGAATACTCAGTGGTGGTTTGCCAGTTCCATCTGAAATATAGCCTATAGCACCTGCTATTTGTTGGTAGTCTCCCATCCAAATACTAACTAGGGCTGGCCCTGCTTAGCTTCCAAGATCAGACAGGATTTTTGGACTCTCCAAAGATATGCATCTTGGGTCTGGTATGAGACAAAAAAAGGATATAATTTAAATAAATAAATACAACTCCTCTTCAGAAACCTCTGCCAAGAAATGTGCCTCCTCTTCTACATAGAGCATTCCCAGTAAAGTGGGGGTGAAGGAACTCCAGAGCCTGGACCTCTACCACCAGACCACTGTGTACACACACAGTTCTGTCATCATACTAATTAATTCACTACTTCTGCAGAAGAACTAAGGGAACAAAAATTGGATCAGGAGACTATCCATATTCATTGGTGTTAAATGAAGCACGCAGGTCATATCTATTACACCAGCCTAGGATGTGATTATAGCTGGTGAAACCTGTTAATGAATGAAGATTGAAGTAAGCAAGCAAAGACGATCCCCTTGCACCTATTTAATCCACTAAAGCAGTGGTACTCAAATTGGACCCCCACCTTTACATCTATATGTAGACATCCCACTCACTTCATATATGTGAATAAAAATATTTTGTTTATTTAGTCCGTGTATTTTCATTTGCACATTCATGTATAGTCATATTTTAACATTTATAAGGAAATAATATTGTTCAAATTAGAACAGTTTTATTTAAAGTAAATTTAATATTTAATTCAATGCATGTGTAAATTGTACACATAAAAAAGTTTGAGAGGAGGGATCAGAGCCTGCAAGTGTGACACCCTCCTTGAGCAACTCTCGCACGCCTGCATCCCTTGCACTGCACTAAAGAGAAAAGAAAGAGGGTCTCCGCTGAATTCCTACATACCAGAAACAGTATTACCTTTTGCATACATAAAAAGAACAAATATTCAGTTTTAGGAGTTATTTGTTAATGCCTGTTTTGGTAGGGGAGAGTTATAGAGAAAGATTTCCCTAGAGATGTCATACTTTGACTTTATAGGTCATTTTGACTTTATATGTCATGCCCAGCACTTTGAACTGTACCCAGAAATAGACTAGTAGCCAATTAATCTGATGTAGGAGGGTAATTATATATTCCCTGTAACCATCCCCAGCAACTTGTCTGGCTGAAGCATTTTGGATGCATCCAGCACATTCAGGATAGAATATTACAAGTGAGAAGCAATATTTTGTGCACACAACCTGTGCAAAGTGGGTACTTGATGAAAGATGCTCCCCATTACACATCCGAACAGAAGGTATTGCCAGACTGTATAACATCGACAATGCATCACTTCAAGCATACTTTTCTGATCGAAAATAATAAGTTTGGTGAAGGGTGACTTTAAAAGGCTTGATAAATATTTTAAAAGGTAACAGGCATGTTCCCAATATTTCCTTCCTTTTCCAGCCTCCTTCCTTCCATATACCACTTCATCCTCTCGATCCTGCCATGTGTACTGTAGTATCTGCAATCTAAGATCCAGGTGAAACTAACCTTACAGTCATAAACCTGAATTGTAGGAAGGATGCTTGCTACTCCCAGAAAAGGTGCAGGCATGTCCTTGGACACTAGAGGGTGCTCCCCATCTCAAAGACAGAGTCAATGTCACAGAGAGAGCGAGAGAGAGAGAGAAGGCACACGCAAGTCACGAAATAATGGAGACAGTTAAGAAAATCCTTATTTCTAGCAGTTGGAGAAATACGAGCAGAGAAAAATTAGAATATGAATAATAAATAAATCCGGTCATCTATGTCTCCCCATCCCCAGCTGCATCCCACCAAGCTAGAATTCTTTGTCCCATTTGTCCTCTGCTGCCTGCCTGCTCAGTCAGGTGATTTCCAATTCACTTTTATTCTTTCCACCTTGATCTGGAATCCAAAGCAGCAAACAGTTTTTCTGCTTGACAGAACTCTGTGTGTGAGAGCGGTGGCAGGGAGGGGAGAAACGGGAATCGAGAGAAACTCCTATTTCAGTGGGAAATTCCCAGCCCCCCAAATGGGGCTTGATTTGCAACCTTTGCATATGGGGAATGGATGGGAAGTACAGCTAAGTTGCACTTTTTACGTCACACTCCTCACTTGCCGATACCTTAAAAAACATTGAGCTTTCTTCTTCTTTTTTTAACCCTGAGAGGGTTTAGCCCCCAGAAAGGCCGTTGTGCCCCAGGATGAGCCATTTTGATTTCCTAGAGTCCCATTTTGTGGCACAATCCACAGAGAACTCAACCTACAAGATTGACATTCCATGGTATTGACCCCTGAATAGAATAGGAAGCAAACATCTCCAAATTTCAGTCACAATCCATGCCATTTTTTAAATTACAGTTTTTTTAAATGCCCTAGCAAATAAATATATTGATCCCTGCCCCCCCCCCCCCAATTTTACCAATGTAACATTTTTTATTTTATTTTTTTCAGTCATGTGCCTTTGAATTGACTCTGAGTGATGATGTAAGGTTTTCTGGGCAACATTTATTCAGAGAAGGTTTGTCATTTCCTTCCTCTGATGCTGCAAGAGGGTGGCTTGCCCAAAGTCATCCAGTGGGTTTCTGTGACTGAGTGGGGATTTGAACCCTGGTCTCCTGGAATCTTAGCCACATTGGCTATTGGGACAAAAATGTTTTGGCTAGCTGTGATGCAGTAAAGTGGAAGTGACCTGCTATGGTTGGCTCTAGCTTGACCCCATTCAGGGCAACCCAAAATGTCTTCCATTGGAGGGAGATGGGGAGGGTCAAGAAATACTCTAGACAACAAGGGGTGTACTGGAAGCCATGACCCCTAGTCCTCAATGCAGTGACATTCTCAATGGGGCCAGAAAGTACACCACAATTCATTCAGATTTATCCCATCACAAGGAGGTTAACTTAACTTATGAAGAGAGCATACTGAAGATTTAATGCACTTCTTGCACTGTTTATGTACAAATACACAAAATGAGTATAGGGAAACAGCAAGCACTCAAATAGCCAGTGCTATATCTATAAAACACTAGGTCTGGCCAAGATATTATACTATCTGGGATAAGGTAACAAATGGTTCTACTCACCAACTAGTACCCAGTGCCAGTCAAGTGATTTTGATAGATGACTACAGATAGTTCTACAAGCACCCCTCACTTATTGCTAGCAGGATAAAAGGGGTAGAGAACCTCAGCCCTTATGGCAGAATCTTTCCTTCTAGGGTTCCCTAAATGCCCACTCCCCCTTTCACACAATACCATTATTTGATGGTTTTCCAACTTCGGCATTGGCTTTTTCTCATTCTAAAAGGTGGAAATGCCTTTCCCAGGGTTAATTTACTGACAGTAAGAGGTTTAAGATAAAATATACAGTGGGACTTTGCCTTTGGTACAACCACCCTGGAGGTTCTTTAGTTCAGAAGATAACAAAGTAAACAAAGAATTGCCCAAAATCTGCTGCCTGAGGCAGCATCCTCACTTTGCCTAATGGTAGGGCCAGCCTTGATAAATAAAGCAGTATTACTTCAAAAATCAAACAGCAACTTCAGCCCCTAAACACTCTTGCCAGGAGTCTCCCCAACTATCTCTTCAGTCCCTAAACACATAGGTGGAATAGGTCAAGTATATAAGAACCACCAGATATCCAAAGTCTTCTTTGCTAATTTCAGAAAACATCTTCTAACCATTGGTGCTCATTAAAACCCTATTAGTGAAAACAAGCCTAGAGAAAAGGTCATAGAATCATAGAATTATAGAGTTGGAAGAGACCACAAGGCCCATCCAGTCCAACTCCTGCCATGCAGGAACCCCCAATTAAAGCATCTCCGCATCATGCAATTACTAATGTACATATCTTCACTTGATATCACACAGTAGTATTCCTGTTACACTACTGTGTGGCTGTGTGTCCATTGTATCACACTGACACATTAGCCAGCAAATTAGCAGCAATGGAGGTTCAGTTGTTCAGCCTGCTGAAATGTGATTGAGGATTATGACAGATTACCATTTTACTACGTATCTGTACCTGATCTATGCTTTTTTTAAAAAATGATCCACTTGGCAAGATAATATAAACAACAAGATGGAGAGCTTATAAATGCAGTCAGTACAATTCTGCCTACTGAACTTGGAATGTCTGGCCCTAATGAGTTTATGATTTTATTTTATTTTAGGATTTCTGATTTATTGGAATCTATGCCTTCTTGAACAGAGTCAGCACAATGTAATTGTCTGAATGTGGACAAACCTTGCCAAGAAAACCTCAGGATAGGTTCATCTTACGGTGACCATAAATCAAGAAAGACTTGAAGGCACACAACAACAGAAACAGTAGCAATGGCAACAACAACAACTTCCTTTTGAGCATAATGCTAAACCCTAGCAGTATAATTTCCTCTTTCCCTTCCTATGGATTGTATGCACAGGAATATCTGTATCTCAGCAGCCAGAGAGAAAAGCCAGGGTCTGTGCAGAAGGGAATTTCAGCAGGAACAGTTTGTCATACAAACTAATCCTGTTGAAATTCCCTTTTCCATCTAACTCAAAGATATACGTGTGTTGTCTTTTTTGTACCTGACCTCTCTAGTTGTATTCCATTAATGTTTACATTCTAATGGGCTTCCCTATGACCTATATTGTCTTTAGTGCCAAGCGTTCTAGTTCATCCATTATTTCCACATACGTGTCCCCACTCATCCGCTGTATATATAAGAGAAGAAGAGAAGTACCTGAATGTTTCAAATTACACTCATCCCTCCACATTCCCTGGGGTTAGGGGCACAGGACCCTCATGAATGTGGAAAAACTTCAAATAACAAAAACACTATTTTTTTTTACCTGAGAGAACACCTCTCTATGACTCTCCAGGTCCTCCAGTGCAATGCTGTGGTCAACACCTACCAGATATTGACCATAGAATTACACTGGAGGAGCTACAAATGCCCAGCAAAGTGCTCTCTCTAGGAATCTCTAGGTCCTTCAGGGCTACTTTTGGTTAAAGTTGACCACAAAGTTGTGCTGGAGGACCTAGATATTCCTAGAGAGAACATATTAATAAAATCTGTGAATAATCAAATCCACAAAAATCAAAGCCACAAATATTGAGGGACGAGTGTATATAGAACAGGAATCACATGTTCTGGAATTCTTTAGGAGCTCGAGGTTCTTCAGGAGCACTAATGGTACTAAATAAATAATAACTCCCATGTCAGTGGTCAGTTTGATGGCTGTATTCCAGCTTTTCTCCCAACCCATTTCCCTCCAGATGTACTGAGGCTGCATTTACACTGCAGAATTAATGCAGTTTGACACCACTTTAACTGCCATGACTCAATGCTATGGAATCCTAGGATTTGTAGTTTGTTGTGACACTAGAACTCTCTGGCAGACAAAGCTAAATAGCTCAAAAAACTACAGCTCTCAGAATTCCATAGCACTGGCCTATGGCAATTAAAGTGGTGTCACACTGCATTCATTCTGTAGTGTAGATGCAGCCTCATTTAGAGCTCCCATCTCTCCAACCAACAGAGTCAAAGACCAGTCACTACAACACCTTTGGGAAGGGAACAGTTTGAGGAAGGCAGCTCTACATGCTTAGAGCCAAACTATATGTGTCATTTGATTTACCTTTTTTAATAATAATAATAATAATAATAATAATAATAATAATAA
>CM034701.1:41315784-41333290 GCA_020142125.1 Phrynosoma platyrhinos
CGTTTCCCCCCAAAATCCCCATCAATGCTCTTTGCACCTGGAGATGTGATTGTAAATATTTTAATATTTTAGTATATTATAGTGCTGTGTTTTATTGCTTTGTTCCTGATTACATCTCTTTGATGTTCCACCTTTTGGTGAAAAGGCATAAATAAAAGTTATTATTGAATGCAAATAGTACTTTAAGGAGCAAATAGCAACCATGGAGCAAATAGCAACCATGGATGATCCAATTTTCATTATGAAAACCAGATCCTGAATCCAATTCGATCCCTACATTTACTCTTTCTGCAGAATAAAATGTCTCAAAACCATGAAAAATACTGTGTAGCTCACCTTGAGGGCCAGAAACAAAGATACTTATTTTCCTGCGTATAAGACTACTTTTTTACCTGCAAAATCTGTGGTTAAAGTGGGGGGGGGTCGTCTTATACGCCGGGTATAAGGATAAGGAGGATAGAGGTGCTAAAACTCTATATTTTGACTAGAAAAATGGGGGTTCATCTTATACGCCGGGTCGTCTTATACACCGGAAAATACGGTACATTTGCTTCCAACATTTGATAGCTGATAACACTGCTGTAGTTATGATATCTTAGAAAACAGAACCATAACAATTGCTCTTTGAAAATACAGTGCTTTTAAGTTGAGATTTTTGAATGTTTCTTTATATACATTTTATTAGCTTTATAAATTTAGATTTGTGATAACCTTCCTGTAAAATGTTGCTAATATACACATTCCTCGATCTCTGAAATGGCATCTCTAACATCACCAGTGTCAATATTTATTCTTCTTCTGCTTTCCACAAGATTCTGCATAAACTGTTTCACAGGTCATCAAATCAACATAAATAAATACAACAATAGATAAAACAGAAATGATTACAAATAACCATAGTATCAATACATTTAGTTTATTATTGTGTGCCTTTAAGTTGTTTCTAACTTATTGGAACCCTAAAGTAGACTTATCACAGGGTTTTCTGGGGTTGAGAGGGTGTGACTCAGCCAAGGTCACCCGGAGGGTTTTCCCTGGCTGAGCTTGCCCAGTAGGCATGCCAGTCCCTCTGGGTTTAACGCCCCACCAAGTGCACACCTCCTTCTGGGGTGTCACCCAGTGCAAACCATAGAGCCCACAGTCCCACACTAATGCCTCTGTAAATGCATACATAATAATAATAATAAAACAGTCACGATAAACTACACTGAATAAAATTATATAAAGAAACTGACCTAATTCAGCATTTCAGAACTAAACAGAAGACTCATGAGCCCAAATAGATCTCCATTCCACAGAAAAGCAAGATGGGCTCTCCACAATTAACCTAAAAACATTTTGGTTAGCATCCCCACTTCTCACTTGTGGAAGTCTTCCTCCTAGATCTCAGGGGAGAACCTGGATCCTGCCAGAGACCAATACCCATATATTTTAGCAATTGAGCAGTTTCCTATATAGGAACAGATGTATGGGGCGAGTGAGAGCAGCATGATGTTTTATTTCACAACACTTATATATGCCACTCATTGACAAAAGTTCCCAGCACAGCTTACACAGTAAAGAGAACTGATACACAGAACTTAAAACCATTAACATGCACACTGATGGTATCATAGAAATAAATAACCAACTCTAAATGCAACATGCAAATCAGCAGCAGAGAATAAAATAGGCACTTTTCATTGTTTTACCCACAAGCTTATTTGAACAGAATTGTTTGTTTAATTGTTGTCCCTTCATAGCACCAAGTTCAACTAAAATTGTATTTTACAAAAGTTTTTTTTTACAGAGGTTTACTAAAAAAAATTAACAAACAATTGGTAGGCTACTATGGGTTCCATGTGGGGTGGGTGGACAAGGCAGGTCATAAATGAAATAAAGAAAGAAAATATTTATATTATTTCGCAGCAGCATAAAAAATAACACAAGTTCTATAAATTACAGATCAGTTAAAGAATTCAAAGTCAAGGGCTAAAAGGACAAGGAACCTGCTTTTTTATTTGATAGGGTTATATCCCACCTTCCCTCCACCATGGAATTCAAGGCAGCAGATATGGAGTTTCCACATAACCATCCACCCAAGCAGTTACAAAACCCAAATCTGCTTAGCTTACGCTGTTGCTAACTTGTCCAAGCTTTATCTGAACTCTGAAGCTAGAAGTGAGCAGAAGGTTTAGAGCTAAAAAAAAAAAAAAGATCTCCACAGTTCTACTTCTCATGTCACAGCTTTTGCAACTTGTCATAATCAAAAAGTAAAAACCTCACCTTGCGAGCCTTGTACACTGTAAGCACCCAAGAAACAAAATATGCAAATAGTCAAATGAGGATCCATGAATGTGAATAACTGCATTCTTTGCCAGTAACTTCTGTTCTACTTCATTCTTCCCTTTTACTGTTAGTTTAACATAAGGGGGTTGCAGACTGCCAGAAATAGTGCAAATTGAGTCCACTTTTAGGGTTAGGGTTAGTGCTAGGGAATCATGGGAATTGTTTTTTTCTGGGATATTAAGCTTTCTCTGTCAGAGAGCTCTGGTGCCACAATAAAATACAGTCCCCGTGATTTCCTAACCCTAACCCTAAAAGTGGACTCAATTTGCACTATTTCTGGCAGTCTGCAACCCCCCCCATGGTCAACTATGTATTAGTAAAACCTCCATGTTTTCCAAGTCTGTCACATTCTTAAGCCCTGCACTTTGCCACATGCATTAGAAATGACCTCCTTAAAAATAACTGAATTAGAAGTGAATTATCCAGAAGTTTGGTGTCAAAAGCAATTACCACAGCAAAGATCTGCAGTGTTTGGTTCTCATTTTAGCCTGCGTACACTGGCTGACTAATTAAGGTTCCATGAAAAATAAGTTAAGAGTACCAATATATAGCCCTATGCAATTACTTGATATACATCTCCATGGGACTGGGCTTGGGGCCCAGTGGTTGTTAGACACATGAGCAGATTAAGCAATTAATTTTATGCGCCTGTGTGGAAGACAGGATGTATTGGACGCAAGTGTGTTTCATAAAGTGCATCTTGGGAGATATAAGATGATAGACATGGCAATAGAAGATTGAGTTCAGAACAGCAGAGTTGTGTTGCTTCAGTTATGTTGCAAAGACATTATAGCAATTACATTCACTATTTGGCCAAGAGCTCTGCAAGAAAACACGATGTAGTACATGCATATTTCATGCAATACATTTTACTCTCTTGGGACAGAGACATGTACAGTACTAGGTCTAGACAAATACACTTATGAAGCTTGGTCAGCAGTAACAACAACTGATCCACCACACCAAAAGCACTAGTAGGTTTGTAAAGCTGCCACAACTTGTGACAATCCAAGTTGTAACCAACTGAAACTGCAGTCTTCTTAAGAAGACAATCTTTGGAACAATCCTGTAGGGACATATCTATGAAGTGTCTCTATCTTTTCTTTAAAAAAAAAAAAAAGAGCTGTAAAATAATGTTGCAGCACATAACATAATGTAAGGACCAGAATAAAGCTGAATAACGTATGGCCCTTCAGATATTGCTGTACTGCAGCTCCCATGAGCCAACATAGCCAATGGTGAGAAATGATGGGTGTTGTATCTGGAGAGCCACATATTTCCTAATCCAGGGCTAGAAAAGTAGGGAAAAGAACTATTTACTCTTTCAGACTATTTGAAAGCCCATAACTCCCCCACATGAGCTTACTGAAGCTTTACAATCTTCAGGAAAGAACTTTCTCTCTGTCTGATCATCCTCACAGGTATGCCCGGGAAGGACATAGGAGGGAACCTTCTTGATGGCTGCTCCTAGACTGTTAAACTCCCTCCCAAGGGAAGCTGACTTGACCTCCTCTCTGCTCTTCCTATGTTTTAACCTTTTGACCTTTTATTTAAAGAGGCATTCAAATTTTAACTGGTCAAAGTAGAATAATATGCAACAGGGATGCCATTTTTAATATACAATATGTTTTAATGTGTATTTAACTGTCTTAAATTAATATTTAAGTAGATTTTTATTGAATGATTTATTTTTAAAAATTGTCCAATAGATTGTTTCAGTTATTCTGTTTTAGAAGAATTCCAGAGGTTTAAGTGGGGTTCAGGAAAGGAAGGTGCACTAGAGACCACATTGCAAACTTACAGTGGCTAATGGAGAGCACCAAGGAATTCCAAAAGAAAATCAGCATGTGTTTTATAGACTATAATAAAGACTTTGACTGTATAGATCATGGAAAGCTATGGATGGCTCTTAAAGACATGGGAGTGTCATTGCACCTGATAGTTCTGATGAGAAATCTGTACTCAGGACAAGAGGCTACTGTTAGAACAGAATTCAGAGAAACAGATTGGTTCCCAATTGGCAGAGGGGTCAGACATGGATGCATTCTATCACCCTACTTGTTCAATTTGTATGCAGAAAACATAATAAGAATAGCAGGTTTAGACTCAGAAGGAGGAGGAATTAAGGTAGAAGAAATGAATGACAACAATTGTAGATATGTGGATGACACCCTATTACTATCAGAAAACATCACAGACTAGGAACAATTACTAAAGAAGGACAAAGAAGAAAGTGCAAAGACAGGCTTAATGCTGAACATAAAGAAAACAAAAATAATGACCACAGGGGATCTACAGACATTCAACTTAAACAGTGAGGAAATTGAAATAGTTAAAGAGTTCCCACACTTAGGATCAAACATCTATCAGAATGGTGACTGCAGCCAAGAAATGGGAAGGGCAGCCATGAAAGAACTACAGAAGATCCTAAAGAGTAAAGACATACAACTGAGCACTGAAGTCAGAATTGTACAAGCCATTGCATTCCCAATGTACAGAAGTGAGAGCTGGACAGTGAAGAAAGCGGGTAAGAAGAAAATCCATTCATTTGAGATGTGGTGCTGGAAAGGAGTGCTGAAGATACCATGGACAGCCAAAAAGACAAACAAATGGGTCCCTGAACAGATCAAACCAGAGAAGCCAAAATGATGAAACTGAGGCTGTCATATTTTGGCTGCATCTTGAGAAGGCATGACTCATTCAAAAAGAAATGAATGCTTGGAAAGGAGGAGGACAGTAGAAAGAGAGGCAGACCACTTGCCAGATGGATAGACTCAATCAGAGATGCCATGGTATGAATCTACAGAAACTGAGCATAGCAAGGAGGATAGTGGGGGTTGAAGATCTCTCATCCACATGGTCACCATATGTAGGGGCCAACTTGAGGGAAGTTAACAACAACAACAATAACAACAACAAACAAGCCACTTGGTTCCATACTGGTTACAATGTTGGATATAATTCAAATAAATGAATAGATTCCTTCCCTGTAATACCAATACTGGAAGTCACTTCATTAAACTCAGATTAGCTCTGTAAAAAAGAGATGGAGGACCACCATCCCTAATGTTGGTGTACAGGTGCCATTATTCCAGAGTAGTGGTGGGGGGCATATGGGGGTTGCAGTACAAAACATCTGGAGGGCTGAGGTTCTCCATCACCAATCTAAAACAAATCTCCCTCACCATCAAAGTGCAGAGCTGCTTCATTTTGTATACTGTTCAACAGAGGGGTGGGCACCTTCAGCAGGACCAGAGGCCACTTTTCTATCCTTTTGTCCTTTTCTGGCAAAAATAACCAAAAATGGAAAACAAAACAAGTTTCTGGAAATCCACTGACAGGTTTCAATAACAGCTCCCCTACAAACACACATCTCAAAGAGTGCATATGACTTGTTTAAAAGAGGAAAACCACTGGTCCTGGAGACCCCTCTCCCCCTTTTTTTCTAGGAAAAAAGGTGGCCCAGGGAAATGGGGAGAGTGGACTCAAGGGTTTACAAATCCATCCTTGAGGGCTCAACTTTTAACCTACAGCATAAGCAACTTTTAACCTGCTCACTTTTAATTTAAAAGCTCTGCTGATAAACCACATTGCAACAAGGTATTCTGTGCAGAGTGTCCCCATCCCTTGTCTGCCAGCATACATAGTTTCCATGCTGGCCTCAGAAAGAAGAAGCCCACTCCATCTCTCAATCGCCATCCCTCTTCCAACAGCCTGCTTGACAGAAAGCCATTTATTTTTTGTTTTCCTAGCCTACTAAAGGGACAGTATCCTTTCTTTTCAACCTGACTGTGGAGGAGGGCCTTTCCTCCTCCCCACCCTACTCCCAAAGTCCCCAAAACCTAAGAGGTTAGTTTTGGATAGGCAGGTAGGTTGACAGACATAAAGACAGAGGTATCCATCCCATGGCATATTACACAGAAAAGCTCCTCTTTTGTGCTATTTAAATAGAGGCAAGTAGTGGAAATAATGTCGTAAATAATGTGCATCTTTTGGGGCGGTGGCGTGGCTATTAATCGTCTTAGGCTTGCACCGCTTGCAGATTGCCACTGTGTGTCCAGATGATAAACAAGGAAGCCTTCCCCCTTTTTGAGAAAACTCCTCAGAAGAAGGAAGAAGCTATGGAGGAGGACTAAAAGCTCAATGGTAGCATGTGAGGGAGAGACTGATGAGAGAGAAAGAGAAAGCACACACAAGTGGGTGAAGTGTATTCCTGGGTGATATTATTCACAGGCAATAGTGAACAGTAAATAAGATAGTCGAATCTGATTCATGAGGACTGACAGGAAATCTATAGCAGGTGGGTTCTATAATCTGCTTACTACTACGTACCAAAATGGAAGAACAACAGCCCAATTACTTGAGTCCTGGTGGCTTCTAAGTGCATCCTTCGGCTCCAGCTCTGTGCAGATCAGGGGGGCTAATAGAGCCAGAAGGAAAAATTCTGCCCTCTTGTTGAAATCACAGCTCTGTGCCTGAGGCAGCTTCAGTGAAGAAGACCCCTTCGAACTATGAACTGCCAGCTGAACTGAGCTTGTGTTTTGTGACAACTTTCTGCTCAGGTCCTCCTTCAGATACCTTTTGTTCTGGGTCCACACTTGGAACAGTTTTTAAGATGGGTGGGGGAAACTTAACATTGGTAGGCCAGTTGTTATCAGTTGTGCTTCTCTGCAGGTACTTGCAGGGAAGGCAAATGACTTTTCCCATCCATTATCCTTGAAACATCCTTCAGTATGAAGACTCTCACAAGCACAATCTGTATGTAGAACTGTCTTCCCTATGTTCAGTATAGCTTACTCCCAAGTAAATGTGCACAAGACAGATTGCATGCAGCCTTTGGTATTCCTGGGTGGGCTCAACAACAATCATTGTCTAATTTTTAGCTTTTTAGCTTTTTCTTTTTAGTGTTTGAACATTTAGTACAGTTCTGACTTATAATGCCCAATGACACAGGAATCTTGCTGGTCCAATTCTGCCAGATCATTTGGGAGAGGAAGCTCAGCCATCTTACCCAGAACCATTCTACCCAGAGCCCATGTCTGTGGATAATAATAATAATAATAATAATAATAATAATAATAATATGCTAGCCACTAGCCCACCCTGTTCTTGGCTCCATAAAATCTGTCATTCATGAAAGTTTGGGAAAGAGAACAATAATGGTAAGCCCATACTAGCCAGTTAAAACAATATTTTACCAGGCTTTCAAGATTTAGCAGTCATTGGAGAGTGTCCTGCCATTATTGGTGCAATGGCGCAGTGGTTAAATGCAGATATTGCAGCCACAAGGTTGTGAGTTCCATCCCAGGTGCTCCAAGGCTGAGCCAGTCTTCCATCCTTTCGTAGGTCAGTAAAATGAATACCCAGCTTATTGGGGACAATTAGCTTCCAGATTGCAAAATGCTTCGAGAGTGCTGAGTTCACAGATAGTATAGAAATGTACATGCTATTGTGATTGCGATTCCTATTGCCATTATTGTTTTATATAACTTCAACCCTATTATTTCTTTTTAAAATCCACCTCCAAATACATTAAATGTATTCCCAGGTTTCCCTTACATTTTTAAAAGCCCTTTAATTCCACTTGGGGATATCAGCAACAACACAATTTATAGATTCAGTGCATGCCTTTCCACTAAAATGAGGTGCTCAAGGCAGGTAACAAAAGTTCAAAAACAACTGCATCATCACATATGGGACCCAGTTGTAAAACAAGAAGCCTGTTCCCTTGTTTTCTCCCATTTAAATGCTAGTTCATTTTTACTATAGGTATAGAAATCCAGTGGCCTAAGCTAAAGCTGCATGTTTTTATTTAGATCTTACCAAGCACTGGAAACATAGAATTAGAATCATAGAATCATAGAATCATAGAGTTGAAAGAGACCACAAGGGCCATCCAGTCCAACCCCCTGCCATGCAGGAACTCCCAATCAAAGCATCCCTGACAGATGGCCATCCAGCCTCTGCTTAAAGACCTCCAAGGAAGGAGACTCCACTACTCTCCGAGGGAGTGTGTTCCACTGTCGAACCGCCCTTACTGTCAGGAAGTTCCTCCTAATGTTGAGGTGGAATCTCTTTTCTTGCAGCTTGCATCCATTGTTTCGGGTCCTAGTCTCTGGAGCAGCAGAAAACAAGCTTGTTCCCTCCTCGATATGACATCCCTTCAAATATTTAAACACGGCTATCATATCACCTCTCAGCCTTCTCTTCTCCAGGCTAAACATCCCCAGCTCCCTAAGTCGTTCCTCATAGGGCTTGAAAATGATCTTGCAGGCCATCAGTGCAGGAAATTCAGGGCTTGGAAAAATTTCCTTTTTATACTACAACTTACAAACAGGAAGATTATGAGAGCTCTTGATAAAAAAAAAAAAAAGCCAACAGTATTCCCAACTACTGATTCAAAGCTAGAGAATTCCCAGTTGATAATTCCTCCATCTCTGTTGGCCTCCAGTGAGGTAAAGTCCACAACCACCTGGGTAACTGGCTCAGTTTTCTAATTGCTCTTACTGTCAAGATAGAATTATAATGTTAGAATGGAAAGGGCTACAGGGCTACCTAATCCAACCCTCCAATACAGCCAAAACACCTGTGAAAGATACCCATTCAATCTCTGTTTAAAGACCTCAAAGAGGGAGAGGCCACAACTCTCCAAGGTAGTCTAGGGTGGTGTCTGCATGGGTCAGAATACTCCAGGAGTATCTCAGAGTATTCTGGCCCCAGAGCTGGCCTGCCCCCGTTGTTACCTGAGGCCCTCTGTTGCAACGCCAGATGTCTGTTCAGACATATGCCTTGCTGTGCCATCTGCTACTGCCATCACTGGTAAGAGTTGTTCACTCTTTGATCAGAATGGGGTAACTAGCATCAATCATGTGGCTGGGCACCTCATTCTGACCTCAGAGTGAGCAATTCCTCGCTTGTGGTGGCAGCAGGTTGCACAGAGGGACTTATTCTAAACAGCTGCTCAGCGTTGTAGTGGAGGGCTCTGGATTGTCCAGGAAGATCAAGAGCAAATGATGAGATTTTAAAAATGTGTTTCAAGAGGAGATATGTGCCAGGTTCAGTGCTGAACTGGTCAGACATCATCCAGACAGTTCACACCAGAACTGGGTTTGGGCTGATGGTATTGTTGTGCTAATATGTGCTCATGTGATCAATTGGCATGTCTACAAAAGGCATGGTGCCAGAGGAACCAGGAAAACTCAAAAGTGAAAGTTCTGTGACAAGTTGAAAGTTCTGGCTCATGGCTCATCCATCCACCAACACTACTCCCCCTGGGTCCCTGCAGCATGGCACACAGTTCGCATGTCCAGGAGATTTTCTGGAGTTTCTGGCCTAATCTGGAGTACAAGGAGACTCTTTTTACTTCAAAGAATCATCCTGGAGCACAGATTGGGACCACGTTCCACCCATTTTGGGCCCATGCATCTAAATAGGTCAATGTGGGAATGGGATGCAAATGTTTCTTTTAGACTGTGTGGACAAGCCCAAAGTTAAGCTTGCTTCTTCACCACTATCTGTTATTTTGTGTTTGACTGCCTAATGGTTCTGATTTCCTAACAAAATTGATTTTCTCAACTGCAACATGTGCCTACATTCTCTGCACCATCCCACACTTCAAAGCTATGAAAAGTTGCATATTATTGATTAACAGATACTTTGGGTTTATGTGAAAATTTTACCAGTTCTAGTATATTTTATCATCTCAACATCAGAGCTTGGGACTGCTTTCCCACCCCACCCCCCATTTTTTGGACTATTCTGGGTGCTATTGTCGAAGCTCTGATCAGCATTATGATGGAGGAAAGACACAGCTGGTGGAATTTCCCTTCCAAATTGGAGCCTAAAAATTTTAAGACATTAGTGAGTGACACAATATAGAGAAGGAATGGGGTTTCACATACTTATTTGAATCAGATAAATCTAACACTAAGAAAGGGAAAGCAAAGCAAATGTTGGATCAGATGGGCTTAAGTGATCTCAAACTCCTTCAGAAGACTGCAACAACAAAGTAAGGCAGGTAGGGACATCAGCCCAGCATTTGGGTCAACTCTTGGGAAATTACTTTTTAGACATCCTGTGGCTATGCTGGCTGGGGGATTCTGTATGCTGTAGTCCAAAAAGTAACTTTTCCAAGTTCTGATTTTGCTTTCCCCCCCCCCCACATTGCACATGTCCAGAAGTTTGAGGATGCAAATGTGTGTAGGTACATACCAAATGCTCCAACTGTCCCAATTTGGCAGTAACTGCCCTGATGGTGAAAAATGTTGTCTCATTTTTTCAGCTGCTTTTTAAAATATCCTAGTTTCTCTCTCCTCCTCCCACTTTCTCTCTTTGTCCTTACTTGCTTCAGTTGCTGCAAACTGAGTTCAAAGTGCAAAAGTAGTTTCTACTCAACTCAGCAGGAGGAGAGGAAAAAAGGGGAACAGAATCTTGCCCTTTCCAGACTCAGTAGGCTCAGGTAAAAGCAAACTGCTGTAGTCTCTTCTCACTAGTGCTTTCTTTCTCTGAACAACCTTTGCCATGTTGATGGTGACCGCACATGTGTCCTGGTTTTCATTTGTGAAATGTCAGGGGTATGACATTTTCATGTACACACAAGTGTGTGCAGCACAACCCCAGATGCTGCCACTGACACAACATGTGGCTTTGGGAGCTCAAAACACTGATCACCTGCATTCATTAATAGGGAACTGGTTCCTTTCTCCTTCTAACAGTAGTGATACAGTCTAGGCAAAGCACCAATGAATCTCCCATGAAGCTACCAGAAAATCCTTTCAGTACAAGAATATATTGGGTGTTGCCATCCTTCCTGTGATACCTCCCCCCCCAACACACACATACATACACACACACAGAGAGAGACACACTCAACCCCACTACTTGTTATCTGTCAGTAAACAGTAATTAAAGATGTGGCCTGTTTGATAAAGCTCCTGCCCGCCCTCACATAGTGTGCCCTTTTGGACGTGTCTAATTAAAATCCTGATGAGAAGATGAAGAAATCCCAGCAGCCAGGCATCTGCCGACTCTCCCCACACTCAACCTCTTCATTACCAAAGACGAGGCAGAAAAGATATAAAGGACCCCAGGAAACACTCTGACAGACCAATCGATATGGCCTTTTGTGGGATGTGACAGGCCATTCCAGGCTGCCTTTTCAATAGCACACGGGATAACAAGGGTATCACAGCATGGGACTAATGGGCCAAGGGAGATCCAAACATCATGTCAAACTGTTGCTACTTTTAGGAAGAAGGGTTCAAGTAACTAAAGCAGGGCTTCTCGGCCAGGGTGCCCCAGAACCCTAGGGTTCTGTGAGAGGTGGCTGGAGTTCCATGAGAGAGTCTGATTGGAAAAACAGTAAAATTTGTTTTTCAGCTGTAGATATAACATTTTTAATGCAAGTGTTCCCTGAGACCTGAACATTATTTCAAGGGTTCCTTCATGTGACCTACAGTGTTTTAGGACCAGCTCCAACAGCAAGTTTAAAAAATTCATCCTGAATTCTCCCAAGTTCATCTCTAGAATATTCTCCACTCTGAAGCTCAAGTAATGCTGATCCTGTCATCACAGCAGCACACGGTTAAAACATAAAAGTAACATGAATTAGTTTGTCCAACTGTTTTATGCTTCTCTTTTACAGTTGGCCCTCTATATCCACAGATTCTGCATCCACAAATTAAAAAAAAAATTCCCCTCCCTCCAAAAACATTTCCAAAAAGCTAAGCTGGATTTTGCCATTTTATAAAAGGAACATGATTTTGCTATGCCATTGTATGTAGTAGGACTTGAACAGCCACTGATTTTGGTACCCACAAGGGGTCCTGGGACCAAACCCCAATGGATACCAATGGTCCACTGTATTTTTATCATTATTATATGATTTGATTGTACATAAACATTCTCTCTGTCTACACACACACAAACTCTCCCTTGCCTCCTTAGGATAGAGGGATTAGAATGAAGTTTCCAGAGGTCCAGGGTGGGCCAGCCAAGATAACCCCATTACCATGCAGGAGGGAATTTTGCATCCCTAAGAGGAAAAAATGGAGGCAAACAGATGGAAAACTCTTCCCATCTCTCTACATATGCTTGCAACCTACTGCTTTATCACCAGATTCAACTTTTATATCCATCATTTGCAGGCCTGACCACACAAATATCACAGCCTTGGCCACATATTCACACTCCTCTAGGCCTAGGCCTACAGTTTGAAAACTAATGTCTAATTTTTCTGTAGTACTTATAAATCACTTGATGTAAAAAAAAAAAAAAAAAAGGATCTCTGCAATATAAACAGCATAAAAATTAAAAACAATAAAGAGTTAAAAACATGCCAACACCTAATACAATACCAGAGCAGTGATAATCATTATCAACCAGGAAAGGCCTACATTAAAAATGTATTTTCAATAGGAATCAAAATTTGACCAGAAAAATGCATATAGGATGGTGATGCCTAGCTCGACAATAGTACACGTGAAAGGGATCTGGGAGTCTTGGGGCTCATTCCCACTTGCATGTAAACCACTTTGCGAATTGCATTGACATGCTGGATTGATTCATATCAATGTGTAGTTCCCACTTTCAGAAGCAAATTATCTCATTACTCCATACATTTGTGTGTTTTTAACATGATTTTTGTTCACACTAGATTTGCACCTCTCCAAAATGCATGCTCAGTACTGAATGCGATCGATCCATCCCAGCCTTTTTTTAAAAAAAAAAATGTCAATCATATGATGCGCATCTACGCATTATTGGTGACGCAACCACGTATCATTCCGGCAACCCATTACTCACTCTAGAGAACCCACAGAAATGTGAGTGATTGCAAAATCCGTCATTTAATTTTTTAAAAAACATACTAAACCCCCTCCCCAAGGAAAGCACCCCTAGAGTTGTGCTATGTCTTGAAAATATTCCAGCACAAACAGGAAAAAATGAGAAAGGAAAAAAAAAACAACTGAATGAGGAACAGTGAGATTTACAGGGAAAACTTAGCAGTGTTTAAAATCTAAAACCAAAAGCCCCCATGATAGTCAAAAGACAGCACTGAGGCAGTACTGGGGTGGGGGGTGGGATGGATTTCCCAAAACTTGGTGCAGGATGGGTTACACCCCTCTGCCAACCCTCTGCCATATAGTCCCTCCCCTCCAGTGTGATGCGATTGAAATCCGAACGTCATTCACATTTGTTGAACATGCTTGCAAAACGATTCTTTTCAAAAGAACCACCAAAAGATCTGTCTTCAAAAAATGTGATTCTTTTGCATTTGCCTTACTTCACCTCGATTCTCCATGATTCAGACTGAACGCAGTCATGTCTGAAATCATTTCCATTGTGAATGAGGCACATATAAACCAATCAAGAAAGTGATTTAAATCATAGTGGGAATGAGCCCTTGGTAGACTACAAGCTGAACATGAGTCAACAGGCTGATGTGCAGCTAAAATGCTAATGCAATTCTAGGCTGCATCAATAGGAGTATAGAATCTAGATCAAGGAAAATAATAGTACCACTCTATTCTGCTTTGGATAGACTTCACCTGGAATACTGTGTCTAGTTCTGGGCATCACAGTTCAAAAAGGATGTGGACAAGCTGGAGCATGTCCAGAAGAAGGTGACCAAAATGCTGAAGGGTCTGGTAACCATAACTTATAAGGAGACACTTTTTGAGGGCTGGGTATGTTTAGCCTCGAGAAGAGAAGATTAAGAGGTGACATGATAGCCTCATTTAAATATTTGAAGGGGTGTCATATTGAAGATGGAGCAAGTTTATTTTCTGCTGGTCCAAAGACTAGAACATAAAGCAGTGGATTCAAACTACAAGGAAAGAACTTCTTGACAGTAAGAGCTGTTTGACACTGGAATATGTTGCCTTGGAGTGTGCTGTAGTATCCTTTAGAGGTTTCCACAGAGGGTGGATGGCCATTTGTTGGGAGTGCTTTGACGTTATCTTCCTGCATAGCAGGGGATTGGATTGGATAGTCCTTGTAATCTCTTCCATTGTAAGCCCTCCCTCCATTCCATCCAGTGTCATCTGGGGGAGAGGACACTAGGCCCAGCACCATTGGTCCTGGAATAGGAAGGAAGGATGGGATTCGAATTTGATTTATCTGCTTTGATGTTTGTTTTGATGTTTTGAAATACTGTACGCCGCCCCGATTGCCTAGCAGAGGGGCGGGATATAAATAAAAATTATTATTATATTATTATTCCAACTCTATGATTCTATGACTAGAACTTGGAAAAGTTACTAGTTAAACTACCACTTTCAGAATTCCCAGCTGACATGATCAAGGGTTTGTTTTTTTGTGTGTGTGTGTGTGTGTGTGTGTGTGTGCTATTTTGTACTTTGACTGAAAATGAAGTGATTGCTAATGAGGAGGCCTCTGATGGGATTCTGGGAGTCATAGTCTAAAAAAGGATATTTGTCACGCTTTGAGCCTGACACAGTTTCTACCTCTCAAACCATGTGGGGTTTCTACCTTTCCAATGCTAAAAGATAGATGCCACTACTGATAAGACCCATCTTCATAATGTTACCTAGCTTACCTTCCAACTGTCCCAGTTTCTAAGAGACAGTCCCAATTAATCCTCTGTCATCCCACTTTATCAGCTGATTTTAAAATGTTCTAGTTTCTCTCTTCTCCTCCCACTTCCCCTCTTTCTCCTCAGCTTAATTCACTTTCTGCAAACTTAGGAGCTGATCACATCCTTTAAAAAGCATCTTATGTCTCCCAAACTGAATTCTAATTTGGGCTGCATCCAAGTACTATTGCATGGATTTTGCCACTGAATCTGCCAGCAGAATACAGTCTGGATGCAGCCTGGGTCGCAGGAGTGCTTCAATGGCCATTTTTCAAAGTCAGAAAACTCCCAACTTTGAAAAGAGGTTTGCTGAGCACTCCTGAGACCTGCACTGTACCTGGGTTGTATTCTGCCAATGTATTCAACAGCAAAATCCATGCAATAATACCCAGATGCAGCCCGAATTAGAATTCATTTCGGGAGAGGTAAGACCCTTTTTTTAGTGGTGTGATCAGTTCCTTAATTCAAAATGCACCAGTAGTTTGTACTCAGTTAATGCAGCAGGGGAAGAGAACAAGAGGGAACAGAATATAGTAATATTTATTTATAATGACCTTTTCATCAAAGGGCGGAACATCAGACATAAACAGTTGGCCTCCATGTTTGCAACTTTGACTTTTGCAGAATTTGATTATTCACAGATTTGATTATTATGCTCTCTCTGGGAATCTAGTTGTGGCCAACTTCCACCAGAGGTCATGCTGATGGACTTAAAGATTCTTAGAGAAAACACTCCTCTACTCATTTGTATGCTTTCCAGCATAATTCTATGGTCAACTTCCAGCAGATGTTGACCACAAGATTGCTCTGAAGGACCTAGAGATTCCTAGAAAGGTATTCTCTCAAGTAAAAAATACTGATTTTTACTTGTGGCTTTTCACTTTCATGAGGGTCCTGTGTCCCTAACCCCAGCAAATGTGGAAGTTCCACTGGATAATCAAAAGCAAAACAATAAAAAGAAACACTATAAAATTCTAAAATATACAAATACTAAAGTAATACGCTAACATTCTAAAAACAAAATCCTCATCAGTCACTTGCCCAATCTTGCCCTTCCCAGTAGGTTCAGGCAAAAGCAAACTGCTGAAGCCTCTCCTTGCCTGTGTGCCCTTCCTCATTAATAAGTTTTGCCATCTTGACCATAGTCTGATCTTGGTTGGCCCACATGTCCTGGTTTTGATCTGTGAAACGTTGAAGGACCCAATAGCGTTCATATGTATAATTAAATTTCAGGGAAATATAATGATCTAACCATATGTAAGAATCTCAACATGTGATTACATCTTAGAAAGTGTAACTTGCTCACAGCTCTTTTAAACAGAGTGGGAAGCCAACACTCTCTTTTTTTCCCCTGCATGGCAATTATAATCAGAAAATGTCTTTGTTAAAACATTAATTCAGCCATCAGAAGCGAAGTGACCAACAGAGCTTTAGCAGAACAAGGCAGGGTCAATATAGTAACATTACTGCAGGGAAAGGAGGGGGTGGAAGGAGAGAGATGGGGAAGGGGGGGCTCAGCTCAAAGTTTTGAAAGCATCAATATTTAGGCTCCCCCCCCCCCCCAGCAGGAGGCAGTAAAGGGATGCAACTGATGTAGCCGAGCTACAACATGACCTCCTGTCCCAGTGCCTGCATTTGATGGAATGGCACAGGGTGCTGTTGCAGCTAATAAATAGAAGTAATTTGATTAGCTTCCCCTAACTAGCGATAAGATTCTGACAAACCCTTTTTAATGCATTTCTGGAGCAAGATGAAATTGTTTCATTTGGGAAGCAGCCTCTCCCCACTGCACATACACACACACTTTCCCAAGGGGAGTTGCCTCCAAGCTCCTTTAGTGAGAGGTAAAAATATGCCAATCATTAATGAGGGGAGAATTACAGAGACTTTAATGCAATCAGAAAAAAGGAGCCCTGGGGCAGCTAGGGAATAAAACCTGCCCTTAAATCAGAGGCAGGCTGCTGGAGCACAGAATGAGAAGCAAGGCTCTCTACACTTCTGCCACCCACATATCAAAGCAAAGACAAATGCAGACTCAAATGCACACCTTTCTGCACGGTCTTCAGTACAAAACAGGTCTAGGTAAAACAAGGAGTGTTTAATGCTCACCCACTTGCACCAACTTGTTAGGCAAAACATACTGATGTTAATTTAAAAAGTGAGAATGCAGGATTCAAATTTTATTCTTGTGAAGACTGTAGGCATCCATCACAAATGCACCATCCTTTTTTCTTGATGATGACAACAGCTATTTCTTTAATCGATTCCTTCAGTGTTTAGACCAGGGGTAGGCAACCTTTTTGAGCCGGGGGCTGGTCGTCCGAAGTCCTCCCCTCCACCAGGCCGAGGGGGGGGAATGGCGGTGCACGCACACACACACACACCGCTGCTGGCGGCGCCGCCACAGCCGCCTCCGTGCATGTCACGGCCGCCATTTTGGAAATCAAAATGGCAGTCGCGGCACGCGTGGCTGCATGGCAGCCAAAACACATGGCGGCAGTGGCGCGTGGCGGCGGCAGGGGTCTGCCTGGGCAGGTAAGTGTGGGGACCTGGGCCGGAACTGGCCCGCGGGCCGTAGGTTGC
>CM034701.1:41336478-41356377 GCA_020142125.1 Phrynosoma platyrhinos
GAGATAGAGATAGAGATAGAGATAGAGATAGAGATAGAGATAGAGATAAGAAAACAGTGCTCTCTCCCTGAGATTCTCCCTTCTTGCCCTGAGGAGGGTCAGGCTTTGAGATCTAAAAACCCTAGGAGAGGAACTGAAGATGCTTGATTTTTGCTCCTGTCCTCTATATTTGGAAAATACAATAAAATGCAAAATTCACAAGCAGTGATACTTTTAGTGGGCCAACACCAAAGCATAACATACATTATTTTGAAGCTTCACTGGCTTGTTCGTCAGGCAAAAATGTTAAAAGTCATACAGGGGGAGAAAAGTAATGAGTTAGAGCAGGGGTAGGCAACCTTTCCCCTTTAAGGGCCGAGGGACTTCATCTCCCAGAATCCCAGGAGCTATTAGCCAACATGGGACTACTGGCCAACATGGCTGAGGCTTCTGGGAGATGAAGTCCCTCAGCCCTTAAAGGGGAAAGGTTGCCTACCCCTGAGTTAGAGTCACAGTCCTGCATTCTGTCTCAGATGTTACTCTGTTGTCAATTGGGATGGTGCTGAGACTAAGGCTGGAATGTCCTGGTGTAGGGAATGCATGGCTCCCCCTACAAGTGCCATTCCTCCTTTCCCCCTTCACTGTGGTAACATCTATTCAAATCTTAACTGATAAAAGAGTAGCATCTGAGGCAGAATGTAGACCTGTAACTCTTAACTCATCACCTTTTTTTAATCCTGCATGATTTTTAGTATCTTTGTCTGATGAAGAAGTCAATGAAGGTTCAAAAGCTTGTATAAGGTATTGTAAGCTTAGGAGTTGGTCCAATAAAGGTATGAGTACTTGTGGGTTTTGTATTTATTGTATTTTGCTGCATGGTCAACATGGCTACCCCCAGTAGTGTCTCTAAGGTTGTTGTGTCACCCAGTGCAGTCACTGACCAGTGGGGCAGGACTTATGGGGGGCAGGACTTCCAGCGCGCAACTTCTGGTGCACTTCTGGTGTGCATGGGAATGCAAGTGTGTGGCCGGAGAAGCCCTATGCGCCCCTGGGAAAGGCCAGGGAGGGCTGGAGAAGCCCCACACACCCCCAGGGGAGGGTTGGGGAGAGCTGGCGAGGGCCAGAGAAGCCCCATGGACCCCCAAGGAGCAGGCCCAATGGTGCAGGGAACCCCATAAAGCAGGCCTGTGGCCAGGGGGAGACCCCACAGGGGATGGGGGACTGGCCAGGTGTCACCCCCTCTTCTGGGGTGTCACCCAGTGCAGTCCTCACCCCCTGCACCCCCAGTGACACTACTGGCTACCCCGAATATGCTTTCCATATTTGAAGTGGTCAAAATACCCTAAATTGGCACCAGATCCAGTCTGATCTTGGATATAAGTTTTGTCAGTTCAGGTTTGTACTTGGATGAACGGCCACCAACAAATACCAGGCACTCTAAGCTATTTATCAGAGGAAGGAACTGGCAAAACCTCTTCTGAGTATTCTTGCCTGAGAAAACCCTATGAAATTCATGGGGTTGCCATAAGTCAAAAGGTGACTTGCAGGTTTATACACACACATTGCATATTTCCTATTGGAGAACCTTTCTAATTTAGCCTTAGCTGATGCACTTCCAAAAATTGCAAGTGCACAAAAGACTTTTGTTTTATAAAGAGATCCTAACATCCAAATGGAGGCTCTCCACTTTTCTACCCTATTTGCGTAATAAGACCTACTCAAACTGTGAGTTCACATTTTGTACGAGTCATCAGAAACTTCAAAGGTAGAACAAACACGGTTTTTGACCTCTGCAGAAGTCCATTACAAGGCTTTTACACCACTGCCCAGAGCACTGCTATCTGCAATGAGATTAGGGCAGAGCTAGATGATGCAGAAAATGCATGATTGCTGATGAAAATCAGTCTTTCATCTTCTCATTCTGCCCTCTTCAAAGTCAGTACCAAATATTAATGAGTGGCACAATGTCATTGCAACGAATGCTTCCCTACTTCACTTCACTAACTGCCAGCAGCAAAGATGGAGAACATCTCAACATGATGACACTGTGGGCCTTTGCAGACTGCTTGAGTATTACTAGTTGTCACTATAGTGAAGTGGGAATGGAGACATGGGGTTGCCATTTTTAGGGGGAGCCATGTGTTCTCTGAATCATGTCATTCTAGCCTAAATTTCAAAAAATCACATGCTTCATGTGGTCTCCATGCCTTTCCCATGCACTGAATCCAGCTGTAGCATAACTCCAAATCAGTCAATGAGCAAAGCAGCTGAAGTCCTATCCAGTGGTATATTCAGAGCTTAGAAATGTTTTTAAGAAGATAGAAATCATATTTGTGGACTGCAGCCCCCAGATTCTCCCAGCCCACATGCTGATAGGAGATTTCGGAGCTGTCATACATTTTAGTCCAACAATAACTTTTCCAACTTTTCCTGAATAACCAAGACAACCTAGTAAAATTGTAAGAGAAGTTCAAAGTAATTTGATGGTGGCCATTCTGTGTATTTACACAAGGATCTATCCCAGTCGTAGTGAAACATGCATCTCATTTTAATAGCAAAAGGGGATGCATGAGTGAGAGAGATGACTCCAAAGAGAACTGGAAGGAGTGGATTCACACAGACACACCCAACTTATTCTGTATCATATTAGCTATCTCAGTTTTTGTCATGATCTATTAAGGTAATGTAAAACATGGAGTAAATGTTTGATCCCCCAATAACAGACATGTTACCTCTTTGCTCAAACTAGTTTTTCTGGAGTCATCCCTTAAGGAGGAGTGCACACATTTTCCTCATTGCCTTGCTCCCAGAGTGTTTTTCTCTTCAACTAAGGTGACTTAAGACTGGGCAGAAAAATAACTCTCCACCAAATGCATCTGAGGAAGCAGACTTTGGTCTAGGAAAGCTCAGGCTGCCAACTTTTTTCTTTCAGTTAGTCTCAAAGGTGCTATAAGGTCTCTTTACATCTAGCAAAAAGTTCTAAAGAGAGGGCAAAGTAACAAGTGCAGAGAGAACTCAGTGGTCTCTATGTCATTAAAAGTTGACCCCAAACATCCTTGCTTCCTACATTATAGGCCAACCCTTTAATGGTTGACCTCCAAAGATTCTCTCCATATAAAAAACATGGAATATGTTAAGTACATGTCTTCCCAGTTAGGTTATGGTCAGAAGGCTGTACTTCACCCCACCCCAGCTGTGTCCAAAGATCAGCTGGTTCAGTTCTGAACAAATGGCTGAGCAAATGCCACTTTTTCTGTTTTCTCACCACAACCTGTGTTTCATTATTCCCCTTGTGCTGGGACAACATCATCATTCCATCCTGTTAATATTAAACTTCTGGGTGTTGGTCATCTCAGGTGCTACTGGTTTTCACAACAGAAGAAAAGCTGGGAGAGGGGATGAGGAACCTTCACCTGGAATGGTCTTCCTTTCCTAGCTAATTATTCCCATCATACTTGAACCCTGGCTGGGCTCCCACTTCTCCTCTGTCCTCAGCTAGCATCTCCCACTCCAACCCTCCTCCTCCCCCACCCACCCCACCTCCCCAAGGACAAGCAAAGTTATTACAATAATGAATTAGCCAGGCTGCTTACCGCTGCCAGTGGCGAAGGCAATTATCCCACTCCGTGTCCCCAGCCACTGCTCAGCTCCCTCATAAAGAGAGGCTTTTGGGGCTGCTTTGTGCTTTGATTGGAAATGAAGAGATTGCTAATTAGGGAACCCCTGCTGGGACCAGGCTGGCAGAAACAATGGCAAAATGGACAGAGCTTGAGTCCATTTCTGGAAGGGGGGAGTGGAGGACACTGGAATTTGCATGCCTCTGTAATATAGTGCATCCACACGCACACCATAAACAACGTGGAGGACAATTTTATAGAGCTTTTCACCTTTTAAAGCATGCTCATTTGTTTATGGGAAGTCTATAATTTGCTGCATGTTTGCATAGGTCAGTGCCTATTGTTTCTATGCATAATGTGTGCCCGCACGCGCACACATATAGTCAATATGAGTCACATTCCCTTGAAATGCGTCCTCCTCCCCTTACAAACAGCTCAGTTTCTGCCCCTCTTATTCCCACTGATTAGCATTTTTCCAATCTGGTTTTTTGATGGAGGATTCCATAAGGCTTATTATGCACACAATCCTGCAAAATATACCCCAACTGGTTTTCCTTTTGGCCAAAGGGAAATAGGCACTCCAACACTGAAGAAGGGAATTACAAAATTTGAGGGGGGAAATCAAGCAAACAACAATACCTTCATTTTTAATCCACCAATCCTGGATAGATTCTACTTTCCCCTATCAAAATCAGATAGCCTTGTTTTCTGCTTTTGTTTATTGTTGAAAATGAGACAAGATGTTTGACTTGCAAAGGATGTCAATGACATGCACATGCTACAAAATAGGAAAGACAGGGAAGGTGGTGTTAGGTCAGTCTTCTCTACTGCTATCAAGACACTGTCCAATAAAGGCCCATAACCCTTGGGCAGCTGCAGTCTGCACCCCAGTCGCAACAGCAATCACTGCATGGTCTGACGGAGTGGAGACACCACATTTTCTCACTTTTTTAAAAAAAAAAAAGTTATTTGGGATTCTAACCAAATCTGTATGCACAAGATAAATGTTAACAGGAAATGTAACTTCTCTTCCTGCAAGAAATGCAAAAATAGAGGAAAGCAGTTGAAAACAAGAAACAGTTGTGAATATGTAATGCAAAAAGGAAAAGGAAAAGGAAAAGGAAAAGGAAGTCTCATATAGTCCTGACAACTTCTTTGATCTGTTTGCTCCAGGACAAAACTGTCCAATGACATGCAAAACTGGTCAATGACATGCTTGGTTGTTTGGTTATGGGAAGTCTATAATTTGCCATCTTTGTATAGGTTAGTGCTTGTTGTTTCTTTGCATAATCTAGATATAATGTAGTTGAAATCAAGAAACAATTGTACATATTTGTTGGAGGGAAATGCAGAACATTCCACATAGACCTGACCTTTTATTTGATCTGTTTGCCCCAGATTTCATTGGTTCAGTCCTTGTGGAAGCTCTGAGAGTATTACTGTATGATACTAGATGTGGACTGAATGACTACTGCTTTCACAAGGAAGTCATTCAGATATTCTTTCTCGTGCAGTGGTTTTGTCACCTGGTCTGGAGGTTCCCCCATCCATGTTTTCTTAATGCTATCAAACACTGTATATAGAGAGATCTTGTAGCACCTTTGAAACTAACTGAAAAAAAGAAATTGGCAACATGAGCTTTAGTAGACTTCAATGAAGTCTACAAAAGCTCATGCTGCCAATTTCTTCCTTTTAGTCTCAACAGTGCTACAAGATCTCTCTACATACTGATTCTACAGACTAACATGGTTATATCTTTGAATTCTATCAAACACTGGTCCTGAACAAACAACAAGCATTGTGATTCTTTACCCACTAGATCTGGTTTTGTTTTACTTTTCAGTAGGATTGAACATATAGATTTAAATAGTCATTGTTGTTTTGACAATGGTGGTTGTCCTACCCTACTTTACTAACCTCATGGCATGCCTATATGGGCCAAATGAAGAGCTTCCCCCCCCCCCATCCTCATGGCAACCTGTCTTCAAAGCACAGGGCCAGTGCAGACTGTCTTCATAATTTAAGGACAATTCTGCACCAAATCCACCCTATCCCTCCATTAAATCATTTTTTTTAACTTATCTTTTGCTCTGTTTTTTTCAAGAAAACTGAGAGCACACTGTATCGACACCAGGTGTCTGTCTACATACACATCCCTGCTGTGTTACTCAGCAGTGCTGTGTCACTGGAACAAGTCACTCCCTCTGAGGTACCATTTCTGAAGGCTCGTCTAACTGGCCAGAATACTCCAGGCTGTTCCTGGAGTATTCTGGACCCAAGGCTGTTCCAGATTCACCTTGTTGTCTCCACATTCTGTAGCAATGCCAGGCAGTCATCTACACAATGGTCCCTGCAGTGTCATCCAGTGCCTCCACTGTTGGAGTATGTCACGTCCTCTGAGGTCACAATAAGGTGCCCAGCCATGAGATCAATGCTGGGTGCCTAATTTCTGAGAAGTGATGCATGGCAGTGGCAGAGGCACTGGGTGACGACAAAGACAATTGTGTAGACATCATTGCTACAGAGCATGGATGTAATGGGGGAATCATGGCAGCTCCAGAAGACTCCAGGAGCAGCCAGAGTATTCTGGCCATTATAGATAAGCCCTTGGAAGTGGAACTCAAGACACTTTATGATCATAGAGTTTTTGGTGTAGCTTAAAAATCTCATTTCTTAAATTAGAAATTGTTGCTTACAGTGTTGCTGTAAAGGGACTGGCCTAGACAGCAGCTGGAATTTACCTTTCCAAAAAAAATGAGAGATCTATCATCATTTGTGGTGTCCATATCCCAGCAACCCAATGGACTATCACAAATACAGTCAATCATCACTGTACCAAGCAAAGCTCTGTGGGACTGTGTTCCCATGATTTTGACTAAATGTAGATTCTGTGGCTTCAACATCAGCCACTGTCTTTCTCACCACTCCACTTTCACATTGCTTGCCCTCATCAGCCTGAAAAATTCTGGAGAACAACTTTCAGCCTATTTATAATCTTTGGGTTGGCCTAATAAGAGTACAGCATTCCCCTTAAGTGACTTTTGGGATTCATCTTTTGGCCTACACCATTACTAGTTTTGTTTTGACTTCATATAAGTACATATGTGATGTTAGATATTCTATGATGTTGTTGTTTTTACTATTACTACAGTTCACCATGAATTGCACTCATTGTCTTAGGAGAAAATCCAGCATAAAAAAAATTACAACAGCCAACCAAATGCACACATATGATGGCAATTCTCTGGAGATCTCTTGTCATGCAGATCTCTATTATAAATACCAGTCATTTGGGATCTTAGCCATACTGTGACAGATACATGCCAAAAGTACAAAATTTGAACAGATGGTGGCTTTCAGCTTTTACAGGTCAAGCTTGAAAAAATGTATTTTCTACAAGTAAGCTGCTAATGAGAGTTATGTTTAACATGTGATGTATATACAGAAAGAGGGGGGAGATATATTGTTTCCAGTTGATGCTGAATTCAAGATAAGGTTGAAGTAATTATTATGAAGAAAGTTTACAAACTGTAAGGGGCACAGACAGAGACAGCATCTGCATGTGTGGTCGCTCTGGTCATTCAGTTTTACAAGGTTGTGATATCTCCGAGTAGGATCTCAGGGCCAAATCTCAGGGCTTGGTGCCAATTCTCCATCGATCATCTCCAGGCAGAAGACAAGAGTATAAATTTGCCAGTTTTGGTGGGCTCAGCTCCAGGCAAGAGGACAGGACTGCATGCAGATCTCCATTTCATCTATTAAAGCAGCATTTTGCTACAGTTTGCAAGGCCTAATTGATTTGTTGCTGTAACTTGCAGTGCCGCTCCAGAGGGTTTACCTATTTATTTAATTAGCTTCCTCCTTCCCACCCAGTTCCAGTGCCAGAGCTCACTCTCCACTCTGCTCTGCATCCATCTTTTGGCTAGAAGTAAGTAGGCTAGGCTAAATGTTCTTTATGTTGTCTCCCTAGGTATATGGAAAGTATAACCCCCCCTCAGTTCACCTTGCTTCGGGAACAGCCCCGTTAGCTAAAATTTCTCTATTAATTTCCAAACATGAAAATATGTTGTCTCTGTGTGTGTTTGAATGACAAGCTATGAGCAACTGTGGTTGGTACTAAATACATATTGTGTAATGACATCACCAGAAGCCATCATTACATCTCAGGTTTTAGCCCAGAAACCTCAGGGCCTAGGACAATCCTGAACTGGCAACCCTATTTCTGAGGCCCTTTCACACTTTAGTTATAGGGTATTCTGGGATTTGCAATTTATAAAAAAGTACTAAGAACTCTCAGCAGAGAGCTGTAGTGCCTCACAAAACTACAAGCTCCAGAATTCCATATGATAGTTCTTTGCATATAAATTGATAGCATATAAATTGAATATAGTGCTACAACTGTGCTGCATGAAAGGGCCATGCAGCACACAGCAGACTTGATAGCCCAGGTTGAATTATTGGCAGACATAAGCACCTTACATACCATCTTGTAATAGATTCAGAATGGCCAATGCAGTTTTTCTTTCATAACATTTAAATCCCCAAAATAAGAATGCTGCACCACCTCCATGAAATTTCCTTCAGCCCCCAAATTTCTAGCCTTTCAATAACTTCAGTTGAGCATTTAGAAACAAAGAAAAGGATATGCAGGTTGAATCTCCCTTATCCAAAATGCTCCAGAGAAGAACTGTTTGGGATTTCAGAATACTGGACAAGGAAGACTCAACCTCTAGTAGAATCATGCAACCCTCACTTCATGAACTTGCGGAAACACTGTATGTGTACAAGGAAGCCTTTTTATGTATATACATTTTGTATGCTGCATATGTGTATATGTGTGAAAACCATACCCAAGTTTGATTTAAATGATGACAACACAAATATGTTCAGTGCTTCTTCAGAGAAAACAATCTAATAAACTTGGCTTTTGAAAGTAACATTTGAAACAATTTCAAGTGGATAGTGTCTCCACAAGTTTGCAGAGAAATCAGAGCACATTAGATTTTACTAACATTATGCCAGGATGATTTGTATGCTATGCACTTAATTCCTAACCACTGTTATATAATTTAGACAACTATTCTGTATGTGGAAAATACTGTATTTTAAATTGATTTGCTTTTATATGGAAATTTCACAACATGCTTTATAATTAAAAATAAATTAATTGGGGCTTGTTTTTGTAATTTATTATAAAAATGTTTTTCCTAAGAAATATATTTCATAGTGACTGATGCCCAAACCCTTCCACCACCAATTTTTGTCTCTGCCTAAATAATGAAAATTGTCTCATTACACCCCTGACTGGTCCCCATAATCAAACAACATGGTTGCAGTAGAGGGAGAGGTATATAATGTGGAAGTTGGCAGGGGGGGCAACATATGGGCCTCCCAATATTGTCAGACAGAACTCCCTTAATCCCTAGCCAGCATGGTCCTTGATGAAGGATGATGGGAATTGTAGACAAATGAGATCTGGAAGCCTACTCATTGTTAATTCCAGCCATGAGATACATTTTGTTGTTAACTGCCCTCGAGTCGAGCTCAACCCATGGTAGCCCTGTGGATGAGACATCTCCAAGACTCCCTGTCTTCCACTGTTCTGCTTAGTTCCTCCAAACTCATACCCATGAGTTCCCTAATAAAGTCCATCCATCTAGCATGCAGCCTTCCTCTCTTTCTACTCTTCCACCTTTCCTAGCATTAGTGTTTTTTCCAATGATTCATGCCTTCTCATAACGTGTCCGAAATACAGCAGCCTAAGTTTTGTCATCTTGGCTTCCAGGGAGGTTTCTGGCTTGATCTGTTCTACCACCCACTTGTTTGCCTTTTTTGCTGTCCATGGAATCCTCAGCACTCTTTTCCAGCACCACATCTCAAATTAATTTATTTTCTTCCTATCTTGTTTTTTAATTGTCCAGCTCTCACATCCATATATGGTAACAGAGAATACAATGGTTTGTATGATTCTAATTATTGTGATCAACTGTATATCTTTGCATTTTAGAATCTTTTTTTGTTCTTTCATAGCCACTCTATCCATTCTTAATCTTCTTCTAATTTTCTGGCTGCAATCCCCGTTACTATCAATGTTTAATCTGAGGTGTGAGATTTTTTTTTACTATTACTATTTACCCATTTTCTAGGCTGAATTTGTGTAAAATCTCCATGGTCATTATTTTTGTTTTATTAATATTCAACAGTAAGCCTACCTTTGCACTTTCTTCCTTGATCTTTCTTAGAAGTTGTCCCAGGTCTTTGAGGTTTTCTGCTAGTGTTATAGTGTCATCTGCATATCTTAGATTGTTGATATTCCTTCCTCCTATTTTCACTTCTACATATATATAATTCTGGTCAGAAAGAGTGGGTCAAATGCATCATATTTGCTCAGCCATAAAAAGTTGGGCATGGTCAGGAGACAACTGCTTGGACAGTCCAAGCTTAAGATATTAATTCTGAAAACAGGTAAACTGTAAATCACATTGTACCTATGTATACTGTGGACTTGCAACTGATAGTATTTTGTGTTCATCAGGGAGAATAAGGACAATCCTAATCAGTAGTTCTCAGATTCACAGCTGGGGGCATGTGGAACAACAGAAAGTTTTTTGATTAATAAACTACAAGAATCACATTTTATTTAGCTCAACTGTCATCATCATGAAGAATGATTTTGAAGGCACATGATGCCATATTACTGGTGAAACTTACTGCTGTAAAGTAGAGGGCAAGAGACAACTTGAGCTTTTCAGAGGAAGAACAAAGTATAAATACATCAAAGAAATTGAAGATTTCAGTAAAAATATTCCACACTTACATCTTGTTAGGGTTTTCTAGGATACCTAAAGTTATGGTGACCACTGTTATCCTTAAAGATAAAGAGCCATTAAAAAGAAGAGAAGTGGGGTCTTGAAGTTGCCCTTCAACAGTTAGTTCCCACAAAGAGTAGACTGAGTAGCTCACAGATCACTAGGTGTGCCATAAGCAGCAGTCAGTATTGCATTTTACACTGATTCTTTATAATAAGCAAATGTTCCTTCTTCCCTTCTCCTTCCCAGAAATCAGTCTCCTACATATGCTCCAATTGTCCCAATTTGCCAGGGGCAGTTGTGATTAATCTTATGTTGTCCAACTTCTTCAACTGATTTTAAAATGTTCCACTTTCCCTTCCCTCCTACCATTCTACCTTTTTTTTCTCCGCTTACTGCAATTGTTATAAACTGAGTTCAACGTGCAAAAGAAGTTTGTACTCAGTCATCCTGGAGGGGAAAGGCAAGGAAGGGGAAGAATCTTACCCTTTCCAATATTCTCAAGCAAAAGCAAACTGCTGCAGCCTGTTCTAGCATTCCTCAGTAATTACTTTTGCCATTTTGATCACACTCTGATGTTGCTTGGCCACATACATCCCAGTTTTCATCTATGAAATGTTGGAGGATATGCTCCTATTTTCATCTGGCTCATCAATGGACAATCTCAGTCTTTGATTCCTGCTTACAGTAGGCTGTTACCTGTGCATCCTCTACCTTGTGAAATTCCCCAAGTCTTCCTCAGCAAGCTTTGTACAAGGGATTTTGCCTCATGTGTCAACTTGATCATGTCTAATGAATCCAAATACTTTCCACTTCTTTTTTAAGAACACTGGAAACTAAAATCATTAATGAAGTTGTAATGACGCATTGGCTCATCCAAGACTAAAAACCACAATGACATTCTTTATGAATGTGCCTTTAATTTGGCTCCCTTTTTAAAATAGGTTATTACAAACTTTGACACACAATTGATGCTCCCTATCCTAATCTGGCTTTGTGAAATGTGTTGTTGTTGTTAACTGCCATCAAGCTGGCTTTGACTTATGGTGGCCCTATGAATGAGAGACCACCAAAATTCTCTGAAAAACTCAGGACTGGGCTTCATTGATTAAGTCCAAAACATAGTGCAGAAATAATCCAGTTTGAGACTGCTTTAACTGCCAAGCTTTAACTGCTGGGAACTCCGGGAACTGTAGTTTTGTGAGACATTTAGCCTTCTCTGTCAGAGGGCTCTGGTGCCACAATAAACTACAATTCCCAGGATTCCCTAGCACTGAGTCAGGGCAGTTAAAGTGGTCTCAAACTGGACTACTTCTGCAGTGTGTTTTGGACCTTAATCTACCTGTGTTATGGGTATTCCTCTTTTCCTGATGTCTTCAACTTTACCAACCATTCTTTTCTAATCATGTTGTCTCATGATATATCCAAATTATGACAGCCTTCTATGGAGAGTTTCTAAGCAGAGTTTGACTTCTAGCATGAGTTGCTCTTGGACCCACTGAGTCATCATTTTGGCAGCTAGAATTTACTCAGTCCCTAGAAAGAAAGAAAAAGCTACATATTAATTTAAATAGGGAACTGTCCAGCACCTATGAAGCCCTTCCAGAAGCCCCACATGGCCCTTTCAATAACCCAGATGATTGCCACCACTAACCCTGACTCATCAAAAACATTTCCAGTACAAAAAGAAAGAAAGAAAGAAAGAAAGACTGCCATATATATTGCTTTAAAAATTAAAACTTGTTTGGGCCAGATTAGGACATTGCAACCTGTTTCAGGTTACTTACTTTCTCTTAAAATGGCAAATAAAAGTGGCAAAATATTACTTCCAAATCAGTCTCCCAAAATGACACCTGTAATGCCATGTGGCCCTCTGGAGGAGCCAAAAATTGTGATGTGCAGTTTCCTGGGCTCCAGAGCATGCCCACCCCTAAATTAAAATGAAAACCAGAAAGGAAATCTGTTTCAAAGTGCATCTCTTTGCTGATGTTAAGACTTACTATTTGGAAGTGCAGTACAAGACTGCTGTCTTGCTTCCCAGTGAAGATTTCATTGCCTGGAAAGTCTTCAACAAGTTTCTCTACACCTTTATCATGACTGCAAACTGATGCAACTGGATATGCATTACAATTTCAGTTTTCCAAAGCAAAAAATTAGAAGGCCATTAAAAATAAAATATCAGATCATGGTGAAGTATCATGGTGAATATTCTCCCAATGGGCATGTAACGATTCTAGAAAGCAGTAATCAGTACAAAGAGTCAGAGAGTTATAACTTGAGATCTTTATTGCAAACTATAGTTTGCCTTCAAACCAAAACTGCAAACTTAGTTCAGACTCTGGTTATTAATTATATTTTGAAGATAAATCATGGCTTGCAGTAACTATAGTTTACCTAATATGAAAGAACAACAAGGGCCAATTATTGTAAAGCTGAAGTTGGGGGAAGAAATTGGAGCATAACCAGACAAGCAGGAGGAAAGCGAGGATGCACATGATCCCAACACGTAGTTCTGATGAGCCATGTCATCCAAAGCAGAGCACTGTGAGACAAGAGAAAAAGAAAATAGGCTCTCAAGAAATCTGACACAGAACAAGAAAATTCCTAGCCCATCCATAGAATCACAGAAGCATGGAATCAAAGACTTGGAAGGGGCCCTATGGGCCATCAAGTTCAACCCTCTGCTCAGTACAGGATCAAGTTATGATGGTCTCTGCAAGCACTGCTGAAAAGATTGGCTGCATAAATCTAAGTTGTAAATAGAATTATGGCTATGAAGCTCTTCCTAAACATGGCCCTTTTATGAAGGGGCCTTGATTTCCAAACACATGATAACTACAAAAATCACTACATTGAAGAATGGTTTTCAACTAAATCAACCTTGACGGAGAGAGAAAAAACAGGCACAGGGAATAGCAGAAAATGTAGAAAAAGTAGTAGGAGGAGACCCCCTCCCAAAAAAAGATAATAGGAGATGAGTTTCTGCATAGGACAGAAGGAAGACAAGTGAGGAGAAAAGCACAGATAACTTTAAAAGAAAGGTCCATATGTTCGAATAAGAGGTTACTGTTATTAGCATAGCATGCAGTGGGTGAGAGCCTTCAAATCTGTAACACTGGCAGTGACTGTCTTGAAGCATAAAGCCCTTTATAAACACTAGGATTATAGAAAGGCAAGCACAAACAGCCTTCTTTACATACTGCCCAACTAAACCACAGTAATGGAGACATACACCTTGACAGGTGTATCAGATATTTTACTGCCTGTGGCAAAGCAACAAATGGAATACAACTACCTCACTCATCCAAATCAATGTGCATGCACCCTACTCCAGTTGAAGTACTTTGGTACCTGTGGCAGAAAATCTCACAAGTTTCTTTTTCCATCCCTGGCTGTAAAAATATGCTAAGAAGAAAGTAAATAATTAACAATTGCCAGCCCTTCCATGTCAGCCAAAATCCACAGCCACTTCACTCTGTTCAAGGATAGAGACAGCCTTTCACCTTCATGAAGGAATATGCCAGGGTTTCAGAATTGAGGCTGGAGCATCTTCACCCCCCCCCCTCCTGCCACCCCCACCCTTGGCTCTTTGTCTCTCAAGCTCAAAGCACTTATTGTAACAAATACAAAGGAACACTGGAAAGCTAAGCAAAGGGAAGTGTTCTTGCTTCTTGAAGTTACTGGGAAAGCTATTGGAATATAAAGTTGCTCATGGGACACTAGAATTCTGCTGACAACACAGGAAAGTGACATGAAGATCAAGAGGAAGTTATTCCCCAGGGTCTAGCCATCTATCCAAGTAAAGATTCCCCCCCCACACACACACACACCATAATTGAATATCACTTCTGGTTTTTTGTGGCTTTCCTAGCAGATTTTTACAGAATCCATAGGATACACTCCCTGAAGATGACTGCCTAGTTCAGCCATTACAAAAAGTGCTGCCTATAGAATCTCTACATCAAGGCTGCCCTACCAATAGGCAAATACAGCCAATGACCCAGGAAGCAGATAAGAAGAGATGTTTATTTATTTATTTAGGGGGTTGGACTGGATGGCCCTTGGGGTCTCTTCCAACTCTATGATTCTATGATTCTGTATCTCCCCTTTCTCCCCAAATGGGATTCAAGTAGCAGATCCTCCCTTCCCACACCCCCTGTATCCATTCCTTGTGAGCCCTCTACCCATGCCATTCAGGGCCCAAACAGGCCAATTGTTCTGGTAAGTGTTGAGCTGTTCTGTGATTTCGTGCCTTGCAATGCCTCACAATGATTGTTCCCTCTCCCATATCGAATAATGCCCTAAATCTGGGATGGGCAAAGAGCAGCCTATGGACAGCAAACATGTTCTGGGACTCTACTTTTCTTGTCCCTGAAGTCTACCACTGCTCCCCAACCCCCCAAATTTTTTAATGATATGATTAGGGCAATGTTGCCCCCAAAACACATTAAAGCCCCCAAAGACATAAGAACAGGTGGAAAGATGTTCAACCCACCCCCATAAATATCTCAGAAACCTGTACCCACCCAAATACCTCTGTTTCCCTCTGCAACACTTCTTACAAATGGCTGCAGGGAGGGACAGGATAGAGCTGCAAAGGGAAACAAATCTATTTGGTCTCGCTGGTTGAAGTGAAGCCAGGGGAGGGGTTGGCTCCTGGTCCCATGCAGTTGCCATCTCTGGCTCTAAACATACCAGAGTTTCATCCACTGATTTTCTTCCTGCTTGAGAAGTAGTTAACAGTGGTCTGAGCAGGATTTCCTTCCCTCTCTGTCATCTCTCCCATAAACAAAACATCTCCCCACCATGCTTCTAACCCTCAGTATTACCATTTCAGGTCTGGCATTTTTTTAAAAAAAAAATACTTATATTGCAAAAGCACTGCACCATGTTAGTATTGTAATTCATCTATATAAAGCTGAGCCAGGGGGAGATCATATTGTCAATGCAACATAGTGCAGAGGATGTGTTTAACCTGATCACTGGAAATGTAATGAAGGAAAGAAGATCAAAGGAAAACATTCAAGGCAAAGATCACAACCTCATTCAATACTTCATCAGTGGGACCACTCAGAAGTACAGAGGATACAGCCATAGAAATTTACTGGGTTTTTAAAGTTGCAGGTAGTCCCAGAATTTCATGACACAGGGGGCATACTGAATGAATTTTTTTAAAAAATCCTGGTAAGTACAGGTGTAAAGATATAGACTAAAGTGAGGATTGTCCAAGCCATCATATTCCCCATCACCATGTACAGATGTGAGAGACAGTGAAGAAAACCAATAGGAAAAAAAATAACTCATGAGATATGGTGCTGGAGAACAGTGCTAAGGATACCATGGACCACCAAGAAGATAAATGAGTTCAACAACAGATCAAGTCCCTGGAAGCCAAGATTACTAAATTGAAACTGTCAAACTTTGGCCACATCATGAGAAGGCATGAATTACTGGAAAAGACAATGATGCTAGGAAAGGAAGAGGACAGTAGAAAGAAAGGTATACCATATGCCAGATGGTTGAACTCAATCCAAAAGGTCATGGACCTGGTTTGCAGGACCTGAACAAAGCAGTGGAGAACAGGGGGTCTGAGCAATGTCTCTCATCCACAAGATCACCATGAGTTGAGGTCAACACAAGGGCAGTTAACAACAACAACAGGTAGAAGGAACAACTCCACTAAATCCAGAGATTTTTGGCCAGTTTCAATGAGTTCTCAGACTGTCATACTTCCCCAAAATTAACCATTTACACTTAGGACCTTATCACACGGGGTCTAAAGCAGACCTAATCCAAAGGGTATCCGTAGCTAATACATATTATTTCTCCGTGTTTACACATGACGTTACACCGAAACTTGACAGAACCCGGAGCTAATCCGTATTGTTTCTCCGTGTTTACACACGACGTTGCACCGAAACTCGACAGAACCCGGAGCTAATCCGTAACAAATTGAGATCTTTTGACATTCGGTTTTTCGGGGAAGTACAAGGGAGCTTTTGGAATCATTGCGCAATGGCCGCACAGGTGAAATCCAGTTCATTTCAGTATAGAACTGAATTTATTCTTATTTCGGTTACTTTTCGCTTCGTGGCCAGCGTGTGATAAGGTCCTTAAATGTAACGGTAAAACCTATCCCATTAGCAGCTTTAAGGTAACATGCAGCTACCTGTCAAGACAGCTGCTGTATGTGGAGTGGAGTGGGGCATCATCTTCTTCTTTGCCTCAGGCAAAAAAAATGTCTTGGCCCAATCCCTGCTCTGCATCTCCTTCTCCTCTCCCCCGATGTTGTGGTGAGTTATCCTGATCCTACTCCATGTCACTGGCCACCACATGTGATGAAGATGGAGTAATATGAATTTACAAGATCATCACTGGTAACATATTTTTCCTTATTAAATATTACGGAGGAGAAAGAGCCAAAATACAGGCTTACTGTAATTCCAGTGCAATTCCAGCCTCAACTACAGAAAACAGAGGTGTAACCTGAGTAGGTTAAGGCACAACCTCAAACAGGCAAGCAACAGACTTTTGGATTTTGTTAGCCTGCATCTCCTAGCATTTCTTACTACTGGTTATGCTAGCTAAGTCTGATGGGAGTTGCAGTCAAAGAATATCTGCAAGTTGCCCAACAACCTGAGCTACATAAACACTGGAAATTGACTCTGATTCTAGTTATTGTATTGGAGGACCATATTATGCATTAATAATTCTCTTTTAAAACCTGCAACATTTACACTGTGTTTAGTTAGATATCTTTTCCTTCTCCCCATCTTAGGGATGATCTTTCAGTAAATGAGAGCTTGATCCCATTTGAAAGGAAAGATTTCTAAAGGGGAAATATTATTTTCTCCTGCTCTCAAAGGAAATATCAAGTTGTTTAAAAAAAACCCAGACTTTTTAGCTTGGAAAAAACATGTAAGTGTTTCTCAAGCTAAATACCATCACCAGTTCATCTGAATGTATCTTTACAATACATTTTTCATAATCGGGGTGTATATATACACTGCCTCAGAGTGGAAAACAATATGCTTGTTAGGCAGTAGCAGAGGAAATGAAACAATTTTACAAGCAAAACAGGAATGAATCTCTATTTAATAAAAAGTAGCACTCATGGTGCCGGCATGGTGTAGTGGCTTGAGCACTGGACTATGACTCTGGAGACCAGGATTCAGTTCTGCTCTTGGCTTAGGAAACCCACTGAGTGACCTCGGATAAATCACATATTCTGACCCCCCAGAAAACACTGATAGGTGTGCTTAGTATCACCATAAGTGAGAAACGACTTGAAGGCACACAACAACAGTCATTGGCAACAATGACAGTATAAGTAGGCAGATTCAGGGAAATGATTATGCTGCAGGGATAGTCTGTGTCTTTCCTCTTTGTTTCAGGTACAAATTAGATATGAACCTATTCATAGATTAGAAGAATGTTTCTTTTTCAAGCAAATAGATATAGGGGGAAATCAGTCCAGAATGGGACTTTCAAGGAAAGGGAGCATTAACTCTGACTTCAAGTGTAGTTTTAATCCATATCAGCTTTGCCTCTGCTCTAGCACTTGCTATGTGAATTGGAAGGAAAGTTTCCATGGCATGAATGTGGTTTTTCTGCTCAGTACAAACAACAGGTATGAAGTGGAATCCTCTAAAAAAAAAAAAAAAAAGGACAGCAATAGGATCAAAGGGTTAAAGTTTACCTTTTGAAGGCTATAGCACCTGCTATTTGCTATTTAAAAATAAACTTTCACACAATTGCTAAATTCCCAGATAGTATGTCACATATGAGAGCCATTGTGGCATAGTGGTTTGAGCCTGGCCAATAATAATAATAATAATAATAATAATAATAATAATAATGATAATAATAATAATAAATGTATTTATACCCCGCCCCTCTGCGTAGCAATCAGGGTAGCTTCCAATATAAAAAAAATACAATACAGTAAAATCAACCCTCAACCCTGACCCTCCCAATCCTTAAAAAATTATTAAACAACATCAAATTTAAAAACAGTTTAAAACAAATTATCCATTATCTATAACAAATCCATTATTTAAAACAAATTATAACTCTGGTGACCAGGGTTTGAATCCCTGCTCCGCCATGTAAACCCACTGTGTAACCCTGGGCAAGTCACACTTTCTCAGCCTCAGAGAATGTCCATGGCAAACCCCCTCTGAATAAAGCTTACCAAGAAAATCTCATGATAGGCTCAAATTAGAAATGACTTCAAGGGGCACAACAACGCATCACATATGTTTCTTAAATAGCAACACATTTTATCCTAAAGCCCACTATGTACCAAAGTCTCACTCTACATACAACTAAAATATTTTTCCCATGAAAGCAGTAATAATAATAATAATAATAATAATAATAATAATAATAATAATAATAATAAATTGTATTTTTAATGCGCCCCTCTGCTAGGCAACCGGGGGGGCATACAACAAGTTAAAACAGTACAGAAGTAAAACACATCACCGAATCGCCCCCTAACCCTTCCACCTCTTAAAAATAAATTAAACTAAGATAATATTAAAAACAACAAATAATAAACATCAGATACTAAAATCATCAAACAAATAGCAGCAAACAATAGCGGCTGGGGGTAGGGGAGCAGGTTGACAAGCCAGACCATGTTGGAGGGGGGAGCTGAGAGATTATTCTGGGAAGTCAGTCAAAAGGAGATGGATCTTGGCCAGAGGTTGGAAGCATTACTATTTGGATTACAACTCCCAGAATCTCATTGGTGAAGCTGGCTGGGGAACAGTGCTTTGAACAGAAAAACAACCCTTTTTCAAGCTCTGATTTTGGTGATGAAGCTCTGATCACACTGTAAGAAATTAATCAAACCCCAATTCTAAAGGCGGGGGGTACACTAAACAAACATGAAGTGAAATGAAAGACAGAGACTGGCTCAGGACTCATCCACAGGAGCATTTCAGCACATAACAACCATCATTAAGTACATAGAAGTGCTCACTTGACTAATTTAGCGAAACGGTTTTTGATCTTGGGTTCTTCAGATGTTTTGAACTTCATTCCTATAATCTCTGACCACTGACCATGCTGCCTGCGGTGTCTGGGAGATGAAGTCTAAAACACCTAGGAGGGCAAAGGCTGAGAATCACAATCTTATAAGAATCCATAATTTTGTCAGTTTAATTTGAGTAATGTCAGGCCAATCTCACCCTGATTAGGTCTAATTTCATTCTATTAGGCCTCACAAAGTGGGCTTGAGTGCTGTATATACTTGACTATAAGTTGACCTCATCTATAAGTCTAAGGCAGGTTTTGGGGCCAAAATTATAGATTTTGATATGATCCATGGATAAGTCGAGGGTAAAGAGTGCAATAGGGTCTGGGGCGCCGCGGGACCGCAGCCTCCGCACTGCGGCGCTCCTGTGGCGACCCTAAAAGGAGCTCCAAATTGGCGCAAAGCAAGCAAAGCAAAAGCAAAGCAGCTTCATTTATATACCGCTTCATAT
>CM034701.1:41356477-41375889 GCA_020142125.1 Phrynosoma platyrhinos
CCCTCCTCTTCCTTGCCTCCAAGACAGCTCAATAAGCCGTCTGCCAAGACCCATAGTAAAAAAGGATCTAAAATTCTAAAGGATGAAGCAAATGAAAACAATGCCAAAGAACATACAAAATTCCAGCAAGCATAACTGGTTGTGATCACATTAGTCTGAATAAATGAGATAATAGAGGAGTCAGTGCTTCCAGGACAGATTACACTCTTTCCTTTCACCAGGAGATGATTCCTTTTTGTAAAATAAGAGTACTGACAGTACTTAACAGTGATCCATGGGTAAGTCAACTCAGGGTTTTTTGGGTCAGTTTTTTTACTAAAATTTCTAGACATATACATGAGTATATAAAAGTTGTTTTGCATCATAGACATCACAAGCTGGGAGCTTAGCTACAGGGGAAGCAAAATGAGGACATTGCCCCCCTCATGAGAGTTCTGCCCCAAAATGAAATATTTCTTCAATCCCCAAATTTCTAGCACTATAGTAACTTCAACATTTAGTTGAGCATGTACAAATACAATTTAGGCATCCAAAGAAAAGGGGTAGGCAAAATTGCCAAGGGGATGGGAAAACAGCAAACAGGAGAGTTCTGCGTGAAGTGGTTTTCAGCATCTGACTCTGCAATGCTAGAAATCTGGAGACTGAAGGAAAATTGCGTTTGGTGGACAGAATTTTTATTTGAGGGAAGCAAAGCCTTAATTTTGCACCCATCCCATGAGTGGGGGGCCATGTGGCATAAATCATATTAATTTGTTTCCCAAAAGTTACATAGATCTCTACTGCCTCTTTCAGAGGCAGGCACAGACACCTTGCAAAAGGAATAGAAAGGGAGCTTTTGGTTTGAGGCAGAAACTAGTAAGAGCAAGTGGGGGCTGCATCACCCTATAATCATTTAAAACTTCACATAAAAAACGAAGTGTGGTTTTAAAGGTTGTAATGGTTAGAATATTGGACTGGAAGATTAAGTTCTCAGTCCTCACAGAGCCATAAAATTGAGTGATCTTGGCCTGGTCTCCCTCTCTCAGCCTGACCTACCTCATGAGGCTGTTCTGAGGATAAAGTGGGGAGGAAGAAAGTTGGGTATATCACAGTGAACTCACATTTAAAAAAGTAGGATACAAATATATAACTAATAAAGTAAGGGGCCCAAATACCCCAAAGGCACCAAATCCTTTCTAATCTTGGAAGCTAAGGAGGTACATACATGAATGGGAGATTGCCAATGAATACCTGGTGCTATAGGCTATATTTCAGAGGAAGAAACTTGCAAAGCCACCTCTGAGTGTTTCTTGCCTAAGAAAACCCTATGAAATTCATGAGGGCACCATAAGTTGAGAGGCAACTTGAATACACATACACTAAACTAAGAACCATAGGAGGCTGACCAAGAATGACCATAAATAATAATGTCCAAAGCCATGAAAAAGGAAACATATATTAAAGCCAGCACAAAAGCAACTCCCCTTCACATGTATTCATAAAATCCATCAAAATATAATAATGCATTTGTTGCTTTCTACCAGACTTCTCTACATTCATACCATGCATATTTGCCTAACTACAAAACAAGTGTTCTGAAGCATCATCTGACTTTGTTTTAAATATCTCACTGCAGTATCCATTTTAAAATTGTGAAGTGATTATTCTCTCTCCCACCCACCCCCCTCACCCCGCCACTGAACTGAAGTTGTACAGCAGTTGAAAATGCTGATGGCTTAACTGGTTTCATTTTTTTTCCACAGCAGCCCTGAGGGGGTTTAACTCTTTCCACTGCACTGAGATCTTGCTTTTGGAGTTCAATGTTTAACTCGCACTGGGAGACTCATAAATATTCGGAGTCACTCTCTCCCTCTCTGTTTGATTAGGAAATGAGCCTTTAACTCAATGTAATCCCCAAGCCATTAACAAAAAAGCCCTCAACAGCTCCACTATTAGAATTTCACTTCTAACCCACAGAGGACTGAATTAGATTAACATAACTACCAGCAATCTGAGTTTATTTTCTGTTCCAGAAAGAAATGTGTTTTCAGGGTGGGGGAAGTGAGATGGGGTGGAGAGACAGACAGCATAATGAAATGTAAAAATTGAGAGATGATAAAAAAAAAAGACAGACTGATGTTCAGGTGAAGAGATAACAAGAGAAAGCAAAATAGACAGCTGCATAATTGTTTCAAAATGTGTGGCTTGTCAGTGCTTTATTGACTTTTTTTTAAAAAAAAAACTAGGGTGAGCTTTTAAGCTTTATAATTATTTAAGTAATACCAGTATATCCATTCCTACCATCCAGGTGTTCATCTCATCATTTTAGGCTCATAGACTCATTTTACACACTTATACAAAAATCTGCCTGACATGCAGGTATGGCAGAATTTTCAGGAGTTGATGAACTGCAGAAGAAAGGGCAGCAGAGTGGGTCAAACAATGCAACTTTATAGGCATAAACAGTGGATGAGACTGGGACAGGTTTTCCATTCCTCAAAATCACAAGCAGACCCAGTGAAACAACAAAGCTGAAAAGTAAATACAAATGTGATAACAATGATGAAGGTCTGAGAACAATTGTTGTACAAGCAAGGACCAGAAAATAGTATCATCTCACCAGCACAACACATAAAAGTTTTCTTATTATTACTATCCAAAAACTGGGAACTGAGAGCACCCCCTACTCTGCTGAAGTGTTAGCAGATGATAATTATTTATTTTTCTTGAAACAAGACAAAAGAATCCGCTGTTTGAACAAAAACAGATGTATACATACACAAATAGGTGGGGGGAAACTGCCTGCTTTTCAAATATATTCTTTAATGTGCCCAAAGTGTCCAAATAATGCAAGAAGATAAATTTTAAGAAGATTTACTTTATAGTATCCAGACTCCTAAAGAAGAGTTTATTAACCATTGATAATGACAAGTATGTCAATTGAGCCATCATACAATTTTGCATATGGTTTGTAGGGAAAACGTTGGTTTTTACAATCTTGCACCTGCAAAATATATGAGCTTCAAAAAAAATTAAAAAGATCAAATGTGACTATAATTTGTGACAGAATCTAATCAATGTGTTTTTACGAAAAAACTGGACTTCAGTTTCCACAACTGATGACTGTACTGTGACAAACAAGGAAATAATATATGGATATTTATGTACATCCAACATAAATTTCCTTTATATAAATTTTTAAGTACAAATGCAAAAACAAGAGCAAACAAAATATTTTACAAACTATTTGTATGGGCTTGATGCTTTTTTTTAAATGTTTCTTTTCTAAGTGCATCTTGAATTTTAATAGTCATATGAATCATTCTGATTTTCTCTTAAACCTCAGTAAACCAAAATTTGAGTTTTTCTTATTTGTATGGTGCTGGGCAGCAAGAGGATTATAAATTAGCTCTCCCAAACATTGCAACAGTAAGTTTGGTGAAATAAAAGCAATTTTATTTTGCTTCCCTTGAAGCAAGGGAAGCAAAATACATTTGAAAGAAAATCTGGTTACTTGCAAAATGTATGTACAACAAAACAAATATATTATGATAAGCATTTATTCATAATAATTTAGTTAAATTAATCACATTAGAACTACTATTAGTTATGTCTTAACATTTCATTTAAATCAATTATGTACAATTGATATACTTGAAATCATACCAAACTTACATTTTAAAAAAATTTCATTTTGTTCCACTAATTTCAAAATTTTAACTCACTTTTCTCAGTCAAAAGTTGCCAGATCAGATTATTTAAGAGAAAATTATAAGTTTTAAAAATATATGTGGAAGGAAAACATTGCAATCTTCATGAAAGGGGAACTATCCATGTACAATTCTTTTCACTGTCAATAAAATGTATTTTAAGCAAATGTAGCATGAAAATTACAAAGTTCTAAGCTGATTGTTGTTGTTGTTGTTGTGTGCCTTCAAGTTGTTTCTGGATTATGGTGACCCTAAAGCAAACCTATAGAATAATATAAATAACTATACATTCTCACTGGTTTGTCAGAATGAAACCTCAAATCACATAAAGATTAAATAATAATTACAGGCGTTCTCTATACCTTTTAGAGTTTGAGATAACCTGAATTTTTGTCTTTATCAAAGACATATTACAAAAGGGCATTTTTGTTTGTTCATGGCTTAAAACAAGCTTTTGGCTCACAATACATTCATCATACTGACGCAGATGTCATGAATGTGTCTTCTCAAAGTCATATGTTCCTTTTATCACTGTGGAAAGACTTCATATCCTAATTAGGGACATTTTTTAAAAAAGAAAAGAAAAAGACACACACATACGCATGCTACTAAAAGCTCAGAATCAAAAGCATTCCGTGATATTTCTCTTTTTCATGCATCTACTAGAGAATATTCATACCAGACTTTTCATTGGTGAAGTTTCCGCATTTTCAGACTTTGTATCAATGCTGGAAAACTTATCACCTGCCCTTGACAAGTCCTTAAAGTGACTTACACTAAAGGCTGGCCTTTTGGCACCTCGGCCATAGGAACTGTTTGCACTCTACAAACAATGCTATCTGGCACAAACTTCCAAGTGTTTGCTTCAAGACAAAAAAAAAGTGCTCTATGATCAAGCAACAAAAACTGTCCCGTCATTGTCAAGTTCTGAAATAACTCACTTTGACCTTCCTCCCTCTCCAAAAAAAAAAGTGAAGATATACCCTCTCTCTCTCTCTCTTTCTCTCTCGATATCATACATCCCATCCCTCTTCTTGCCCTGTTAAGGTGTATGCTCCCATAATTTTACACACTGATGCATTGGGAGGGAGCAGAGGATACGCTGCATCCCAAAAGAAAAGGTCAGCAGAGAAGTACTTACATGACTGAGGTGGAGAGATGAACCTCAGAAGCTGGGTAGAATTTCCTTTGCCCCCTCAGGTGTTTCTAATTGCCGATTAGATACCTTTTGGTTCCGCTTGCACCAGCAGAGAGTCCCCCCTCTGCGTCTCTGTCTCTCTTTGTGACTAAGGACACAGTACTCTGAGTCCCAACCTATAAATAGATTCCCAGCTCCGTGATTGATATAACAGGCAGCTGACAAGGGAGGGGGAAAAAATATAAGCAGGTCTTAGGCGAAGCAGCAAACACTAGGCTTTTGACTCCATGCTGCATCCAGGGAGGGGACCCCCATAGCCACCCATAGGCACAGCAAAGGCAAAGTGCAAAGCAATTACTTCCCCAGTAGCAGTATAGCAACTTGAAGCAAGGGAAGCAAAATGAATAAAATGAAATGCATGAAACACACACACATACATACATACATAAGGCAGGCAATGCCAGGATGGTCTGTGGCTTAATAAATGTTCTTATTGCCAAGGCCTCAGATAGAATCAAAGTAGACTTACAAACTGGCCATGCAGATTCCTGGACTTGGCTTTGAGAAGTTCCTCTTCCCAGAGACTTAACACCTGACTAAGTCCTGCTGAAGTTAGCCAGCCTTTCTTTCTCGTTCAGAGGCCCAAACTGCAGTTGACTCCATTCAAAGCATGCATGGATTAGAAGATGCCCTGCCAACACACCTGGATATTGCTGAACACTTCAGAGTTTAGGAAAAGTTACTTGCTGGACTACAACTCCCAGAATCCCCCAGGCAGCATGAATTATGGTCTATCCTAAAAATGTTTTGAGGTTAAAGATTAAACCACTGAGCAACTGGATGCTAGCAGAGGACCCAGTTCCACTGAGAGTTATGGACAATTTGACAAACCCTTGAGGATGAATTGCAGGTGAGAAGGATGAGATGCCTCGATTTTGTGTCCAATCTTTAAGGTAAGTTTTAATTATACTTTCTCACACCTACCAATAGTTATCCCCAGAAAAGGCCTTATATACCCAACAGTCCCCAAATCTCCTAACCTCTAGAGGGTATCATCCCTCTTTTGAATGTTTTGAATGTCTTTATCCTCCATCTCCCCAAGGTCTTGTTGGACTGGCCAGTTTGTTAATGTTTTTTTTTTAATTAAATCTACTGTATTGTTGGTAACCTGAAGCATTTGTCATCATTTCTCTCACATGGGATATGCAATGGGTCAATGGTGCAGAATTCACAAAACAATTATGGACAGTAATAGTATCAGTAGTCTGCTTGGCCCAATGTGCTTGGCCCACCTCCTGTCTTCACATCAGTGCACAGTCCACATGCCAGAGCGATAGTTCACTCTTTCTGGCTTGAAGTGGAGCAAATCGGGATTCATTTTGCTCAACTATTAAGCCCCATAACATGATCTGGGACTATTTTCCTCCTGTTTTGGCCATGTGCATTGTCTAAACAGGTGAGTTCCAAAATGAGGTGTGGCTGTTTCTTTTAGCCCATGTGGACAATCCCAAGTAGCATCTCCTAGCCTTGCTCCTCCATCCTGCTTTACCAGCCATCAGCATCTGTGAACAACACAAATCTCCTATTGATCAGGGAGCAGCAGACTGATGTTTCTACTCATCTCCTCCCAGCAATCTCTAGTGTGACAATCAAGCAGGATCCTTGTGGCAATTCTGCTTCACACCAGAGATCACTGGAGGGGGGTGGTGGAAACATTAGTCTGGTGCATCCCCATCAACAGGAGAACAGACCTCTATTGCTCACAGTGGCTCATGCCCAGTAAAGCAAAATTGAAGGATTTTTACAATCATGGCAATAGTGTCACAATTATGAACACAAAGACTTTGTGAATATGAATCAGTTACGGATCTGTAACTCTAGATTATGAATGTGTAACTTCAATATTGAATTCCAGTATACATCAACACTGTATATTTTCTTGCAGAAAGAATCCAAAGCCTGAAAAAAGATGTAGGTCTTTAACCTATGACTGATCACAGTTTTCTTAGAATCAGGATGATATTTCAGTAGGTTGCTACAAAGGAAGCAACACTTCAGCTGTGTTGAAATCACTTGGTATCAAGAGGGAAGGGATAGGAAGAGAAATGGAAAGGCTGTAAAAATGATAAATCACAGAAGAGAGACTAGAACATTTTTTAAAATCACTACAACTTGAAGTTATTAATAAAAAACCCCAAAGGACCACCTGTAGATTGATACAGTCTAATGCATTTCCTCTTCTTCTTTATTTTTTCTAAAATTAATTTATTGGATTTTTAAGTTGCCTTCCAAGGTAAATTACTTGCCAACAGTAGTTTACAACCATCAATAAAATAACATAAAACCACACAGCAACAACATTAATATATTAAAATGTCACATTTATCTAGAAAGCAGATATAATTTTTAAAAAAATTAATATTAGGGATGTACATCTTCACTTCACTTATTTGATGTCTTTGCCTCAGTTATTTCATTCCTACAGGCAAGGAATAAGAATTTCAAAAATCTTTTCCCTGATAGAGGAAGTTATAGGGCAGGGAGTTGGCACATTTTTCAATGATATATCACATTTAAAGACTTTTTGCCAAAAAATAATTTAAAATGTTACACAAAAACAATGTTTGTGGGCAAACACTCTGTCTTTGTACAAAATTGTAGCTTCTTGAACCAAAAAAGAAAGAGCTTTTTGCAATTTCTTACAAAAAGTCCTGAAATGTGAAAAATGACAGTTGACCATTTCTCTGATCATGTGTTGTGGTGCCCTTTCTCATCAGGTCAAGAAAATCTGCAGGTATTTTTTCATCCCTAATTAATATATCTGCAATAAAGGGTTGCACCACCACAGTTCATTCAAATGCTTGCTGAAATAAAAAGTGTTCAGTACAGTTGCCAGTCAAAACTATCCCAGGCCCTAAAATTTCTGAAGCAGAAGGAACTGGAAACATGAAATGACTCCAGGGTAGAAGAGAGATGAAGAGACTTGTGATATGTAAAGGAAATTTTTATTTCTCAAATTAGTCCAAAACATTTTGCCAGAAAATATTTGTGTGGTGTTTCTTCAGGGTTAACCATTTTAAGATTGATCTGCAGAAACTGGACACTTTTTGATATCCCTGCAGGTCAAAATTCAAATCTATCTTTCCCTTCTACACTGCAAATTTCAAGACCAAAACGTAAGACCTAGCCACAATGTCTTGTGATGTCACAAGAGATGGGCTCAGATGCTATTACAAGAGTGATGTTACGAGGAACAGTACCTAGTGATATAACTAAACGTGATACATAAAGAACCAGCCACAATTGCATAGAGTATATCCTTCAAACAAAACCACCAAGTCCAATAAATAAAGGAAAAACATATGCACGCACACTTTTCAATCTCGTACTCTGGCCCTGAGATTTCTCAACCTCATTTTGGAGTCCAGAGAAGAGAGGTTGGGTCCTGAAATCTCTGAACCTTTTCTTAAAGCCCACTTAAAAAGCTTACAAAAGAGGGGACTGAATTTCCCTGAAGGGGGGAAATTCCATAGCTGCAAAGGCATCTGAGAAAAGGTCATAGCCCAGTCCATGCCAACCTAAGAGTTTTCATTGAAGTCTTAAGGCTCAGGCCAGTGCTTATAAATGTAGTTCCTTCAAAAAGCCAGTGGTCACAAACCACTAATGACTTTAGAGTTGTGTACTCTGCTGCAGTTATTGTTATTGTTATTGTTGCTTGGTGTTCTTTGACTTATTTTAAGTATGTTTTAAATTCTTTTATCATTTAATTCTATTTTAAGAGGTGGGTGGGTTTGTGGGATTTTTATTGTATTTGTATTGTACTTTTAATGTTGTAAGCCGCCCTGGTTGCATCCACAGAGGGGTGGGATAAAAATCATCATCATCATCATCATCATCATCATCATCAGATTTAAGCCTCACCATTGACCTACACTAAAAACTTGCCTATGTTACAAATTTCCAGCTAATCTGCGTTACAAACTTACAAGGGGGATCATTTCCAAAAAATTAATGTTTGAGATGAATAGTCAGTGATTATCAATGATGACAATGTTGGTAATCAAATGGGATTAACCAAATGGGAAGTTTAAACTAGTCTCCCAAGACAGGGTTCAAGATTCTTTGGACTTTGAGAGAAGGCAAATGGGCACTGAATCCACTTAAAGCCATCAGTCACAATCTCGGCTGTTGTTGTACTTTCACATCTTAGGATGGCCACCAAGATGTGATCTCCCAAAAAGAAAATGCATCATCAAAAATGTGGATGAAAGAAAACATGGATTTTACATATTCTAAGTTTTCTGTATAAATGCTAATTTAAAATAATTGTTGTAATACAAATGTAAGCGCAGTACTATGTCTTCCAATTGTCCTGATTTGGCAGAGACATACCCAATTAATCCTCTGTCATTCCACTTTTTCAAATGTCCAAGTTTCTTTCTTCTCTTGCTTTCCTCTTTTGTTCCCTGCTTACTTTTGCAAACTTGCTGCAAACTGAGTTCAAAATCAAAAAGTAGTTTGTGCTCAAATAACTCAGCAGGAGGGAGAGGAGAGGAGGGAGGCAGAATCTTGCCCTTTCCTGTAGACACAGCAAAAACAACCCCCTAACTTGTCTGTTCTTCATTAATAACATTTGCCATCTTGACCACACTCTGATGTTGTTTGGTCACTCGCATCCAGGTTTTCATCTATGAAATGTATGGTGAGGGGGTGCACTGCATCTCAGTGAAGTGAGGAGGTCTGTGATCTATATGCCTTTTCAGACTGTTCTCCTGGGCCTAACTAGGGACTGGCAACATCAAGTCCTTCCCTCCCTCTCTCCTGGGGTTCTTTGGCTGGAATCTTGTTGGAGAGTTATAAGTAGATTTATGTCTGTGGGAATTAGAATTGGATAGTTCTGTAACATCTGTATCCAGTGGAGGGCTGCTGTAACAATACTACATTGCAAAACTGGCAAAGTGACCATTACACAATAGGACTGATACACTACAAGACTGATGCACAACAGGATGTGAGTCACATTGGTCCTGATGTGTATTGCATTGGTCCTGATGCATTGGTCCTGGACCCCAGTGTCCTGTTATGTATCTTTGCAATTCACTAACAGGGTTTCTTTGCATCTTTGCTACATAGCTAAGCACACATAAAGTTACATAATGTAGATGGTGATATAGGATTCTGTCATTTATGCTGGATTTAGAATGTACATCCATCAATCTGAATGTGCCTTCAATACTAAGCTCATTTGTGTACTGCTACAAAAACAGGCCCCAAGGCCATCCTCAACCAACTGTGGATCAGCCACATTTCCTAGAGGTTTAGCTGTTTAACCCTTTAAATGAGGGAAGGGCAAAATGTCATCCATAGACTGCATGTGGCCTTCAGGTTCCCCAGACCCTCCTTAGAAATCTTTGAATAATAATAATAATAATAATAATAATAATAATAATAATAATAATAATAATAATAATAATAATTATTATTATTATTATTATTATTATTATTATTATTATTATTATTATTATTATTATTATTATTTATACCCCGCCCCTCTGTTAAAAACAATCGGGGCGGCACCCCTCAAAAAAGCACCCCAAAAAGTTCAGCATGAAAATGGTCAGAACCCTCTGGGGTGGGATAGGATAGGATTGCTCATTTAAATGCTACTGGGGACAGAACTTTTGGGGGTGGTCCAAAATACCCCCCTTTTCTTTTTTCTTAAAAGGGACATAACTCATCAGTCCTTTCTTCTTTCTCTCTTTCTTGACTGTTTCAGGCCTTTAACTGTCTCAGTTATTCCCACTTTGTGGAAATAGTCAAAAACAGGAAAAGGGGACTTTTTAAAGTTAAAGCCAAGATCACAGAACCAAAAGGCACATTGTTCACACTACTTTTCACTGCAATGAGAATAATGACAATATTATAAATATTGTCTGAATGGACAATTGCACCCTCCAGAGGCTTTATGGGCACAATTAGCCAGTTTTACACTGGATATATTTTTTTTTCAGCATGGAAATACCTAAGGTCTGGGGAGAGGGCAAATATGGCCCCTGGACCCAGCAAGGTTACCCACCCTTCCTCACAAATGTGAGATTTTCAACAGCTACAAATAGATTAATCTTTTATCCTTCAATGCAGCTCTCTGCAGACTCATCAACCAGGCAGCTTGAATTTCTGTTACAAATCCAGGTCAGAGATAGGCAGCTTGGTCTTTTGCAAGGGGAAGGCATTTGTTACGTATGTTTCCATGAGTAAAGGTATCTGAGTAAAAGGTCTTCCTCTATAATATTAAAGGAGGATGAGAAAAATGCCACATTTTCCTATATAGCCTCAGGTTATCAAGATACAAAAAGGGAAGGAGAAGTTTAAAAGTGTGTCTGGAAGGAAAAGCTGAAAGATGGTGGGCTGACCTAAGGGAAATCAGACTGGAAGCATTTGGAGATTCCTTGCTCTCAGTCTACACCATCAAAATGCACAGGTCAAAATGGTGAAGTTGATTATTCTATCCAAAGATGACACTTTGTTTCTTGTGATGTGGAGGAAATTTCTAGTTCACAGCCTCCATACAAATTTGAAATGCTTCTCTATGTGTTCTCAACACAACACTTTTTAGTGTCTCCTAACCAGAACCCCTTTCTATTATATTTGGCTAGTTTTATACATAAGGTGGCACTTTGCACATTTCACAAGAGATGTGCACCTGCAATTTAAGTGTGAAGACAAGAAGACAACAAATCTGTGCCTGCGCAGGTATATAGGCTGCAATTGACTAGCAAGTGTTTGCAATGAATGGCAAACCTGAGTTTACATCTGTATAATGTGTGAAATTGCCTCAAAATGTTGCTTACCACTTTTAACATTTTAGATGCTGTTTTATCTTTTTTTAAAAACACAATGAGGAAAAAAGTAAAAATAGAAAAGAGTAAACTACAAAACAATCAACTAAAGTATATAGCAGTTATAATCCATTTCCATGGAGTAGTTATTTTAGTCTGTCAGAGGAGACTATGCTTGTTCTGTCAGAGCAGACTAACAGGCCTCCAGAGTTAATCTGGTGGTACCTTAAAGACTAACAAAAGAATAAACTCCAGTCTATACAAGTTTATGTCTAATTGAACCTGTTAATCTTTAAGAGTCCTTTAACTGGGGTATAATGGGGGCAGGAAACATAAATTGATGGGCAGCACATCTACTGTATGGCTGTATGAAAGAAGGTGAGGACTGAAAGACAGAGAGAAGCATCAGTTCAAAATGAATGAACCATATTTGTTTCAAGTGCCAATGGAAAAGCTTTATGAGTCAATGGAATAATTAACTGCAATAACAATTCTTCATAGGGTTGGAATTAAAACATGTATTGACAGAGGGAGGTTAATCCTTATAACACACTCAGCATATTGACAAGAATTTACCTGGCACCAGTGTAACTATTTAACCATGATTTAATATATTTTTAAGGGGGGGTGTTATTTGTTGTTGATGATGATGGGTACATTCTTTTTAACTTGTAAGGCACCTTGACAGCTTCAGCTAAAGGCGGTGTATAAATAAAGTTGTTGTTGTTGTTGTTGTTATTTGGTAAGCTGGGCTCTTGAAATGCTCTTTCAAGTGGCAAGGGAGAATGCTCAACATCTATCTGATGAACCAGAAAAGTGGAAAAGTTCCACAAAACAGGCCTTTTCTCATGATCAGCTGGACCAAGTGGCAAATGCCCATTACAGTCAAGTTACCACTTTGTAAATGAACTTCTGCAATTACCCACATTTTGACAGATACAAATGTATACACATTTTGACAGATACAAATGTATACACAACACTTAGCATGTAGAGAAGAAGGGGTTGTACAACAGATTTCTTGTTCCTTACCGCCCATCAACAGCTTGTCAGTCCTCTCAAAGGAGAATCACTGAAATCACAAATCTTACATGAACAGAGTAAGATTCCCATGACTAGCTTGGGGCAACTCCCCTCTCCCACTGAAGCCCCTAAAAGGTTGCCCTGATGTTCATTGGGGGTCTTCAGAGAGATTTTAAGGGGTCTACAGGTCTGCAGAAAGAGGAAGAGAAAGATCCACTGGACAAGCTACCTAAGGTGTCCTGATCTCACTGCTGTACATAGTGCTACCCTTGAGGATGATTCAGAAACTGCAGATAGTTCAAAATGCAGCATGTAGACTGTTGACCAGAACTTTCTATGGAAACCATACAACACTGGTATTAAGAAGCTGCAGTAGCTGTCACTACATTTCCAGTCTAAATTCAAAGAGCTGCAATCACATTCAAAGCCCTAAATAGTGTGGAAATTTGATACTTGAGGGAGTACCTCTCCCTATATTTACCTGCCTAAGGATCAAAGTTTGTCGAAGGACCCGTCCTCTGTCCCCATAGGTGGTGGTGGGAGTACAATGGCAGAAGGACATAGGAGATGACCTTCTCAACTCCAGTTATGGAATACCCTCCCCTTAAAGGTGTGATTCATGTGTCATTCAGGTAAAAACATAAAAATGTACTAAAGCTTTGGGGGCCTAACTGATTCCATCCAAATTTGAATATAGTTTTAAATTGTTTTAATCTATTTGAACTGGTTCTAAAATGTCTTGATTTTAACTTTTAAATAGTTAAATATATATTTTTCACAATTCAAATTATTTCTGTTGTCTTTCATTTTTTTCAATTTGTTGGAGTGATTTGTACATCTCCCTGCAATCTTATGGTATGGCTGTTTATTTTTAGATTTGTCATTTTAATTCTTGTAAGCCGCCCCTATCGCTCAACAGAGGGGCGGGGTAAAATAATAATAATAATAATAATAATAATAATAATAATAATAATAATAATAATAATAATAATAATATGGTATAGGGTAGGATAAAATATTTAAAAGTAAAGAAATAAGCAAACCTTCTACTCACACAACATTTGACCTTTGGTCCTCCAGATATTTTAATACCAGCTCCCACAATCCCTCATTTGGTGGAATCTCAAATGGAAGTTTTAGGCCAAAACGTCTACCAGCCCCAAAGTTCCCCACCATTGATATAATCCATAGTTAGTGGTACAGTTTTAAGTGGAGCCTGTAACTGGAGTTTTTACTGGAGTTTATAACTTTTCTGCCCAGCTTCTAAACTCCCTCTTCAAGAACATCTTTCCTTTTATTTTAATAGTAACTGATATTTTTGTCCATTCCATTTACTTACTGAAGACTCAAGCACTTACAACAAGAACATGCAATACTTCTGTTAGACTATGAATATGCAAGTAACGTTGGAATTTTCCAATCTTGTGCCTGGGTAAGCCAGTGGCTTATCTGGCAGCATTTTTTCCTGGCACCTGACCAGATTAAAAGGCCAACTGTAGGAATGGGCCCGAGTTATGAGATCTTAGAGAGGGAGTAAGACTGCATTAAAGGAGGATGTGGCTCTCAGCTTAATATAGAAAACAGTGAGGAGACAAGCTCCACATGCTCCAAGATAGTCAACTGTTTATTCAGTATTTTTTTTAAGAAAGCTCAATGGAGTTGTAAACACTCTCCAAAATACAGGACCATATACAGTATACTATGATCCTGTATTTTGGAGAGTGTTTACAACTCCGTTGATTTCTTTTGAAGGCCTCTGATGAAAGCCTTTTTGCACTGAGTCCAAAACATATTAAGCTTTTTTTAAAATTACTTTTTAAAAAAAGAAATACTGAATAAACAGTTGACCATCTCAGCGCACATCGAGCTTGTCTCTTCACTGTATTCTGCCTTTCAATGTGCTTTTCAGTACTCTCTTCTCAGATTAATATACCCATTCCCTGTCCCCTACCCTTTCTAAGAATAAGACCAATTTTGTTCCTATAATTATATGAAGATCTTTTAAAATACTATCGCACACCTCTTCAGAAATCCTTCAAGCCACCTTCAACCAACTTAACTTCTCAGAATGTGCACATTAATACAATCTTTAAAAAATACTATGAGCCTGCCCACATCACCACCAAAGCTGACATTTACCTGAAATAAATAACCATACATGACCTCAACCTTGAGTTGAGTTCAGGCTCTAAGTTTTCAACACCAAAACCTGAGACTAGAGATGATTCCCAGTTGTGTCATTAAATGATATGCATTAAGTACCAACTGCAGTTGCTCACCTTCTTTGGGAGATGGAAAAAGGATATTCAATCAAAGTCATTGGATCCTGTCTGATCTTGGAAGCTAAGCAGGATCAGCCCTGGCTATTACCTGGATAAGAGACTGCCAATGAATACCAGGTACTGTAGGCTATATTTCAGAGTAAGGAATTGGCAAAACCACCTTGCCTGAGTATTCCTTGCCTAAGAAAACCCTATGAAAATTATAGGGTCACCATAATTTAGCAGGTGTCTTGAAGGCACATACATACACACTTGCTTCTAGCCAGAAGATGGATATGGCCACCTTCTAGTCCAAAAGTGGAGCAGACCATGAGCTATGGCACCAGAACAATTGGGAGGGAAGAAGGAAGTCGTGTAAGTAAATACATAAATGCTCCCTCCTCCAGAGAGCTTTTGCAAATGCAGCAACAAATCCATTAATCCTTGCAAATTGTAGCAAGCTGTTGTTCTTCTAGATGAGCTGGAGATTTGCATCTAGCCCTTTCCTCTTGCCTACAACAGCAAAACTGAAGAATTTGCTCCCTCTTCTCCCACCTAAAGATGACCCCTGAAAACTAGAAACTCAGGGCCAGGCCCTGATATCTGGCAGCCCAACCTCAACCAGGAACCATCCTCATTTCATTCTACTTTATGATCAATTCTTTCACATTCATTTTGTTCTTATGGCTATTCTTGCATTGAACTGCCCAAATATTGCCTTCTAATTGCATGGAGTGCAGTGTCATCAGTACGCTGATGACACCCAGATATACTTTTCCATGACCAGATCATCGGCTCAGACTTCAGATGGTGTCTCTCCTCTCAATGACTGTCTCAGAGCGGTAATGGATTGGATGAGGAAAAACAGATTGAAGCTGAATCCAAACAAAACAGAGGTACTGACAGTCACGGGCCTGAAACCAGATTTGGGAATACAGTCTCCGGTCCTGGATGGAGTCACACTCTCCTCTAAGGACTGTGTTCGCAGCTTGGGGGCACTCCTAGATGTGTTGCTTCACATGACTAGTCAGGTGAATGTGGCGATCAGGAGTGCCTGTTATCAGCTTCGGCTGATACGCCAACTGCTTCCCTATCTGGATATGAGGGATCTGGAAACTGTGGTACATGCTCTGGTAACCTCACGTTTGGATTACTGCAATGCACTCTACATGGGGCTACCCTTGTGCCTAACCCGGAAACTGCAACTGGTACAAAACATGGCAGCCAGGCTAATTACTGGAAGATCTAGGAGGGAGCACATAACACTGGTGCTTAAATCCCTCCACTGGCTGCCGATTAGTTTCCGGGCACAGTACAAGGTGTTGGTTCTAACCTTTAAAGCCCTACATGGCTTGGGTCCATCTTATCTTAGGGACCGCCTCTTCCCGTATGACCCCTCCGTGCGCACTTAGGTCCTCTGGGAGGAACCTGCTGCAGCCCATGAAAACCAGGCTCTCGCAGACCACCCAGAGGGCCTTCTCTGCGACCGCTCCCAGACTTTGGAATGGCCTGCCGGATGAGATCCATCTTACTACCACACTTGCTGCTTTTAAGAAAGCAGTAAAGATGGATCTCTTCTGGCAGGCCTTCCTGGAATAACGCCCCAGCAATGGCGGAGGTCTGCTACCCACCCCTTAATCTGCCACTGTTTGTATACTGCCCAAAAAATCGTTTCACTTGTATTTATGTTTTAAATTCATTTTAATTCTTTCTTGGTTTAATCTATTTTTAAGGAGTGGGAGGGTTAGGGTGTGGGATCTGGGAATGTTTTAATTGCTTACTGTTTTTATAAGGTTGTACGCCACCCCAATTGCTGTGCAGAGGGACGGGTTAAAAATAAAATTTATTATTATTATTTACTAATTATATTTGTTCAATGTAAGGATTATATTTTTGCTTGCACTAACTAGCACTCAATGCAGGCCAAGGCATTAATAGACCTGATTTCCAACAGGTACGTCTGAGATGTGTTGAAGGTCATACTCAGAAAAGAGATCTGGTTTCATGTTCCCAATAACCTTGGAGATGTGAGGGACAGAGAAGGAGCATTTTTTGAGTCATTTTTGTTCTTTTAAGCAAACATCTATTGTAATAAGGTACAAGCATACTCTGATACTGTTGGGGGGGGGGGGGGGAGGAGTGGAAAGATAAAGAAATTTAAACGTTAAAACAATTCTGATGCCAGAACAAATAAGGGGAAATCTGTGCTTGCACAATATAAAAGTAAATTCCTTTGGAAGGAATAAAAAAGATTAATATCTGAGATGCGTTCAAATAGATATCTTCAGATCAGAATCTGCAGCCAATACCCACCAGGAAAAATCAGACCAGTTTTTAAATAAAAGTTTAATTTACTACCACTTGAATTGTTATTATTATTAATAATACAGATTTTTTTTAATGTGTTTGCATTGCTTTTATGTGAGTAACTGATGTACTGGAATATCATGTGATACAAATGAGTCAAGTGGCCAATTATGCAAAAGACAGGGATGTGTAAAGAACCTGATTCTTTCTAAATAAAATGTACAATTTTTACCATATCCTCACTTACCAAACCAACGAACAAACTGGAACAGATTCATGCACCAGTATTTGCATTTTTCTATGTAAGTCTGCTAAAGCAGGACGCTGAAAGAAACTGACAGGGAGAGAATCAACTCATTTGAATTGTGGTGCTAGAAGAGAGTTCTACGAATTCCATGGACTGCCAAAAAGACAAATAAATGGGTCCGAGAGCAAATCAAGGCTTAACACCTCTTAAAAGCCAAAGTGACTAAACTGAGGCTATCATAATTTGGACATGCCATGAGATGACATGGCATTTTAAAAAGACAACAGTACTCAGTAAGGTAGAAGGCAGTAGAAACAGAGGAAGATGGCCTTAGAAGTAGATAGGCTTCATCAAAGAAGCCACAGCCCTGAATTTGCAAGGAGAAGAACACACATCAAAATATGATTATAATAGGTTGTCTTGGAGGTCTCTACTTCATGAGGCCATCCTAAGTCAAAGCCAACTTGAGGGTATTTGACAACAACCCACCCAATGCTATAGCTCAAAAATCCACACCAAAATATAGAAGGAAAAGTACACACAAAAATCCATACACTATGGGAAATGAACAGTGAAAAATAACATATGCAAATAAAAAATATCCAAGGAAAAGGAGCTTGCAAAAATGTATATGGTTGGAAAAGGCATACACAAACTGAAACTAATTGAAAAAAGTATTTAAAAAATGAAGAGTTAGCATAGTGTAGTGGTTTGGATGTTCAATTAGGATTCTGGAGAGCAGGGTTTGAATCCCCACTTAGTCATGGAAACCCAGTTAGGTGACATTGGGCAAGTCACACTCTCTCAGCCTCAAAGGAAGGCAAAGGCAAACCCCTTCTGAACAAATCTTGTCAAGAAAACCTTGTGGCCTTAAGGTCACCATAAATTGGAACCAGCTTAAAGGCACGTAGCAACAATAGAAAAATGCATACATTGGGAGAGGCACACACATCAGAATGTACATATTTTGGGGATTAGTTTTTACAAAAAAAGGCTTGTAAATGGATATGGAATTGGGACAAATGAAACTGACGGGGAAAAATTAGTAAAGTCTCCAAGTCTACTGTGGACACTGTTTAGAACAAATTTGGCTGATAAGATTCATGCATCCCTATTTTAAATTGCCCCCCAAGAAATAATTATATATCAGTGACATTGGTTCAAATTGGGCAAGATGAATTCCTCCTAACTTAAATGAGTCAGCAGCCTAGCTTTGAACAAAGCAAACTTTGGCTGCTGCCACACTCCAGAATTAATCCAGTTTGACACCACGTTAACTGCCATGACTCAATGCTATGGAATTCTGAAATTTGTAGTTTTGTGAAATATTTTGCTTTCTCCATCAGAGAGCTCTGGTGACACAGCAAAATCCAAATCCCAAAATTCCATAGGATAGGATGGAGCCTTGACAATTAAAGTGGTGTCAAACTGCAATGTGGCAGCAGCCCAAATGACAGGTTGTTTCCCAAGTCATGAATAATCATTGGCCAAGCTACCTCTGTTCAAAAACAGTTGAAGCTGACATGGCAGACCAGAGCTAGTGAAAAGCACTTTTTTCTATCACTGGCATTACCATGTATCGAAACTATGAGCCAGATCTGAAATTCCCAAATCATGAAGTTGTTATCCAGCGAGAGTGCCTGCTGGATTGCTTAAGAATCACATCATCGGGTGAATGGAAAACTACTATGGCAATCTAACTTCACAGGTATATTCATATAGGTATATTCTCAGTTGCTGAACCCAATTTGGGATATTAACTGGTAAAACTACAATGCAATCCCCACAGTACTCCCATTGCAACATCTTCATTTGAGCAGCAATGATTTGGTTTTGTTTCAGAAAGAAATTACCTCCAAACATATTGTGCAGTACAGTGGTATCTCTACTTACGAAATTAATCCGTTC
>CM034701.1:41379700-41402061 GCA_020142125.1 Phrynosoma platyrhinos
GGGGGGGGGGTTGCAAGCTTTCCTTGGTGCTCATGGAAGCATAATTTAAATCCTAATTGCTGTGCACAGAGGGGTGATGTTCAGGAGATCAGAAATGAGGAAAGAAAGGGTTAGCCTTCTCTTATGTGCTGTAATTCCATACCCCAGTGCAGGCTTTTTCTCAAGTCTTCGATTCTATGATTCATTGGCTTTTGACATAAATGGATAATATGTCCAAGTTCTTTTTAAAAACTTTTAATCAATTTTATTTTTTATAATACAAATTTGGACAAAGAAAAAAAAAGAAAAAGAAATTGGAGCCGTAGATACACGAAAGGCACCAGATCCTGTCTGATCTTGGAAGCTAAGCATGGTCAATTCTGGTTAGTACTTGGATAGGAGACTGCCAAAAAATACAAGGTGCTATAAGGCAGGGGTAGGTAGGCAACCTTTTTTTGCCGGGGGCCAGGTTGCTGTCCCTCAGACAATTGGGGGGCCAAAGCACCAAAAATAAATAAATAAATAAATAAATAAATAAATAAATAAATAAATAACTTTTTTTTAAAAAAAATAAAATTTAAAAAATATGCAAGCACACTCTCTCAGCCCCAGAAAAGCCATGGCAAAACCCCTGTGGAGATTTTGCCAAGAAAACCCCAAGAACAAGTAATAACAACAATAATCAATATCATCATGGTGGGCAGCGGCAGGGGGCGGCGGCGGCGGCAGGACCGGCCTGGGGCCGGTCCAAAGGCCTCGGGGGGGGCGCATCCGGCCTCCAGGCCTTAGGTTGCCTACCCCTGCTATAAGGTATATTTCAGAGGAAGAAGGAATGGCAAAACCATCTCTGAGTATTTCTTGCCTAAGAAAACTACAAAATTTATGGGGTTATCATACATTAACAGGTGACCCGAAGGTACATAAACACAAAAGATATTCCTATATCAGAATATATCCAGCTTCATGATGAATTTGAGTGGTCCACACAAAAATGGGCAGGGTCCTGTACTTTTAATAATTGTGTAGAAGCAGGATTGCACAGGACTAGCTGGTGAGACAGAATGAAACAGACATTTAGGGTTCCCAGATCTCTGGGCCAAGCACTCACCCATACCCTTTTCTACAACCCTGAAGGGCTAGAGAAAGAATCTCGGGGTGAACACATTGGTTTAAAAAGTAAGTACTATGTACATGCTTACGCGCACACACACATCCTCATTTGTTAAGCTTATTTGAATAGCATACTGTAATGTACAGTAACTCCACTCCATGAACATATGCTTTCAGTAAGATTCAGAAAACCTTTATTCAGAAAGCAGAGTAGAGCTCAATATGTAGTTGTCAGGAGTAAAGAATTCTTTCAGTTACATCCTATACTTAAAGTTCAAACAATTCACCCTTTACAAAAGCCTTCACCCCATTTGTTAGCAACTCAAAACATATTGTCTTCCTTGGTCTTACTCCTTCTTCTCCCCCCCCCAACTACCATTTCCCACAAGAATGACACTGAAGATTTACAACTCATACTCCCTCCCCACACATCAGTTCATTATTCCAGGCCACTACTGATACACAATCTTTCTTTTCCAGCAACACCAATAGGATAATATGACCCATCATCCCATAGAAATTAAGCATGGCAGGACCATGTCTGGACTATGACCCTGATGCATACTCTGTGCCATTGTGGTAGATGTTCAAGGTATCATACTTAATGACATCACCAGGGGCTTCCACCATGATATCACAAGGGTCATACACAAGGGTCTCAGGTTTCCCTCTGCTGGGAAAAGGGTCCAGACTTCTGAACATCCCAGAACAAATGAATTAGGAGCAGTCATAAAAATGAGAGTGGAATCATCACCCTGTCACAAGAGGTCATCTGCTGCCTCTGGATTTGACTGCTTCTCCATTTGGTCTCTGAAACCTACGAACATAAAAAGCTCCTTTATACGGAGTCAGACCTTGGTCCTTCTAGCCCAGAGATGTGGTGGCTTAGTGGTTAAAATGCCAGTTCTGACAATTGGAAGATCAGAAGGTTGGCAGTTCGAGGCCCAAGTGCCACGTGATGGTGTGAGCTCCTGCCACTAGTCCCAGCTTCTGCCAACCTAGCAGTTTGAAAGCATGCAAATGTAAGTATATAAATAGGTACCACTTTGGTGGGAAGGTAACTGCGTATGGTGCAGTCATGCTGGCCGTATGACTATCAGAGCAGTCCTTGGACAATGCTGGCTCTTCAGTTTAGTAATGGAGATCAGCACTGCCCCCCTACAGTCGGTTACGACTAGACATTAATGCCAAGGGATTACCTTTACCTTTACCTTTTAGGCCAGTATTGTCAAATCTAACTGGCAAGTATAGCTTTTCAGCATTTCAACCAGGATGCTCTCCAAGCACTACCAGGAAATCCCTGCTATTTCCTCATGGGTCTCCAGTCCAAGGACTAACCAGGCCCAGTCCAGCTTAGCTTGTGAAATCAAATCAAACCAGATGTGGTTAGGGTGGCGCAGTGGTTAAATGCCTGTACTGCAGCCACTCAGTCATAGACCACAAGGTTGCGAGTTCAATACCAGCCAGGGCTGAGGCTCGACTCAGGCCTGCATCTTTCCGAGGTCACTAAAATGAGTACCCAGCTTGTTGGGGGGCAATCAGCTCACAGTTGTAAACCGCTTAGACATCCCATAGCGTGATATGAAGCGGTACATAAATAAGTATGATGGGAAGTGCTATCTTGTCCTTCATCTCAAGGAACAAAATATTTTGAGCCAGCTACGGGAACCCTGTTCTTTTTTGCATCTGGTTGACATCCACCAACTACAACAACATGTCTTAATCCAAACCTGCATTTGTTGTACTGCTCCATGTCTTCCATCCAACTTTGGCCCTTTTCTTCTGAGGTTCATGTATCAGTGCATCCTTCTTTGGCTTTCCTTCCTTGTCTTTTCACTTCCCTACCGGCCCTATTCCTCTCCTCACCTTCCTGCCTGCCCACCCACCCCCATGCTTGTACCTCATCTCAATGCACAATGTATTTATCATATGATGAAGTCTTTCATCTACCACATAAGGCTCTGGCCACAATGAATGGAGAAAAGGCCAAGGAAAGAAATTAAGGGAGAATTTACAGGAAGGTAAGAGAGAAAGATGGAGACAGAGGAGTAGGTATAGGAAGGGGTGAGAGAGGGGCCATAAATTCTCTTCTAATTCCAAATAATTCCGATTACACGGATGAGTAGTTTTCAATCAGAAAGATAATCTCAAAGATAGATGGCAGGATAATTGCTCGTCGGCGCGACGTAAATATTGTGTCGTTTCTATTAATCTCAGTGAATCGGGTGTCAGAGTTGTCACTCATTCATCAAAACAAATTAAAAAAAACATATTAAAAAGAGAGAGATGCCAGGGAGAGGGGAGGGAGGATGTGTATCCAACCAACAGCAAGAGTGCCGAGTGCTCAGTAATGAATGTTGCTTACTTGCTATTTGTATTTTTTATTTTAGAGAAGCCTGAAGTAACCAAGGCTGTAGGTCTTTATTAACCTTCTAGTTGGAATGGAAACAGCCACAGATGCATGCTGAAGAGAGGAATAAGCCACTGCAAAGCAATGCAGTAGTCACTACAATTGCAAGCCAAGTGCAGTGAATGTCTCCTTTCAGAATTTGTTATTGTTGTTGTGTGCCTTCAAGTCATTACCAAGTTATGGCAAATCAAAGGCAAACCTATCATGGGGTTTTCTCGGCAAGATTTGTTCAGAGAACGTTTGCCATTGTCTTCCCCTGAGGCTGAAAGCATGTGACTTGCCCAAGATCATCCAGTGGGTTTTATGGCTGAGCTAGGAATTGAACCCTGGTCTCCAGAGTTGTAGTCCAACACTCAAACCACTGTGCCACACTGGCTTTGTGTATGGAGCTTTTTAGGACTTCATGGTAAAAAACACATGGAGAAGCAAAGTAAAGCAAAGCAAAGCAGCTTCATTTATATACTGCTTCATATCGCGCTATGGGATGTCTAAGCGGTTTACAACTGTAAGCTCATTGCCCCCCAACAGTTCGGTACTCATTGTAGCGACCTTGGAAGGATGCAGACCTGAGTCAAGCCTGAGCCCTGGCTAGTATTGAACTTGCAACCTTGTGGTCTATGAGTGAGTGGCTGAAGTACAGGCATTTAACCACTGCACCACCAGGGCAATAACTGTGGCAGAGACAGTCAACGTATAAAAGAAGAGTAGGACAAAGCTGATTTTGCCACGCAAAAGCAGTTTTTAAAGGCCACAGAACTTTTTAGGGAATGCCTTTTCACTGTCTTTCAACTTTATCACACTAGGCCTGTAATCGCTTTAGTCTTGGAAACACAAACATACCAAGTTGGGGACAGTCCTTATTGCACAGCTCTTTCAAATCTCCCTGGTGCTCCTTCTGTCCCGGCATCTGTTTTCTACACAGCAGTCACCATAGCCCTGCCTCCCTGCCCTATTCCCTTCCTAGCATGCCTTTTGGTGTGTATTTCTTTTTATTTCTTTTTATTTTTAGCACAATTGTGCAATCATGGCAATCCATTAAGTAAAAAAATGAAAGGGTGGGGGGAGAAAAACAGGCTGCTTGGAAATAGTGAAGGTGAGAGAGAAAGGGAGAGAGGAGCATAATCACGGCCATTTGCATCATGTGAAGGCCTGCTTATTGGGACAGTTTTGGAAAGAACTTATTACACTCACTTAATTGTGGAAAAACAGTGTGGCTGGGAGCCATTGACAGGTTTTACCCATCAATGAAAAAAGGCCCTTCAGCAGCAAATAGACTACAGACCAGCTACTGACAGACACAGCATCATGTGATAAGGTACAACGACGGATGCTACTATCCTGCACTAATTCCACTTTTCAATTCCACTCATGTGATAAAGTCCTTTGTCTGCCATATATCTATTACCCCCTCCAGATGGATTTTTAAAAAAGCCTGGGAGTCTCAGGTTTTGTACCAGTGGTTTCCAATTTAATTTTGGAGATCCACATGACATTTACTTCATCCCAAAGTATTACCTGGAAGATCTCAGCATAACCAAGGACTTTCCATTCCCACTCCCCAAGCCAGTTTAAATTAACCCGGTATTTTCTGAAATGAAATGTATCTCTACTTGAAATGCTTGTTTTTACATTCTTGGAACTAGCCAAGGTGGCTGTCATCAGTAAACATGCCTATTGTTTCCAGGACACAAATTCAATCTGTTTTCTCTTTCAGTGCTATTTTCTCTTTCAGTTTCCTCAGAGGGACAGAAGAACTGCTGGACTTATTCCCCTTCCCCACCACCATTCCCTTTTCCTTTTGTGTCATGACTTTTTAGATTGCAAGCCTCAGGGCAGTGAACCATCTAATTAACTCTCTGTAAGCCACTTTGAGAACCTTTGTGGCTGAAGAGCGGGGTATAAATACAGTCAGTAAGTAAATAAATAAATAATCAAGAAATCAAGCAAGGGAAAAGAGAATGCTAGCACTAAAACAAAATCATCCTAATGGTTTACTAATGAAATATTCAAAGACATAGCCATGTTAGTCTGGGATATCAGTAAGTAAAAAGGATCTTATAGCACCTTTGAGACTAACTGAAAGAGAGAACTTGGTAGTATAAATTTTTGTAGACTTAAGCCTACTTCTTTAGATGCATGGGGTAGAGTGAAAGGTCCAGGGGCAGACCTATCTAGCTGTCTGTGTGTGGGACTTTCCACTCTATTCCATGCATCTGAGGAAGTAGGCTCAAGTCTACAAAAACTCATACTACCAACTTCTCTTTTTCAGTTAGGGGGGAAGCAGACGGCACTTTGCGCCATCTTGGAGGCAAGGAAGCGAAGGGGCAGCCTCATGCTGGGCACCCCAACCCCTTCCCAAACACGTCATCGGAGCGCCCTCGCTCCACATGATGGGCACTCCAATGACATACATCTGCCACAGCGTCCGCACACACGGCAGCGGAAGAGATGCCAAAGAGGCACCCAGCACCTCTTGTGGCACCCCTTCCGCGCCTTGTGGAAGGAGTGCTATTTTAGCGCTCCTTCCAGGGCCCAAAAAGGGGAGGATTGGGACTGAGGAGTGTGGCTACCTTGGCCCCAATCCGCAGCTTCTTGGGGCGGCCCATGGCCGCCCATCTGCAGAGGCCATCTGTCTCAAAGGTGTCTAACAACTCATGAATAATAATACCTTATTAAGTCAACCTCATGTATTAGTCCAGGGCAGATTTTGGGGCCAAAATTATGGATTTTGATATGACCTGTGGATAAGTCAAGGGTAAAACTTAGGGGCCTGTAACCAAGGATCTAAAGGATGAAGCAAAGGAAAACAATGCCAAAGAACTTTAAAAAATCCAGCAGGCATAACTGTTTGTGCTCATGCTAAAGGCTGGATGGATGTGAGTAGAGGGGGATCAGTGCTTCCAGGACAGATTACTCTCTTCCTTTTCACCAGGGGATGATTCCTTTTTAAAAATAAGAGTTCAAGTACAATACTTACCTTGATCCATGGATAAGTTGACTCAGGTTGTTTGGGTCAATTATTTGACTAAAATTTCTGGACTTATGCATAAGTATATACAGTAATAATAATAATAATAACAACAACAACAATGATTCAGTGGAAATTGGTAAAAATCAATTTCTGAAATGTTACATGAGACTTGATGTGACATGTGATCAGTGGGAGGAGAAGGGGAAGGACACAAATGAAAGGAAGGAAAGAAAGAAACTGGATGCAACTTGTAAATAAGCAGATATAATGTGAACGAAAGGAGGTGGAAACTCTAGAAACTTCAGATACTTTCTCTACATCTGGAGACACTCTCGGGATGTTATCACATGGGGAGTCGTGGGGAGAAACTGGAAATAAACCGGACGAGCGGAAGTCTTTAATTTACGGGATTTGTCCCATTCCACCTCGTCTGATAACTACATTCGAATTTAAAAGGGGGTTAATTCGAACGAAAACCTGATCTTTTCATTTTCGGGATTTTTGAGGAAATGAAAAGATCAGGTTTTTGTTTGAATTAACCCCCTTTTAAATTCGAATTTAGTTATCATACAAGGCTGAATGGGACAAATCCCGTAAATTAAAGTCTTCCGCTCGTCCCGTTTATTTCCACTTTCTCCCCGTGACTCCCCGTGTGATAACGTCCTCTGTTGTTAATGATCCAATCAAAGGGAGGGGTGGCAAATGCCATTTTGGAACTTTCTGCACATATATATATCCAAACAAGTCTGATACTGAATGCAGAAGTTATTTCTTATGATTAATACAGAAAAATAGACAGACAGATTGGTACATTTGCACACTTAGATTTGCATAAAGAACAACGCAGTTAATAAATACTAATGCTTCTTTATAATCTAAGTATTGATGGCCAACATTTAGCTTTGAGCTGGAATAATCTTGTTTCCATTATGCGGCCAAATTGGACACTATGCCAATGTTTTCCCATCTAGAATTAAGCTATACATCTTACTATTGTATGTATGTAAAAGAGAGTAAGATTCTCTGCAAAAGTGAATATGACAGATACATAGCTAGGGTCAAAGGAAAGGTATGGAGCTAGGGTTGGTGTCACCTGGTGTGGTCACTCATTGAGGAGGAGCAGGACTTCCAGTGTGCAATTTCTGGTGCAATTCCGGTGTGCGCAGGAGTGCAAGCTCACAGCCAAAGATACCATGCATATCCACAGGGAGCAGCCCCAGCACCCCAGGAAGGGCTGGAAATACCCCACACACCCTGGGGAAAGGCTAGGGAGCAGCCATGGGACTCTGGGGAGGGCTGGAAATATCCTGTACACCCCAGAGAAAGGCCAGGGAGCAGCCACAAGCAGCCAGGGAGGGCTAGAAAAGTCCCACACACCCCAGGTAAAGGCCTGCAGCCACAGGAAGACCCCACAGGTAGCGAGGGACCAGCCAGGTGTCACCCCGCTTCTGAAGTGTCACCCGGTGCGGTCTGCATCCCCCGCACCTCCCAATGACGCTACTGTCTAAATATTTGATTAGGGCTACAATCCTATACTTGGAATTGAGCTACATTGAACACAATGGGGTTTGAGTAAAATTCATAGGATTGCATTGCTCAACAGGCAATTAGTCCATAGAATGTGTGCATAGAAAATGCAAGATTTATGTGAAATGATGGCCATTTAGTGATGGAGGAAATGTTTCTCTGGAGAAGAACCAGAGAGCTTTGCTTCAGGAAGGGCAGATCATCTCCATCTTATAGTAATTATTTTATTTTATTTATTTTTAGATGAAGATGAATAGATAGATAGATAGATAGATAGATAGATAGATAGATAGATAGATAGATAGATAGATAGATAGATAGATGTGACAAGATAAAGATATAGACTTCAAGGTTCAAATAACTCACAATTATTTTCTAGAATGTGTTTATTATTTTCTCAGTAGAGGTTTAAATTCTGTTAATTTGTCACAAAGCACAGTAGAACTTTAAAGCCATTTGCTTTAGAAAGGTGCCAGTGTTCTGACTTCTGGAGTCAAACTGAAAAGGAATACTGTCCTCTGCAAGGAATAAGACAGGAATAGGAAAAACAGTCCCAGTAGCTTTTCTCTCTCCAAATGAATATGAAGAAAAGATAATATTTCACTCCCAGGTGTTTTGCCTTTTTGAGTCCTTTAATGCTGTTTGCTCAAATTTGTTCTGGGATGGAATTGCATGGCACTCCCAAGAAGATAGCAAAAATTCTTCAGAGCCTGGAATTTAATCTATTGCAAAAAGATAATTTTCTGAACTACAACTCCCACAGTCCCCCAGATGTTCCCAACCATTTGGAAATGCTTCTTTTTTTGGAAGCTGTAGCATTCCTATATCCTCTCTGTTGGTGAGGATTTATTTTTCTGTTCCTTTCTATCATTAATTGACAAACCCTCTGGGAGGAAGGAAACCTGTGCCAGGTGTACTTCCAACCTATCAATCCAAGCAACGCAATATCCGCTGGGGGATTTTAGTTGTCATTGTGCCTCTGTCTTATCTCACTGTCTCCTAGGATGCCCACTGCCTGGTGACATGTCATTCCTTTTCCTCTTTTGTCCAGGATGGAAGTGAACTTGTGTGCCTGGCATGGGGGCTGACAGACATGAGCTGAAGGGCTGTCAAGGACCCTCTGAAAAATTACTAGGCTGCCCCTGTGTCAGATTTCGGGGCCTAACACTACAGCTTTCTGTCTGCTCTGCGGCAACTCTAAATGGAGCCTTTGATGGGGAGCCAGGGAGCTGTCGTCAAGGGGTTGGCCTCCAAGGCTAAACTCTGCAGGTATAAACACCTGGAGACCATGTGCCAAGCCATGGAGAATAGCAGGACTATTGTAAAGCTAGATGCTGCCCAAGAATCCTTCCCCAAACCAAAAGCAGAACCAGATCACAAGTGCCAATATTGGTGAGGTGGGGAAAGAGAAACCTACCTTTCTCATATCTATCTTTGTGGATTGTAACAGGGATTAAAAGAAGCAACCCATGGAGACAACACATGGACAATCCTTAAAGAAGAGACAAAAAAAACCTTAGAGTGCTGTTATCAAATCAGCAATGAACTGGGACTCTTAAGTTCAAGTATATAATCACAGTTGTTTAGGGTGCATCTGCATTGCAGAAATAATTCAGGTTGACACCAATGTAACTGTCATGGCTCAGTGTTATGGAAGTCTAGGAACTTTGTATTGGCACCAGAGCTCTCTGACAGAGAAGGCTAAATCTCTCACAAAACTACAGTTCCTGCAATTCCATAACATTGAGCCATGGCAGTTAAATTGCTTTCAAACTGGATTATTTCTGCAGTGTAGGTGCTGCCTTATAGTCATACATAGCCCAAAATCCAATTCAGAGCTGATGGAGCAAAAAGCCCCACCAGCACACTTTCAGAGGTTTCTGGCAGATCATTGAGTCCATCCCCTGTCCTAAATTAAGACTCTCCCCCCATTAAATTTCCATCATTTGGATTACAGCAATTTGAAAGGACAGAATAGAAACAAAATGCAGACTCAAAAAGCTCATACATTCTGAACTGCTGAGGATTCTAAGTGGGCTGCTGTCACACAGCCTTGCTTTTAGAATAATAATATAGCATTTATACAATCCTTTGAAGTTTTTTAAAAACACACAAAATGACCTCCAAACCACTGGGTGACCCTAGAAAAAGTAGAATTGCTAAAATAATACATCAACAGGGTTAGGGTCTGAATAATGGAAATTTAGCCTGTTTATGTATGTGTGTTTACTTTAGACAATTTATTCAAAGAATGTCATTTTGGGTGTTTGGGCACAGCATAGTTTTGAGACAATTTTCTCCCTAAATAACCTATTCCTAATATCCTTTTCTCTTCATCCTGTCAACTGTTTGCTATTTGTTTTCACCCCTAAGTCTCTTTCAGATTTCTTTTCACTACTTCTTGCCCTTTCCTTAACATGGATGTTTGTGATTTGACACAAACTGAGTGTTATTTTATTTCTTTCTCATTTTTTAATCTGTTCAAGGCCATCTGCATTATTACTGTGTCTTCACTCACTTGTGTTTGGAACACTCCCAATTAAGTATCATCTGTGAATTTAATTAATGGACTGTTTACCTCCTCTTCCAGAGCACTAATGAAGAAAATTTATCACACCAGACCTAACATGGATGCCTTCCCCATCTCACTGGATCACTCTTCCAGTGTCTCAGTGAATGCTTGTCACCATCTTCCACAGAAGAGATAGCAGGAATCATCCAAAAAGACCTTGTCCTTTTAAATCCATATGATTCTTTTAAGACTCTTATCTCTGTCTTCATAACACCATGTTCTCAGAAATCTGTACTAATTAATTATGAAAAGAGGGCTTTTTGCTACAGCCAGGAAATACAGGTAGGTTACATCAGGGTTGTGTTCTTGGACTCATGATGTAAATTGAGACTGATATAAACAAGGGAGAAACCAGGGGGATGTGATCCAATTGAGATGAAGCTGCAAAATTAAATTTTTACTCAAATCATCACAAATTTTAAAGAGATTTAAATTTGCAAAACCAAATACACTTGAAGAATTTAAGATTAGAGTAGTAGAGAAGGGTTTCAAAATTACAAGAGAAACTTTAAGTGAGGTTTGCAATTCTGTGTTGCGACAACGCAAGCACTGTATTCCTGCGCAGGGATGATAATTTAAACACCTTACATAAAATTGTAATTTGAGGCTACATCTGCACTTCAGAAATGGTGCAGTTTGACACTACTTTAACTGCCATAGCTCTATGCTTTGGAATCCTGGGATTTGTAGTTTGTTATCGCACCAGAGCGCTCTGACAGAGAAGACTAAATATCTCACAAAACTACAAATCCCAGAATTCCATAGCATTGAGCCATGGCAGTTAAAGCAGTGTCAAACTGCTTTATTTCTGCAGAGTAGATGCAGCCTCAGATGAAATTTGTAACTGATAAAATCATTATTATAACATTTATTATTCAATATAAAGGTATTTGCTTAGCCTTTAAATAATCACCACAGCTCCTATTAGCTGTATAAAGGGTGTATAAAATTTTGGATTACATGCTGTATATGTCACTAACAGCATTCCAGTCAATATAATATTATATAATATCTGTAATCATCTGTAATATCTTGTAATATCTGAAGAGAAGGAGCTTTGCTTTCAGTGGAAAAATACCTCTCTAGACAAGAAGTTCCACAGCTACTGCATCACAATCATGATTGGACTGAAAGAGTGTTTGTAGTCTTCAGGTTACACAGACACAGATTGAGTCCAAACCAAGCACCAAACCTATGGTTTGCAACTTTGTACTGAGCATCTTTAAAAATCATATTACCAAACAATCTTTCCTGATGTACAACAGACAAATTGCAGTTTATAACTATTTTTGTCTGTTTTTGTCTTCCACTTGCTCAGCATTCATATTCATATTTTAATAAATTCTATCCCATCTCCATAATGGAACAACAACTTCTTAAGGCAGAACAATGGTGCTAGCAGCAGTTGGTGAGTACAGAGGTAAAAGCAAACCCTAGTTAACCCAAACTATGGTTTGCAATAGAGCTTCAGACAATAGTGTCAAACTTTGGTTTATTGGCAAGCATGAGTTCAAATATTAAAACAAACCCTTGGTCTGCACTGTTTCTAAAAAGGTCCATCAAAAATGAAAGGCAGCTTTGAGTTTAAAAATGAATAGAAAATGTTCCCAGCAGATTTCTCATGGAACAGAAGCAACATTCAAGGTACAGCAGCATTAAAGTGAAAGTGCTTTGTAGTATGTTCAAGTGATGCTTGCTTCTCAGGGTCAGCTTCAGGATCGCTGGAGTATTGGTGGAGTATTGCCTTGGATCCTATTAGCCTAAAATGTAGGGGATATTGGGGACCCCACCCACAATACCAGTATCTCCTTGAGATTTGAGGAAATTATAGCTCAAAGGAGGCATGCAAGATTAGGGTAACTGCAGGGATCTTTTCATATATGTGTATACCGGTAATAACTGCAGAGAAAGTTCCAGCTTCAATAACTAAACTGTTTTATTTAGAAATGTACAAAGGTACACAGAAACATAAAAGAACTGAGGCAATATTAACAGTCATACAAAACTACTGGAAAGAAAGATCTTTTAGCATCTTTGAGACTAAATGAAAGAAAGAAATTGGCAGAATGAGTTTTTGTAGATTTCAGTCTACATCCACATCTGAGGAAGTAGACTTAAGTCTATGAAAGCTCATGCTGCCAATTTCTTTCTTTTAGTTAGTCTCAAAGGTGCTACAAGATCTCTCTACATACTGATTCTACAGACTAACACAGCTATATATTTGAATTCTACCAATATTGGAAAGAAAGGTGTGGAAGGTTGGAAAGAGAGAAATCGGGGGTTAAAGAAGGCAATAATTACTGATCCTGAAGAAAAGTCCATCAAAGATGCAGTGCTGCATCCAGTGGAGTTTAAAGTAGCCCAGACCATATCTGAGGGTTACTCAGAGGGAACTGTGAACAAAGTGGTTAAGGCAGGGGTGGCTACTTGTACCCCATTTCATACCCATGAGGGATGCATTGTGTGATCAAAGACCTTGAAGGCTTTCTCAAGAGACAGATAAAAGAATCTGGAATGATTTGATGGCTTTAACACCAGAGTGTCAATTCATTGATTAGATCTGAGACAGTCTTTTGATGATCAGACAGGAAGGGGATGTTGGAACACTGTCATAAACTGGAGTAGAGGGTATGATCTCTGACTGATTTACAATGGGGCCCCCTTTGCTTTCATAGCAAGTGAAAATTCACAGAGGCTGGGTGGAGCGAGGTGATCAGCAAACCCATTTCCTTAGTTCTATCTGGGTCTCCACATGTCTTTCGGTCAGCATGACTCCTACACATACATAACGTCTAGGTTCTGCAAGTCACTGCAACCTTGAAACATGCCCAACTCTAGAACTTAATTATTTAACTACATATCCAGTGGGAGGAGTGTAGGGTAAGCTAACAGCCCTCTCCTGCCTCAGCCCATGAGTGGGCATTCCCCTTATCAGCTATGTTTGCAGTTTCCGTCTTCATTTTCCCAAAATGCAAACCATTAGAGTGTTTGATTTCAGTATACTGGATTTTTCAAAAAAAAGCATGGCCATCAATGTAAAAAGTCTGCTGTTGAGGGACAGGTGACAGCAGCCACATTTTGTTTTGTGTTTTTGAACATAGAAAGGACCAGAAATAGAACATATTTCATAAAACTAAAGATGGTAGCTACAATAACAATTAAATGGGCCCCCTATAGTTGCCACTGAACTATGACCTTTGCTCAAACATGCCATGTGTTGACCCTGCTCCTATTACAGGTTGAGTCTCTCTTATCCAAAACACTTGAAACCAGAAGTGTTTGGGATTTGGGATTTTTCTGGATTTTGGAATATTTGCATATACATAACAAGTTACCTTGGAGATCAGATCCAAGTCTATACATGAAATTCATTTATGTTTCATATACACTTTATACACATAATCTGAAGGTAATTTTATATACAATATTTTCAATGATTTTGTACATGTAACAAAGTTTGTGTATACTAAACTATCAAAATCAAAGGTGTCACTATCTCAGCCACCCATTTTGGATTGTCAGTATTTTAGATTTTGGAACTGCAGATAAGGAAGACTCAACCTGTACTTCCTTCTTGCTTTGTGCCTGTAAATAATTTTTGCAAAAACAACAACACCCAGTACTGTTTTCAAGCATTATCGACATCTACAAGATACACTCCTAAATATCCCTTAGATACACTGAACACTTTTCCTTGGCTTACTGAACTGCTCAGTTCTGAGACACCTTCTACAACAAGTCAGAGATGTATACAGTGCAAAACTCCCCATGTGCAGATGAAAACAGAGCACACACAAGAATGTTACTCAGGGCAGCAGGACTTGTTTGAGGCCACAAAGCTTGGGTGTTGACAACCAAACTGACAAAACAAAGCAACATCTGACACCCGCATGAAACCTGCCTGGCTTGCCCTCAGGCCAGCCTCAGAACAGAGAAGTCTCTACCATTGGCCAGTTGCTTCTGCTGTCTTTTTCCCCATCTCACCCTTATCAGGCTGATGATAGAATTATCTCTCCTGACTTCTTACAAGGAGGAAGTGCCTGCAAAAGCTCTCAGCATCCAGAGGAACTCTGCAGCTTTGGTTACGATTGTTCAGCTTAAGCACCCTGTTGGTCCTTAATCACATCGCTGAAAGGTACATCTTCATTGCTCGGGAGCAGATGGTCCACGTTTCTCTGGCCAAGGACCCACTCGGGCCACAGAGAATGAGAAACAGTGAATGAGAAGTCCTGTTGTCTTAGGCCAAGTTTATCTCAGTTTGCAAGAGGGATGAATGGAGACATTTGACAGTCATATAATTTGGCAGGATAGAGGACTATGCCTAGGGGTTAAATATGTGGCCAACGATAAGGGCACAAAGTGGCATAGAGCAATTCACTTTCTATTGTTTAACCCACTAGGCCTTTACAAATCAAACTATAGATGAAGAAAGCAAAAACAACAACAAAAATTAACAAATGGAACAACCACAAACAACCACATTGATTTTAAAAGGAAATAGTAAGCAGTATAAATTTTTTAAAATTTTGGTAGGAAGTTGAGGATGGTACAATGGTTCTGAATATGCTTTGGTGGATGTTGAGAAATTGATTGGTATTGTAGAACTGTACAGAAATTCAGATGAATAGAAAGGAAACTTATATTTTGATATAATTCAATGCTAGGACTTTAAAAAAAAACTCCTTAAAATATATATATATATATATACACCTTAAATGTAGTAGGAGGATCACACAAATGCCTATAAAGGAAAGAATTCCTGTATACAATATAAAAATCACATCCTATTTTAGGAATTTGGCACCAAAAGGCAACAAACAACAAACAAATAAGATTACTTCACTGGGTGTTCTCTTTTCTTTTTTTCTTTTTTTAATGATGGTGAGGTAATTCAGAGAATTTGGCCAAAATGGGTATCATCAGTTTATTTCTTACAGACAGGAAGTGGATAGAATAATTAAAAACCCACTTAGTGAGGAAGATCTTCAATTAAATCCAGGTCACAAATACAATTGTTCTAGAGGAAAAATCCAAAGGGGTAACTTGCAAGCAGAATCTAATCTGAAACTAATCATACTGTGTTTTGTATTCATAATTCCCAACTCCAATTAGTTGATTTAGTTGGGGGGGATAGAAAACAAAGCCCCCCAAAACTTAGTATCAGCTTGAAGATGCCTGATAATGCTAGAAACAATTAGTCTTGGCAAGATATTTTTAAAAAAGTACCTCCATACCATAGTACTCACCTGCAGATGGAATGTATCAGAGAATTAATGAATGACACACATATATATTTTTAATTTAAATTAGGTAGAGCTAGCATGGTATAGTGGTTTGAGTGTTGGAGGCTTATCCCATTACCTTTCAGGTCGACATCAGCCTACCAGGATGCAGCTGTGACACAGCATGGAGGCAAGAATTATTGCACTGTAATTCACCACTGAATCCGCCAGGCGACTGCAGCCCGGGTCCCAGCCACACTCAGCCAGTCGTTTTGGGGGAAAAAAAAGCTCCCGAGTTTTAATGGCAGCTGGCTGAGCACGGCTGGGACTGAGGCTGCAGTCACCCGGTGGATTTGGCAGCAAATTACAGTACGATAATTCCTGTCTCCATGCTGCGTCATGGCTGCATCCCGGTAGGCTGATGTCGACTTAAAAGGTAATGTGATAAGCCTCTTGGACTAAGACACTGGAAACCAGGCTTTGAATCCCAACTTGGCAATGAAAACCCACTGGGTGATCTTGGGTAAATCTCACTCTCAGCCTCAGAGGAAGGCAAAGGCAAACTCACTCTGAACAAATCTTGCCAAGAAAACCCTGCAGTAAGTTTGCCTTAGGGTCACCATAAGTCAGAAATGACTTGAAGACACACAACAACAACAATTATATTTTATAAAACCACTGATGGTATGGAAAATGGGAGGAGAGTTTTTCCCTACTCATAATCATCCAATGAAGTTGTTGTACCCACAATAACAACAGAGAGGGGAAATGGTGAAACACAATACAACAATTATTAGTCAGATGAGCCACATCCTTTATTGACCACACTTCACATGAATTTAGAGTACCATTCAGCAAGGATCCTGCATTAGACAACTTTGCCTATAGAGCCATCATCTGCATCCAACAATCCAGTCTGGGAGCAGGGCAGGGAAAGAGAAAACATAGAGGTATTCACCAGTCATATGGGCATGAGGCTGGCAAGTTGGCCATGTAACAACTTAGAGAGTGCTAGTTCATTGATAAGCAGCATAGAAATCTACATGCTATTGCTGTTGCTATGTATGGTTGTGAAAGCTGGACAATGAAGAAAACTGATAGGAAGAAAACCAACTCATATGAAACGTGGTGCTGGAAAAGAGTTCTACAGATACTGAGGACAGCTAAAAAGACAAATAAATGGGTCCTAGAGCAAATCAAGCCTTAACTCTCCCTAGAAGCCAAGATGACTAAACTGAGACTGTTGTACTTTGGCCATATCATAAGAAAATGTGACTCACTAGAAAAGACAATAATGCTTGATAGGGTAGAAGGCAGCAAGAAAAGAGAAAGACTGCATCCCATATGGATAGACTCATTCAAAGAAGCCATCCTCAAGCCTGCAAGATCTCAGCAGGGCTGTTGAAAATAGGATGACTTGGAGGTCTCTCATTTTTAGAGTAGCCACTAGTCACAGTCAATGTATGGCAGTTAACAACAACAAAGACAATACCAGGTTCTACAGCTCTGGGCAGGAAACATATAAACAAAGATGAAGAAGGTGGTGGGTGTTTTACAAAAATTATGAAGATTAAATTAGGATGATCTTTTTAAAAGAAAGCTCATAAACTCAGCAATGATAAAGAGACCTGGTGGCTGCCTGTAGTGCAGCCACTCACTCACAAACCACAAGGTTGTGAGTTCAGTACCAGCCTTTGGCTCAGGGTCGACTCAGCCTTGCTTCTTTCTGAGGTTACTAAAATGAGTACCCAGTTTGATGGGAGCAATTGGCTTACACATCTCCTGGCCTTGGGCTCTTTTGATCCCTGCGCTCCCCCCATGGCCCCATCAATTGCTGATGGATGGGGAGTGCAGTTGAGTCTAATCAGGGCATCTTTATATATTTATATTTTTATATTGTTTATCTGTATAGGAAAGCTTATATTCCTGTTTTAATTATCATGTCATCTAATACTGTTTTAAGGGGGTGAGTTGGGTGTATGAATTTTGTTGTATGAGGTTTTAACTGATGTAAGCCACTTAGATTGTCTTCATTTAAGCGGGGTATAAATAAATGTTATTATTATTATTGTTATTATTGTTATTATTATTATTATTATTATTATTATTATTATTATTATTATTTAGGAAGTGCTTAAGTACACTCATAATCAGTATAGAAATGTACGGTACTTGCTTTTGCTAGAATATGACACATTAAGTGACTCAAGTAGCATATATGTGCACTCAACAAACTGGAGCAACTTCCTTGATGCAATAATTATCCCTGTTTCTTTTCCTGCAGTACCACCTTCAGGGAAGGGCTACAAATGAAAGCAATTCATTTGCCTGGTTTCCTGCTTTCAAAAATTGTCTGGAACCAAACCTTTTACACAAGTTTACAAGTAGTAGCCTGCTTTGCACAACACCCTTTGGCAGCAAACAATTTCTATAATGTGATTACCATTTCATCTCTCTCTCTCTCTCTCTCTCTCTCTCTCTTGCTCTTGCTCCAAGGCCCAGGGGTCAAAGGTCACTGTCTGATCCACTGAGCCACCCAGTCGCTGGATCACAATGTTAACAAATCACCATTTATCTTTGTTACTGTAGCAAGTGTCCAAGGGAAAACAGCCCCCAAAGATCAAGTCTGTTGGGATAACCTATTGATTTGTGTCATATTCCGACCAATCCCTGTTTTATTCTTGTTCAAGCAGGGGTCAAGATGGGTTAAAAATAACTCTCTCCATCTGAGGTGTTGTGATGGAGGAATTTTAAAGTCAGACTAGTCTTCCCCTGAGGGATGCTACAAACAGTGTCAAGTTGGTGGCTTATATAAATTAACACAAACCACCTGTTAGGATTTTTGCAAGCCAAGATGATGTGGGTAATAGGTTTTTCATAAGGTTTTATAACATTCATAATCTTTTGTAATGTTTCATAATATAGCATACTCTACAGAAAGTGATGTACAGTATTACAAGAGGGGTGTGTGTGTGTAACAAAACCAGAATAAACTGTATGACTTCCTTCTTGATCCTTTCCCATGTAACCTTATTTAAAATAGCTTGCCAATTATTCCTTGTTGCAATTCAACTTCTCTCTGGTCTTCTGGATAAAAGAGCATGTCATGTGCAAGACTAGGGACTGCCCTTGAAGACTGTGCAGAAATTGCAGCTGTCACTCATCTATTAATAGGTGCAGCTGGAGAAGAAATACATTACACCTTTTCTGAAACATCTATGTTAATTTTAGCTTAGACAATAGTGTTGGTTATGATTTTGTACATCAGTTAAACATAAACAAAGGAAGACTATTTATTTAATTAATTTTATTTCTATTCCATCTTTCAGTCCAGAAGGACGCTCTAGGCAATATGCATAAAATAATCATGGGGCAATTCATATGAATATCTGTTCTTCTCTATATAGAACCATGGCCTCAGCTATATAAGTAGATAATGAAATGGCTGTGTGATGAGTCAATTGGATTATACTATGCGTCTTCTTCTGAGCCCTGCCAGTGCTGGGCCCTAATTCCACACCAACAGCACTCTCATTCAACTCAAAGCAGTGCTGGGAGGAGTAGAGGGAAAATCCAAATTGGATTAGCTGGAGCCCCCCCACAAATCCACCAGCCACTCTTGGTTTTAACAGCCACCATTTTCTTCACTTATGTTGGCTTGAAAAAGGCTGCAGCAACTAGAGCTGGAAATAGTTAGATTTGCCTTCATGTAACCGGGGACTTACTATTATCATTTATTTATATGATGCCATCATTGTACATGGCACTTTATATATAAAAGAACAAAGCAACAGTTTGCTGACCTCAGGTTTACAATCTGATTATGACAAGACACAAAAGGGTAAGGCAATGGCAGTGCAAGAGAGATTAAGGGCCTCGGCAGACGACTAATAGAGTCGTCTCCAAGCCCAGGAAGAGGAGGAGCAGCCGCACGCGCAGCGCTCCTTCCTCTTCCTGAGGTTGCCCTCGGAGCTGCCGGCCCTCTGCACGGCCGGCGCTCCCAGGGCAACCTCCCACCGCAGCGACTGCATGCGCTGCGGCGGAAAAGACAGGGAAAGTGCGCCCTACGCATTTAGGGCGCACTTTCGCTGTCTTCTAAAAGGAGCACCAATTTGGAGCTCCTTTTAGAGACGCCGCAGGAGCGCCGCGGTGCAGAGGCTGCGGTCCCGTGGCGCTCCGTCTGGCGGCGTCTCCGGGGCCTCCGTCTGCTGAGGCCCTAAGTCAGGCAGATACTACCTATCCTTCTCTCCTTTGAAGGCCAGGGTAGTGGCAGTTGGGATGGATGGAGGGCCTTTCATCTCCTTCTGGATCTAGATGCAATGGAGTTTTGCTTGCCTCTTACTCTCCTCCTCTGAGTCTAAAGTAGAGGTAGCTTGCCTTTCGCCTACTTCTGGGTATAGGCACAATGGAGCTCTGACTGCCCTTTTTCTTCTATGGAATCCTGAAACTGGCAATTTAGAGAGGGCCATTTAGAAGTCTCAGCCAGAGCACTCTCATGCCTTACCAAACTACAAACCCCAGGATTCCATAGGACGGAACCACAGCAATTAAAATGGAATAATAGTGGTATACTTCTGTAGTGTGAATGGGACCATCACCAGTCAAAATATGCAGAAGTATTTTGAAAGAAAACCTTGACACTATGAAAATGTTGTAGTGCTGTGCTTTATCATCCATTTTTGATTATATATGTTTGATGTTCTGCCCTTTGGTGGAAAGAGTGTTATAAATAAACATTGTTGTCATCGTCATCGTCATCGTCATCATTATCATATCATCATCATCATCATCATCATCATCATCATCAGGGGTAGGCAACCTTTCCCCTTTAAGGACCGAGGGACTTCAGCTCCCAGAAGCCTTAGCCATGTTGGCCAATAGTCCCATGTTGGCCAATAACTCCTGGGATTCTGGGAGCTGAAGTCCCTCGGCCCTTAAAGGGGAAAGGTTGCCTACCCGTGATCATCATCATCCTTCCAGAAAAATTCTAGCCCTGACTTCTAGCCATTAAAAAGCCTAAAATGGCTAAGAAACCTCCTGGATGCCAGGTAGCACAGTTACATAGTGGAGTCCTGATTTAAAGCTCAGTGAAAACCCAAAAATATGAAGGGGGAAAGCAGCCAAGACCAATCACAGCTGAGGTTCTGTGCTTGCTCTCTCTCTTTCTCTCTCTGTCCCCTTCCCACTCCCCTCCAGTGGTTCTGCGGGCGATTACTCCGAAGCACCCAGCCGTACCAAAATCAATAAACAATTTCAACGCAGCCCAGGGAACTTTGCCACACTTAATAAAAGTCTCCAGTCACAGTTATGGCTTCATTTCACCTTAACGTCTTCTTTAACTGTCCCTTCTTTTCAAGATCAATTAGAGACATGTGCAAAGAGAATCAAACAAAAACAAAGCACAAGGTCAAATCAGCTGCCGGGATGCTCTCTGTCTCTCTCTCTCATCTCAGAAGGGAGATGTGGGAATCAAGTGCAGCAGCACCAAGGCACTAAGGACACCTTAAGTAGAAAAGCTGGTAGTAGAAATGCAGGCGACAAACCAGCAAAGAGTGATCGTGCAAAAACGGATGGGCCCCTGTCTGTCATGTCAAAGAAAATGCTGACTGGAGGGGTTTTGTCTCACTCTTGAAGTATTGAAACAGGAGCAGTTGTACCAATCACCATTCCCTTGTCATTGCACAACTCTTTTTTAAAAAATAGAAAGTCATTTCTCCTTTCCTTCTGGCCACCCTGTTTTGTTTGAAATTCTTCACTAAGAACCAGAATATTTCTACAACCGAATTTTATGGTTCAGTTGCCCTGCCTCATGCATGAGATTTGAACTGGGTGCGTGTTATGTCCTACACAACTGTTATCATTTATATAGCAGCACTGATATACAATATAAAGATAAAGTACCCTGTCAAAGGGCTACAATACTACAATATTAAAGGATCAGAAGAGAACAAAGAGACTATATATGTAAAATATAAAAACTAATTTTAAAATTACAAAAAGCAATTATCCAGAAACAAATATGAAAACCAGTATGTTACGATAACAAAAAAAGTAGATATCCAAATACACATTATCTGAATATACAAAATTATAAAAGTAAAAATAAACATAAATTTCTGAAAGCTTTAAGGAAAAAAGTTTTAATATATTTAAAGCAAATGTCTGCAAATATTTGGGAAGGCAAATCCAAGAATATGCAGCAGGAAAAGGAAAATGGTGTCTTGCAACTCTCTTATGTCTTCCTACTTCTTCTAGCTTTTTTATCTCCAGACAAAGGGTTTCTCCTGCTGATAATTAAAAGGTACCATGCAATTATTCCATATGTATTCCTTAATGGGTTTTATCTGGTAAGAAAAAATAAAGTAAGGGAAACCACAGCTAAACAGGAGAAGACTGCAAATTGATAATGATATCTGGGCATTCTGTGAATCTCTATGTATGGTGGAGCATAACTACATAGTAAAACCTTCAGTTAGGAATAGTGTTGCCAAGTTTTCAAAACAGCAATAAGGGACAGTCAAAATTCAAGACATGCAAAGCTGATGATCAGGAAGCAGCTATTAAAAGTTT
>CM034701.1:41412199-41464855 GCA_020142125.1 Phrynosoma platyrhinos
AATCAGTTGTGGATTTCTTTTAATTGTCTGATGCACTTGAACAGGTCTGCCTGCTCCTTCCTGGCACTGAAATAGAAATGGGGAGTGATCACTCTCTCCTTCAATCTGTCCACACCACAAGTAAGGGTAACTCTTTTCTAAGGAGGAGGATTATCCCAGATCAATGAAAATACACGAGGCATTTGGCAAAATAACAGTTCTGAGAAATGGGAAACCATCTCAATCTTCCATGCCTAGCTGTTGTTATCATGTCATGTGCTTTTGGTGTCTTTTCAATGTAGTTCCCATGTTGAATGCCTTAATTATCAGTCACTATTCCCAGCTCTTACTGGAGTGGATAAATTTGTTAACTAGGGCGGAACTTCAGTTTCTCATTTTTCAGTCCACTTGTCCCAAATCTTGACTTTTTAATAAATAGTTTCATCCAAATTTCTATGTATTTAGGAGCATTTTAGTAAATATAGTGGACCCTTGGTATCCACTGGGGTTTGGTTCCAGGAGTCCCCATGAATACCAAAGTCTCTGGCTGCTCAAATCCAATTAAATACAATGGCATAGTAAAATAGTGTCCCTTATATAAAATGTCAAAATCAAGGTTTGCTTTTTGGAATGTGTGTGTGTGAAATAATTTCAAACAGTGGATGGTTAAATCCATGGATAAGGAATTCATGGATAATGAGGGCTGACTGTAAATGCTTTTTTGTTTGCTATTTTAATGATCACAGTTTCACAGGCATTTTTCCTTACAAAATGCATTTTTAATATTACATTTTACTTTATGTGCACTTTCCCTCAATATGTGTATATAGAGTTGGAAGACCTAAAGATGGTAGCGCACATGCCAGTAACCTCAAGGTTGGACATTTGCAATGCGCTATACATTGATCAGAAGCTTCAATTAGTGCAAAAAATTGCAGCCAGACTGGTCACTGGTACATCTAGGAATTATTATTTCACATCAATATTAAAATCACTGGCTGCCAATTAGCCAATATACCAGGTGATGGTATTACTTTTAAAGCCCTACATGGTTTGGATTGAGGTTACCTATGGGATTGCCTCCTGCTGTATAATCTGCCCTGTACACTCAGTTCCTCTGGGGAACATTTATCCCAGTGAGCCAGGATTAGGTTGGCAAGTGTCACCCAGAGGACATTTTCTTCAATCACTACTAAATTGTGGAATGACCTGCGGGAAGAGATTCAACAGCTGAATATGTTGTCTGAATATATAATAGTATTAAAGACCAGTCTCTTCCAGTGGGCCTATCCAGAAGATTTTTAAATTGTGAGTTTAAATATGGATTGTACTAAAATGTATGTCTTATTTGTTCTTTTAAACTGATGTTGTATGTTTTCAACAGATGTATGTTATATGTACTGTACATACAAGTCTAGAAAATTTAGTCCAAAAATTGACTCAAAAAACCTGGGCCAACTTACTCACGGGTCAATGTAAGTACTGTACTTTAATCCTTATCAAAAATAAGAACCATCCCCTTCTCTGAATGGAAAAAAGCAAGAGCTGTCCCTCCTAGGAGCACATAAAAGAAGCACCAATCACTCTGCCTTTTTGAGTGCCCAGGTGGGAAGATGGCAACTGTGGCAGCACTTTGGTGCTTCCCCTCAAGAGAGTGTTGAGAAGAATCAGGTTTTGAAGGATTTGTATAAGACATTTGTGTATGTGTGTCACCTTTTCTGGGTTTAAATCAGGCAAAGTTACTACATTAATGTTAAAGGCAATAATAACTGCTAACATAGCTGCCATGTTTTTTGCTTTGCCTCTTCATCCTTTTTTGACATGTGCATTTTCTTAGCACCGCTTGTGCCTCTGCACCTCTCCCAAACATCACACAGCCACAATTCACCATAGTTCCCTCCTCATCCATCCAGCCTTTAGTGTGAGCACAAACAGTTATACCTGCTGGGATTTTGTAAGTTCTTTTTTTTTTTTTTAAGAAAAAAAATTAATTAAAACCTAAAAAAACACATGAAAGGAATTTTGTAAGTTCTTTGGCATCATTTTTCTTTGCTTGTTATTTACATCTTTTGTTACCTGACCCTAAATTTTACTGTAGACTTATCCACAGGTCATATCAAAATCCATAATTTTGGCCCTCAAACCTGCCCTCGACATACATGAGGTCGCCATAGTGAAGTATATATGGTAAATCTGTTGCTGTTCCCTACCTCGATCCATGGGGAGAGGTAGGTAAGAAATAAATATCATTATTGTTGTTGTTATATATTGCTGAACTGAAAAACTCAATTGGAAAGTTCAGAGAAGCATCAATTTCAAAGCAAAAGTGTGTTTTGAGTCATGTTTATTTCTGAAGTTTGAAATGAGGTATGTTTGCATGACAACATCTGGAGGACCACGTATTCCCCTTCTGCCACTACAGGTGTACAGAAGCATTCTGTGTAGTATGAAGAAAACAACCATCACTTTATTCTCAAGTGACCAACATGTTTTGGATCTAGAAAGAACAGTTTCTTTTTAAAAGCTGTTTCCTCAGATTATGCATCCCTCCTCAGCTGGGACAGTTGCTGTTAAGCTTTAGTGAGCTTCTTTTTCTTAGTATTGTGATTCTCACAGTACTGTTAAGAACTTAGTAAGTTTTAGTATTGCATGGACTTGCAAGTCTTCAGCTCAGACTTGCTGCCACATCCTCTCCAGGACCAGTTTGAGGGGACAGGGCTCTCAAAGTGACAAATGATGACTCTGGGATATTTTGCAAAATGAACAGTGGTATTGCTGTTGTTTAAAAGCAGTGTACTGGGTACTTTGCAAAGTTCAATACCAGTAAGCTTTTTCCTTTCTCTCTTGACAGGGGAATGTTCACTACAACAAATGTTCCTCAAATGCTGTCTTAGGATCCCCACATTCTCAGCAGTACTAATTTGCTCCCAGTGGCTTGATCCCTGAGTCCCAGAACTTTCAATGAAAGCTAAAAAAATTGCTTCAAGATAGCTTTTGGACAATCAGTCTGTGAAACATGTTTTGTAAGTTGGAGCATCCATTTGCAGGGGAACAGCTCTGTCCCCCTGACACCAAGCCCCCATCTGTTCCACTAAATGAAGAAACATGACAAGCTTTTTACTCAAAGGCTCTACAGGAAGTTACATTGATTATTCCAAGTTAATGCTTCCCCCATCTGTAACAGGGAAAGGGAACAGCAAGTAGGCAGAATAGACAGTATCCAGCACCAAAGGAGAAAATCCATGCGTTTATTTCTATGTCTGCATCCCCAGGCAGGACTAGCCCTCTGCAGAACTTCAGGTAAAATTGTAATCAATCAATTTGTGTTAGTCTTCAACTACAAGTCTGTCTATGCAGACATCCTTCTATTTGTTCCCTTTTAAAGCATTTAATCTCCAAATACCTCTAATGGTATGTTGGAAGAATGGTAGGATCATACATACACACACACACACACCCACATACTATAGGATAGCTATAATCTCTAAGATTATTTAGCCAACAGGATGGCTGAAGCTTTGGGGAGGGTATCTGCTACTGGGGTCACCTGATGGTGGTGGCAAAAGTGGTGTAATCTGTACCAGGAGCTACTCAACATTTTTTAATTTCTCACAATGTGTCACAGGGATGAGATCTCATGGACCAGCACAGGGAGGTCTGATTCATGATGTTAGCCCAAGAATGATTCTCCAAGAATGTTGATGCCTGCCTCTTCAGCAACATTAACAATCCTGATAGCAGGGAATGATTGGAAAATTTATTCTAATGTTGTTTGTTCACGTGTCTCTATTTATTTGTATGGGCATGAGAGTAAAGATGTAGCCATCCCATGCAGCAATTTAATGTCTATTTACCCAGGATGGGTCACTGAAACTTAGCTAACTCCAGTATTCATCTGCTTGCTTGAATATTTTCTATATAGTATCTAAGATGCCTGGTTGGTGTTAAATGGTTCAGGGACAAAGAGACAAAGCATGACTGTTTTAAGCCATCTTCAGAATGGAAAAATGTGAGATGGATGTATGGATAAAATGGGACCTGGAAGGGTATCTTGTGCATAATTCACAAGCACTTCTTAGCTGCAATGGTCTTTAATCTCCCTATGAAGTCATTGGTAATAGCCATTGGGTGATTTGAAGCAAAGTGTATTATCAGTTTGCAGATGACAGCCAGCTTTATTTCCTGTATCATATCTAAATCAGATGTGGCTCTACACGTTCTGGCCAAGTGCCTGGATGCAATGAAGGAGTGAATCCCAAAACAGAAGCCTTATTTTAAAAAGTGGCTTCTGTGTTTGCAAAATGGGTAACTAGCTCTACTGAATGGGATTGCACTCCCTCCACAAGAACAAGTTCACAGCTTAGCTCTCTTGGATCCACCATTTTAATTGAAGACACTGGTGACTTCAGAGGCAGTGTCTTTTATCAGTTTCAAGTGGTGTGTGTGTTTGTGCGAACAGGTGGGTGAATGTGCCTTCACGTCTCCTGTTGATGTATGGCAATCCCCTGAATTTCATACAGCACATGGTATTCATTGACAGTCTCCCATCCAAGTATTTACCAGAGCTGACCCAGAAAGGATCTGGTGCCTTTAGGGTATTTAAGCTCAGTACACCCAAAAGGCACCATGATCTTGGAAGCAAAGCAGGATCAGCCCTGGTTAGTTCTTGAACAGGAGACTGCCAATGAATACCATGTGTATACTTCAGAGGAGGTAAAGAAAACCTTATGAAATTCATGGAATCACCAAAGGTAGAATAGCAACTTGAAGGAACGTACACACACTTGCACAACTGTTCTTGGAGACAGCTTGGCTAAAATGGCTCATGCCCTGGTAACCTCAAGACTGAACTACTGCAATACACAACATAAGGATCTGCTCTTAAGGCTACTCCAGAAGCTGTAGCTAGTACAGAATATTTTGATTAGGCTTGAGTGGGGCAAATACCACCAGCCCATAATACAGCTGTTGAAGGAATTGCCCTGGATGTGTCTTTGGCTCTGGGCTATACTTAAGGTTTTGCAGCCTGGTTAAGTGAGAAATTGTACCTTCTCCCTTATAGATCCATGTAATCCTCAAAGGCATCTACAGGACCTTCTAGAAACACCACATGGTTCTTATGTCCATTCCGAAATTGTCCAGAGCAAGGCAGAAGCATGATGGCACCAGCTATGTGGAACATCATTCTCTAAGAATTCAACATGCTCTAATAAATTGTAGTTTTGGACAGATAGTGAAAACATGCCTAGTTTTGCAAGCTTTCCAACTATTTTCAGTACATTTTAATGTAAAAATTGTATTCTGTGTTTACTGTATTTTAAAACAAAACTATTGTACACTGCATGAAATCTGCAGATCTATGTAAGCAGTCTATAAATACTTGTAATATTTGATAGTACCTGAATAGCCTGAGTTTGCTGGAATCCTGTTGGTGTCCTATGCATGCGTAAGTTCCCTTATGGAAGTGGCTAGATGTCTATCTGATGCAGAATGTTCACATTCAATTCAATATTGCAGAACTGAAGGCTAAGTTGCAAAAGGGGTGGCAGCAGTGGTACTCCAACACATCCGGAGGGCATCAGGTTGGCAATGGCATAACCTTTCAAGCTCCAAGATAAAAGAAATTTAATCTCAAAAGGGATACCTTGAGCCAATCTTCAATTACCTCTGGTAGATTACTGCCAAGAGGCAGGACCTAAATAAACCCTCCTGTCTTTTCTAATGTCTAGGCCAGATAACATCTAACATTTAGCTTCTTAATAGATACCATTCTGGGGGGAATGCCAGTGTGCTTCGTTTTTAGAGTGCATGATGCAAAGAAATCTTCAATCACATAAAGTCCCAGTTCAGATGTAATGAGCCATGTGCTGGCACACTCCTTTCTGCCTCACAACTTAATCCAAAAACAATGTGCTTTATCAGACTAGTTCCTCATGACTGCAAAAGTGACGAACTGTGGCTTCACCTGGTTTAATATCCTAGAATCCAGGATTCATTCTCAGCAGTTTCCCAATCTCATAGGAAAGCTACCAACTCCACCAAACACGAAAATACCAGTGTACACATAAGAGGAAAGAAGGGTGCATGAAGTGACACAGAATCAAAACAAGGATAATATCTAAATCACATCTGCTCTAGTTTTTACCTTGTGCTCCATTCTGGGAAATCTAGTTTGGACCTTCAAACTACATTTTAGCCTTGGATCCTATAAAGAGAAAGGTGGGATATAAATCAAAGTTATACATCTCACCCTTTCCTCTTTGCATTAATATCCTTGTTTCAGCCACATAGATTTAGTTGGTCTGTCCTACCTCCCAGGGTTATTGAAGAATCAAAAGAACTGTGAGCAGTAACTTATATACACTTTATGAACATCTGAATACTGAAGGCTAGCATAAACACTTGGGGGAAAACCAAGAGCCAATATTCTCAGCCATAAGGTTCTCACTGACAAGCATATAATGAGTTTGCACTACAAGCATGCTGTATTAGTGCATTATATCCAGATACAGTGCTTTGAGTTGAACCGGGCATGCTAAAAAATTGTGTGCTCAGGATCTACAAATAGACTATACAAGTTTCTATCCCAATTTCTGCTAGTCCATACCAGCTTCTGTAGTGCCAAACATTAGAGATGTCCCTTTAGATAATATGTATGTTGATATGCTCAGATTTAGATGCTCAGACAAGGAGAAACTACCATCAAATAAAAGAATTAAAACAAATCCATGTCATGGTTAACAGAAAAGCTTTATTTAAACATACTCAATAAGCTGCTATCTAAAAGGTATATTTTAAAATAAAATTCCAGAATCACAACACAGCATGTATCATTAGACCCAAAGGGAACTTGCAAAGGCCTTGAGAATCAGACTTGCCAAGTGTCAGATTTACCTGCAAATGACTTCTGTGAAGAAACAAGAAGCCTTGCATTGTTTCCCATGAGTAAAACTCCAATGGAAGTGCTTGCTTCGTTACAGAACTAGCCAGGGATGTTTCAACATTCAAACATAGGAAATGCCCCAGCTCCAAACAGTTGTTGCTTACTAAGCTTCCATACAATTTGGTCCTGAGAGCAGGTCCAATAACTGCAAAGTCAAGAAGTTTGGAATAAACTTTCACAGAGACATCTGAGTGTGGCTGTATATCACAGACCAAGACGTGTGTGAGAGAGAGAAAGCATGTGTGCATGCTATCTCTCCACACAGAAAATTTATATATAAGTCAGAAAGATTCTAGCCTGGCCTCTCCAACATTCACAAATTCTTATTTTCTACTTGGAAGAAAAGTGTACATCTGTGAGAAACAGAATTCTGTGCACACTTCTGTTAAGCTCATTATCATGAAACCAGAATCCCCCCTTCCCAGTATTGGCAATCTCAAGCTGTGATGTGACTATTGAGATATTACTTATAATGTAAATATTGGACAAAATATCGCAACAAAACACATCAGAATCGCAAAGCTAATGTGGTACCTGCAAATTGATATCCCACTTCGGGCATTTTGGCACTATGGCTCATTTTATCTGAGAAAAGATAATAAATGCAATTCTATATAAGACAGAAGAGAAAAACTAAATGAACAGTGACTTAGTAATTAGTAATGCTGGGGGCTGGACTGGATGGCCCTTGTGGTCTCTTCCAACTCTATGATTCTAGTCATTATGTTTCAAAAACAAGTGCTCAAGGAAAGGCTAACCTTCCCCCCGTTTTTCATTTAAGAAAATTCATTTTCAGTGTGTGTTTTTCTTCTTCCAGGACTTCAACAATCAATTGCTATTAACCAGTTGTCCTTCCTTAGCAGGATGATTCTGCTTACAAAATGATACCATGCCTGTAAAAACACGGGATGAGGCGAGGAGATCCTGCTTGAGAACATGAGCATGGAGGCTGTTAAGAGTGTGCTGCGCAAACACTATGTGTATTTTATCATCATGCAACAGACAAAATCGTCAGCATGGACTGTCCTTCCCCATTTCCACTATACATCAGCAATGGGCCATGTATGTGGCAAGATTCCTGATTTTATTACAGAGTAGACTGCCTACTTACTCCATATCCTGCACTTCAGGTTCAGGTCTAAAGTATTATAAATCAGAAACACACAAGCTAGATGTAACTAATGAGCATCTGGCTCTTTTAAGCTGCAAACAAGTTTCATTGGAGGTAGAAAATACTAAGGACAAGTGAACAAACCCACATGGAGAACCAGTAACCATTAAATGGCTTGCTGCACACAAAAGAGGAAGGCAGTTTTTAGAACTATATAGTAGATACTGTGTGCAACAAGCCGTTTAATGGGTACTGGCTCTCCATGGTTCACATGTCCTTGGCAAATATGGGTGGTGGCAGCAAAGACAAACTATGCAATGGAGGCCAGTGCACAAACCAGTGAGTACAGGTTACTCAACACATGAAGTTTTGAGCAGCCTGTCCACATCAGATGCAAAAAGCTACTCTTTTTGCTTAGCATTTACAAGGAAAGGTCTACCACAGTAAAGGGTGGACCTACTTGACAGGAGATTAGCCATTCTGAGACTAAATCAGAGAAGTGACAAAAAGCAAGAAATTAAAAACCTGCGGAAGAGCCAGTATGGCGGGGTGGCTTGAGCATTGAACTATGGAGAGCAGGGTTTGAATCCTTGCTTGGCCATGAAAACCCACTGGGTGACCTTGGGCAAGTCACAATCTCTCAGCCTCACAGTGAGGCAATGGCAAACCCACTCTGAAGAAACTTGCCAAGAAATGACTTGAAGGCAAACCAAACCACTCACATGCACACACACCACTGCCAGATCAAACTAGATAATCCTAGTGCTCACAGTGGCCAAGAAGATGCTTTTTGGGGAGCACACGAACAGGACATGAAGCCAACAGCCCTCTTCCAGTAACGGATTCAATGATTTTTTTCCTCTGAACCTAAAGGTTGAAAACAGCCATTGTGACTAGTAAACATTGACTGTAGAGCCTCACACTACTCTACAAATTGATCTTTAACAGCATTATAAATATGTGGTCATAAACAAATCTCCTTGTAGACAATTCCATCAATTATGTGCTCTATGACAAAGTACTTCCTTTTCTTGGTCCTTACTCTACCTATCTCGTTGGATAACAAAATGTTCCAAAATTACATGAGTAGAACATTTCTCCCTGTCCAGTTTCTCCACATTACACATAATTTTATCATAGAACTTCAAGTAAGCATAGTATCTACCTTTCAAATGTGCACTCCTCTCCAATGCAAATCAAAATGTGTATCCAATATTTGCCATACAATATTTATCTTTGTCCCACCAAAGGGGCTAGAATGATGTGTGTTTTGATGCAATAGAGCCGTCCACAGACAGGTGTTACTTAATCATTTACAGTTACAACTAGACTATGGCCTTAAAGTTCCCCAAGCCCTAAAAACTGGATCAGTCAATTGTCAAATAAAAATATGTTCACCTTCTTGACACATTATAAGCATGCAGGCTTAGCTGAGTTCAATTTTTTTTTTTTCATCAGGACACTTGGAATCAAAATCAAAATCAAGAGAAAAGCTTAGATCAATCTTCAAAATCATGGTTTGGAGGACTGAAGAGCAGAATGTCTGAATGGCACCATAGTGAGAGACAAAAAACTCAAGTCCACACAAGTTGTCACATTTCTGTTTATATACAGGGACCTGTGAGTTCCACAGCAGTGTGAACACAAGTTTGTTTTTTTAAGAATTTGGCAATTGTCCAAGCATAATTTTGGACAGTTTATGGTTGCAACTCCACTTCAGTTCCTTCTATTTTGCTTCTTACCACCTCCACTGTCTTTTTGTCCAAATTAGCCAGAATAAAATAAATCTGAATAGTTTTCAATACTTACATTATGTATTCCAGTCACAGAATGGTGACTGTGCTGCTAAAAGAATGTGTGTGTCTTTAAAACAGTTTGAAATTTACTCTGTGTGGCATTCACAGGGCCTTGTTTACATGGGTCACATGCTAAACCAGGGGTAGGCAACCTTTTCCCTTTAAGGGCTGAGGGACTTCAGTTCCCAGAATCCCAGGAGCTACTGGCCAACATGGCTGAGGCTTTTGGGAGCTGAAGTCCCTCAGCCCTTAAAGGGGAAAGGTTGCCTACCCCTGTGCTAAACAATTCCTCCAATCCGAGTATCTGACCTGTTAAGTATATTAGTGGCTGTGCATATAAAAAAGAATTTTACATTACTTTGAAGTTACAAATTAGCAAGTTCAGGATTATTTCTGGATTCTTTCAAACAATTAAATATTTTACAGCTATTGTACGAGGAAGTATATTAAGAATTTGAGAACACAGCAAAAACATGGAGCAAGTGAAATTGCAACTCACTGCTACTTTACCAAACTAAGTTATTAGAGTATTAAACATAAAACCCATCACAAAATATGCTTCTCCAATTATCAGTTCTGTATCCTGGAAATAAACTTTAAAAAAAAAAACAACAACAGGAAGAGCAGGACACTGGCTAATGCCTATAAAGACTAGGGTAGTAAAATGGGTGGCACTTATTTATTTATTTATTTAAAACAATGCAGTTATGATGATGGCTTTCTTCAAAGTCCTTCAATTCTTCACCAATCATTCAAACAAATCCTTGCAACGTGCATCCTTCGTATAGATTAACAGCAGCTTTTCCTACCTCGGCAATTTTAAGGTGTCTAAGGAGAACAGTCTGCTTATGAAGATTGAGTCTGTGTCTGGAATACATGATTACTGCTAAAAGTTCTGAAACAGGAAAGGGATCACTAACAAAACTGTGGTAGTAAGGCATGTATGAGTTGCTCTAACAAACCCATATCATTACACCCAGGGTCACCTTTTGAATATTTTTGTATATGGTTAATATATTTTCTTATGCCAACATACTACACACAATTTCATGAATTAAGGCAAAAAGATCAAAGTGTTACTCAAGCAAATGAAACACAATAATTATTTTTCTATATCTAAGAAGCACCACTTTGCTTCCAATAGCTGAATTCCATATGCAAAAGAGCAAGGCGCGATTCCATTCATTCTGGCCTTGTACCATAAAGTGCCACACAGACAATGGGATCCATTCAAAGATGCAATTCTGGATAAACACCTGGGTACATCATGCAAAAATGAAATGTCAAGGGAGACTTCAAATACATAATTTCTAAAAAGCATTAAAAGCTGTACTTTAAAAAGTGCTAAAATACAATGAGTTAACAGTTGTCCAGACTCCCAAAATATGATGCTGGTACCTAGGAATTTGGATTATTTTTGCAACCCTGTTTACATATACTGATGAATGGGGAGGAAGGAATGTGTTGTAGGGACAAAGCTCCACTCCAAACTCACATTCATCCCCTATACACACACAGAAACACATGGAGGAAGAGAACATTGAAAATAAAGTATACCCTTCCCTGTACACATTGTTAAGAAAGGAAATGTTTGGATTTCTTTAATAGTTTGAATGTAACATTAAGCTTAAGCAGTCACAGGCATGATGATGCCAATCAACTGGAGTGGCCAGATGTGTGTGTGTGGCAGGGGAATAGAGCTGGAATAAATCCTTTGAGTTTGTGCAAGTTCAAGTCTCTCATTTTCTCAGACACACATATAACATGGACTTATGACACTTGTTTTAAAAATTTGGATGTGTCCACAAATGCAAGAAGGCCTAAGGCTCCTAGAGTAAGTGGATGCACCTGCAAAAAGATTATTATGAAATGACATTATATTTTAAAAGCTGTGAGAGTATCAACATAGGACCTAGCTTAATGTCTTGGATGGATTTCTATTCCAGCTTTCAAAACAGAACAGCTATGGCTAGTAGCTTTCATCGCCATTTGCATTCAAATTTATACACTGCAAAAGCTTCCTAACAGGACACATCTAATCTGTGCATTTATGGTTCCACTAGCTTGCGTACTAAGACATAGGAAAGCTAGGTGACAGAGAAGCTGCCTTAGTTTAGGATCAATACTAGAGTACATCTGTAGTATAAAATGAAAAACGTGGAAGGAGAATGCTACATTTAAAAAAACAGCCTGGAAGGGAATATATCTGCCCAAAATGTTGAACAAGTAGCTTTGGAAGTGTTCCTAATGTAAAAATCAAGACACCTAATTCATATAAAGCTTACACTCTGTTAACCCCCCACTATAATCAGGAATACATACTAGCCTGTTTTCAGCGGTTATTCTTGCCAGAGAGAGAGGCTCTGCCTCTCAAATATATTGCAATTAGAACTCCTCCCATTGAACACAGCGGATATTTCTGAGGAAAAAAGTTCTACAACATAGACAGGCATTTGCAATAGCCAATAATATCTGCACATGTATATCCAGCAGCTGCTGGGTCTGAAAATTAGAGTGCATAACAGATACTTGCACAGTAACAGCAGAAACATTATTAAGTATGGAAACCCCAGCATCGATTATACATTTTTACATGGAGTTACAGACACAAACTGTAGAAAGATCACATGCTATCACTGGAGAGAGGGTTATTGCAAGACAAGGTGTCTGATGAACATCCTGACAGTCTGCAGTCCAACATAACAGCCCAACTAGCTGTGAAGAGAAAGATCTGGCTCCTTTTGGTGCAGTAAAGGACCATATCTGGTAGCAATTTTTTTAAAGCTGCCTCAGGTAGTAATGATGGGGCTTCTTCCTGGCAAATAGATTCTGCAGGTCCAGTCAGTTCTGGTGCTTCTGAGACTGTGTCGCTGGTGGGCTAGTTTCTGATGTATCTCTGTGGATGGATAAAGCAGCTGAACACCACAGCAGCAGGGAAAGAGAAATACAACGTCATGTCAAAAGAGGGTATATAGGTATGATTTTGCACAGTGGTAGGCAACCTTTCCCCTTTAAGGGCCGAGGGACTTCAGCTCCCAGAATCCTAGGAGCTATTGGCCAACATGGGACTATTGGCCAACATGGCTGAGGCTTCTGGGAGCTGAAGTCCCTCGGCCCTTAAAGGGGAAAGGTTGCCTACCCCTGATTTTGCATATGAAAATGTGTGCTTAGCCAATCCTTCCCAACATTATTGCATGTTTCATTTGTGTACTTTCCTCCTAGTTTATGGGGCTCCTAAAGGGCATGGGTAGCAGGAATCTTCCAAAGCCCTCTTTCCTACATTAGCTTAATTTTTAGTGATATCCAGAAAATTGCATTTTTTGCTGACAGATGCCCTGCTTCTATATTGCTGGGGAGGGCTCTGTCCAGTGAAACACAGCAGAAGCACATGGACATCATTACAAACTCTTTTTAAACTGATCGCAGAGTATAAGAAGGGGGAAATCCAATGCTAGTTGAAAGCATTCTCTAGTTAACTTTAGAGCTTCTGAAAATCTCACAGGATATTTTATGCTAGTCAACTAGTTAGCAGTTCCAGCTTTGCATACCAATATTTTAATTCAAAGATTTCTAAACCACCTTATCACCCCTCTATATACAGAAATAATTAAAACAATATAATAGTTGAGCCAAAAGCTTCAAATATTACATTATGACAATAGAAGCAGCAAAAGCAATAAAACAGAGTCACCAGGTTGTAAATCTTGTGCACAAAATGAAAACTGGAATTCTGTGCTCAGGTAAAAACAATTATGTGACCAGGCACAAAGAAACATGCATCTAGCTCCTTCTTTTTTGTATTTCATTCTGTTGTGAAGCTCCAGAGTTTCAAAGAATACAATTTTTTCCAGCAAAAAAGAAGAAATCACACTGGTTCCCTGGGAAAAAGTAAATTAATTTTTAAGTACAGAGATAGAAACTACTCTTAAGCCCTATATGTATCTTGTGTATACCGCAGAAGAATGCTTCTGCCAAAAGGGTAATTTACACCTCGAGGAAACTGAAAGATGTACTCCAGACTGCCAGTGAGTCAGCCCAAGCATGCTACTCAGTATCTACCTGTGCCAGACAAAAGAAGCAAGGGCAGAAACAACAAAAGGATTTCTTCAACCCACTGAGAATATGGCTGAAATAAATCTGGCAGGTCCAGGATATATTACCTGGCAGGCTGCTTGTACTAACAGCCTCTCCTCTCAAAACCATGGACTTAAAGCAGGGGTAGGCAACCTAAGGCCCGGGGACCGGATGCAGCCCCTAAGGCCTTTGGACCAGCCCCAGGCCGGTCCTGCCACCGCCCCCACCGCCCACCATGATGATATTGATTATTGTTATTGTTACTTGTTCTTGGGGTTTTCTTGGCAAAATCTCCACAGGGGTTTTGCCATGGCTTTTCTGGGGCTGAAAGATTGTGCATGCATTTTTAATTTTTTTATTTTTAATTTTTTTAATATTTATTTATTTTTGGCGCTTCGGCCCCCCCAATTGTCTGAGGGACAGCAACCTGGCCCCTGGCTCAAAAAGGTTGCCTACCTCTGACTTAGAGCATGAGAGAACACAAGGAAAACTCCATCAATGTGCAAATGATGCTCAGTACTTTAAAAGTTCAGAGGCACTCTGTGTGTCATTCCTTAAAAAAAAAAAAAAGGATACACAGAAACTGCTGTTCAGGAAGATGGAGGGAGTAGGTGTATCTCAAACACAGTCCAAGACCAGATTCTTTGTGTTTATTTACTCACTAGAGAATATTCTGGGTCTTGACTACTGCCCAGTAACAAGTAGGAATTTCTTCCCAACTTTTCCAATTCAAGTTTATGGGCACAGATTCTGATCCACTCAGATATAAGGTAGCCCCCACTTGTGTTTCAGAAGCATATGGAATTGCAAAAAAATATTTTAAAAAACCTCAAGTAGAAACACCCAGCTCTCTGCCGCTTTGAGTCCTGTGCTGGCAGAAAAGCAGGATATAAATTAAATAAGTAATAAGTAAGATGATGTCTCCATAGCAATAAGGTATAGGGAGTCAGCTACTGTAGTTTCTCCAGCTACTGTAGAGACACTAGTTCACAAAGACAATACCTCGATGAGCCCCACTCATTCCCTATAAACAGTCATAGAGCTTGTGTGTGGGCAACAGACCATGCAAGTACATAGCCTGAGAATGGTAATTCAGAGTTTTTCAGAGCAAGAGGCTATAATTTTTGCAAATATACTACTAAACATCTCATTAAGCTTCTTAAATAAGAACTCCAATGGCTGCTTTAGTTCCATACTTGTATCCTCAGTGGTCTGACTGTTGTCATCTAGAATTCAGTCAAATTTCACAAAACTTTCTGTAGGTGGGGAGGGGGAGGGGTCCACGACAGGGGAAGATTTGTTGCTGCATGTTTAAGAAAGAAGCTAAATTCATCACAATGACAGGGGAGAGTGTTGGCAGAGATTTGAGCTATTTATTCTTTTAGGAAAATCCTATAAAGAATGACACGAGGAAGCCTCTATCTGCAGTCTTGTTCATCACATTGGTGAGGAATCCGATAACAGATGTATGCAGGAGTGTGATTTAGTGCCGGGAGCTGGCCCCTGATGTGTATTAATACAGCAGCAAAGCAGAACGAGCCTCTCTTCATCACTCATCTCTATAAAAGAGGTGGAATCCGAGATGGCCCGATGTTAGGCAGAGCAAGCCCATTTGTTCTGCTGACTGATGGAGCCAGCTCAGGCTGTGTCCTTCACCTCTGTGGGGCACTCAGGTTGCGCAGAAGGAGTTCACTGAAGCAGGACCTGGTCAACAAGTGAAATGAGAACAATTGGGCTTAGCCGGTGTTGCCCGCTAGGGGCCTCCTCACTTATACAAACTCTCTAATCTCAAATCCTGGGCTGAGTTCTGATTCACCCCAATCTTTCACTGAAAACACAAAAATCTGTCACATGCAGTTAAATCTACAGTGAAAGAAAACTGAGGTCCACAAAGTAGTCAAACAAGGAAATATCCAAGTCAGTGATGACTGAAAGCACACTGGTGGAAGGAGATGAAAGAAAGTCCACTGACCAGGCATGTACATGTCCTTTGCATTATACAAATGACTCACTCTTCCCACCACTCCTTTCTCCTTCCCACTTTGTCTCTCTTTTTTAAAAAAGAAAAGCCAGTTTCTAGCTTTCCAAGAATGTGCAGGTTCAGAATCAAGAAGACATTCATCTTCAGGTTTCCAGATACATCTTTTGTACTACCCACTTGTGATCTGGTAACAGTCATTAGCACTCTTCTCTAGTGATCAGATAACTGCGATTCCTTGAGCCTGCTACTTGATGGACAGGTATATTATTAGAATATACTGCTACAAATCAATTACTTGTTTCCTACTGTTTTCTTTTCTTTTCCCATGTGTTGTTAATATTTTAAGCCAATTTGTATCTCCTTTGGACATAAAAGCACAATAAAAAATCTAATTTAATTCATTTGTCAGGTTGTTAGGGAGAATATTTTGGGCCTTTAAATTGGGTCCAGTTCACTGTGACATGAAAACTGCCACATTCCTAGACACTGGAGAGGGAAAATGGAGTATCATTGTGCTGAGATCTGAAACATGAAGTAGGGTGCACAGCTCTGACTTTCTTCAAAGCCCACAGCAACAAAAGCACACAGTTCACTGCCTTCCATGAAAAGGAGCAGAAAGGCCAATGGCAATCCTAGTTTTGACTTGATTAAGTAGGCAGCAATAAGTTTGAGGACCCCTGTATCAAAGGAACTATGGAATCAATGGTGGTTGCTGAAGACAGATAGGCACCATGAGAATGTTCCCTCCAGGGGAAAAAGGCTGCATCTACACTGCAGAAATAATGCAGTTTGATACCACTAACTGGCTTGGCTCAATGCTATGGAATTCTGAGAAATGGAGTTTTGTGAGATATTTAGCCTTCTCTGACATAGAGCTCTAGTGCCACAACAAACTATAAATACCAGAATTGCACAGCACTAAGCCAAGGCAGTTAAAGCGGTGTCAAACTGGATTATTTCCACAGTTCAGACACAGCCAAAATGTTAAAGCTGACAACACAGCATTGATACTGCCATAGCTGCAAGGATCTTTCTTTGAAATCTTTTGTCTTGCTGCTGTCTTCTTTATTAGTGGACAAAAAGCTACCCCAGTGCCTTCCAAAACATTTGCAAAGGCAGATATAGATATACATATATATGTTAAAAGGAATGATTTTCTTCTACATTGGGACAATCTAGATTGCCTCAGCATGTTCCTTTTATAACCAGGAAAACCACATTTTGCCACTATAGAAGAAAATACACCCAGAGAACAAGCAAGCCTTCTCTGCCCTCAAGGCACAATACAATTCCCCTCAATGAATAAGATGCTCTTTGCCTAAAGGTATTTTTATTCCCTGATGTGTCTGAGACTGACACAAAAAGGAAGCCATAATCCAGCTCCTACTTCCCTTTATATAAAAAGGTTTCTAAAAAGCCCACTGCTGGTGGATGGACTGGACAAATTTATGTGTTCAAATGCACACCATATTAAGCCAGACTAAATTCTATGCCAAGGAAGGACACATTTTGCAAAACAACAACAACAACAATGTAAAGCCAGGTTTGCACATGTTTACAGTGGGCCCTCCACATTCACTTGTGTTAGGGACACAGGACTCTCATAAGGTGGGGGGGGGGGAGAAGCAAATAAACAGTTTTTTAAACTTGAGAGAACTCTCTAGGAATCTCAAGGTCCTCCAGAACAACTGTATGGGTAACATCTGTCAGAAGTTACCACAAAATTGCACTGGAGGACCTACAAATGTCTAGAGAAGTGTTTTCTCTAGAAATCTCTAGGTCATCCAGTGTGACTTTATGGTCAAATTCTGGAAGAATCACATTGAAAGACCTAGAGATTCCAAAGAGAACATATTAATCAAATCTGCGAATAATCAAAGCTGCAAAAATCAAAGTCGCAAATGTGGACAGTCAGCTGTATTTCTTTTGCAAAAAGATTCTGCCCCAGCTGGTCACTGTAAGCAAGGAGAAGAATTTGAATGGGAACAACAACAACAAAAGATACCATGCCACTTGGGACTTTGCTGGATCTCAATTATTCATCAGACATTCATCAGACAAAAAAAAACAAAAAACAGTAACTTGAACTGCTGCTTCCAATACTATCTTTGGCATTTTTGCACTGAAAGTGAAGATGAACCTGCCATAAGATGCCTACCTTAGGAATATTTTGGACTGGAAACCCTCAAGACATTTCTGAACATCCAGATCTTCTCAGACATCTCATATAGCTACTCCTTCAAAACTGTGGCATACAAAATCATTAACCATTTTAATAGTGCAATTTAGCCAAATTACCTGAGGTTGGACTGGAAAGGGAGGCTGTTGCCATTACTGGCTTTCGCTTCCTCTTGATCTCCCTTGAGAATGGAGGTCCCAAATGTATATTAGTCTGCCTAAACAAGAAATAAACCTTATTTATTAGAAAAAACAAAACAAGGTAGTAAATAAGGATGACATCAGCCAAGCAACTTTAAAAAAAAAAACAGGTTAAATTCAGTTTACTTTTTCTCATGAGAAATCTTCCAAAGAACAGTGAAGCAGGGCAGTTTATACACTACACAGACACCACCAAAACAACCATGTTGGGGCGGGGGGATTAGTTGGAGAATATTTTCAATGAGCTTAAACGACATTTTAAAAGCCCATGGACAAAATACAAAAACAACTGGTACATGCATACAGTTATCAATACACACACAACCCTATAAACTTCTTCAAATTAAAACTCTACTTAGCCTTAACTATGAGTCAATATCATGATACGGCATGAATCACTGGAAAAGACAATAATGTTAGGAAATGTGAAGTAGAAAGAGAAAGGCCACATGCTAGATGGATGGTCTTTATTAAAGAGACCACAAATATGAGTTTGCAGGAGCTGGGCACAGCAATAGAGGACAGGAGCCCTGGAGAGGTCTCATCCATAGGGCCTTCATGAGTCGAGATCGACATGAAGGCAGTTAACTACAACAGCAATAAATGGATCAATAATGTTTCTTGTAACACTGGGATTGGGGTAATGATAAAGGAGGGCTGCAGAAACAATGGCTTTCAGTGCTGGGTTGCAGTAGTGTTTCTGCAGTAAACAATGCAGTAAAGCGTGATCCGGAAAAGAATGGGATAATATTCTAGGTGATCCTGCTGTAGCTCTGTGTGCTTATGTACAACAGCCAAGGAAAACAGGTGCCTCCTGAATCACGTACTGAGTATAACTACAAAACTGAAAGAAAATAGAAAAGTCAATTAGCTTGACTCACCAGCTATCCTGGCAGGTTGAAAAACCATAAATTTGTAAGTTTCACCACCAAAATGGAAATCATAAGTGGAGGAAATTGAAAGGAAAAAAATCCCAGAGTAGGATTTGGAAAAAGCTTTCAAGGGGCCTCTAGAAGATCCAAAATGTTTTTGCTTACTTATGCAAGGTTACCTGACCTGGATGTTTCATTTTGCATGTGTACAATGCTAGTTTTGAATAAATCACTTGCTGAAACATGAACTGCTCTTCTTTTTTTGTGGTGTAGGAAACTATTCTTTCCACACTATTTCTACCTCTGGTACCAAGGATTCTGTTAAAGAAGTAAAACCCAGGAATGTGTCTACTTCATTAACTGAGGTATACCTGTACAAATAAATGGGTCTTTCAGCAAATCAAGCCTTAACTCTCCCTGGAAGCCAAGATGGCTAAACTGAGGATTTTCACTTTGTACAAAGGACTTTGGACTTTGGACATACCATGACATGACATGTCTTATTAGAAAAGACAATAATGCTTGGTAAGACAGAAAGCAGTAGGAAAAGAGGAAGATCACATTATAAATGTATAGATTCAATCAAGGAAGCCATGGCTCTGAGTCTGCAAGACCTAAAAGTCCTGTTGATGACAGGGTGACTAGGAAATCTTTCATGGGGTCGCCATAAGTCAAAGTGGACTTGATAGCAGTTAACAACAAAAAAGTTAACATTTATAAACTGAACACATTTACATCACAATTCAAATCTAACCATTAGATCAGTTAAAACAGAATCATGGAAATCAATGTAAATTCTACTTAAAGTTTCACTGATTTTAGCAGGTCTACTGTGACTATTGACTAAGCCTGAATGTGACACACACAGCGGGGCCTCCTTATCCACAAGCTTGCCATCCGTGGATTTAAACATTCGCAGACAGCAAACTTGTCCTCAATGGTGGTGCGTGCATCCATGAGGCTACGCTAGTGGGGGCACGTATGTCACACCACTATTAGGAACAATGGGACTTGAGGTCCCATGTTTTTTGGTACAGTTGGCCCTCGATATCTGCAAGCTTGCCATCCGCAAATCCAAGTCTGCACTGTCCCCAATGGGGGGCAGGGTCCAGAATGGATCACCCACAGATACCAAGGTCTGACTGTACTTTTTTGCCCTGATCCTGGGTGACAAAATAATAAACAAAGAAGAATTCATACACAGATTAAAAAGTCATGCTTTAAAACTGACTGGACAGGTGTGCCAGAAGAGATATGTCTTTAATGTTGTTTTAAATGCAGTCAGTTTTTCAACTGTTATATCTCCTCCAACAGGTCATTCTGCAGTCTGGGGGCAGCAAATGAAAAAGTCTTTTGGGAAACTATTGCCAGTCTAGTCCTGGCTTGTTGGAGCAAATTTCCCAGAGGACCTGAGTGTCCAAGGTGGATTGTATGGGAGAATCCTGTAGGTACCACTATTGAGCCTTGACATTACAAAGTCCTAGAGATGAGAATGTTGATTGAAAGGGGGAAAATGTAAAAGGAATGCATTTACTTGCCTACCCAGCATTAGGCTGGAACATCAGAATCAGTGTATTTGGGTCAGCAATACAGCAAAGAAGGTTGGCGAAGAAATCAAGTCTTCTTTCCTTCAAATGCATGTGATGCAAACAAGATAGAATGAAAGATTTCAAGGAACTCTCTACGCTAAAGAGACACTTCTAAGAATTCATGTTTAATTGCAATTGACCTTCAGAGTGGCAGCCATACAAAGCGCTCTCTTCACAACAGAGAGGGACCTCAATTGAAAAAAGAGTCCTTTGTTATTGTAATATCAAACTTAGGAATTTCATAAGCAACTGAGAGAGGTTTCAAAGAACCTGAGATATCAGTCACTCATTGCAAATCCACACACTACTGATACAATTGAAGGTTCTTCCTTTATCCCAAATTCTGAAATCGTACAACATACTTACTATTTATGGTATTGGTACCAAGGCTGGATTCAGCTCAGCTGTTTCTGTTGTATTTACAGCATCCTCTGCAAATGTGGGTTGCATTAAAGGTGCTTTTTCCAAGCCTTGAAGTACCACCTGGGGCTATTTCTGATGCCTTCAAAAGGGTCAAAATTATTAGTAAGAACAGAGATCCTCTTCCTCTTTGAAAAGATACCAGCCAGCTGAGCACCTAAGTCTGATCTGCACATCACAGGTGAAAATCACTACAAATAGTAGCTCATCCAATCACTCCCACCAAACATGGCATCTTGGCATGCAAGAATGAAACCATTACAAAGTACAGAAAAGTGTCTATGTATTAAAAGATAACCATTTTAAAACCTTGCCATCCAAAGTAGTCCTAAGATGACAGAGTGTCTTCTTCAATGTCCTTTCACCTCAAGTCACCGTCAGCCATACTTCTTAACACACTAATTCACATCTACCCATAGGCAACTTTCATCTGAAACCTCTGGTTTTTTGTTCACTATTATTCTATTATTGATTTTGTTTTCTATTACTTTGTTTGCTCTGACCATTATATTCAATGCCAGATTGCAACCAAAAGCCATTCCATCTATTCTCCCAGAATAGAGCCATTTACTCTGTGATATTAGCATATCAGAGAAAAGAATATTAGGTGCAGACATGGGAATATCATTAGTATATGGGGGAGACTCTAGCTAGTGTTACCCTTTAGACTTTGCTTACCAATACAAACCAGCAAAAGGACCTATTGCCTTAACACATTATTATTATTATTATTATTATTTTCTTTTTTCTCGCCTCTCCTCATGGCTTGAGGCAGAGTACAAGCATGTTAAAACACAGTACTACTATAAAAATCATTAAAATACACTCATAAGAGTTCATATACAAATTAAAAAGTCATGATTTAAAATTGACTGCATAGAATTGGCATGAGTTAACATATGCAGCTGCCTATGGGTATTGTTTCATTCAGGGGTAGGCAACCTTTCCTCTTTAAGGGCTGAGGGACTTCAGCTCCCAGAATCCCAGGAGCTATTGGCCAACATGGGACTATTGGCCAACATGGCTGAGGCTTCTGGGAGCTGAAGTCCCTCGGCCCTTAAAGGGGAAAGGTTGCCTACCCCTGCATTGGGATACTACACTATGCTTCATCCACACCTGCACATTGACCAAGTCAAATATTCGTATTTGTCACATACCTTGGATCTGAGAGATTTCATGTTAAACTCAAAATCTTACCACACAGATGGACCAGGGTAAAGTAAGAATCCTGACAGAGGCATGGCTCTGCTTGGGAAATCTTGGAACTAATTTTGAGAAACTGTCACCTGAAATGGCCAGCTAGTCAACAATGTCCCAGGCAACCCCAAGGAAAAACAGCCAATACACAAGACCATGAAAAGGAAGTAAGATGCCATTCACAATATGGAGGTAGAAAAAAATGGTTCTGAATTCACACTGCCAAGTTCTTCATGCTTTCCTCTAAAGAGAAAGCCTTGTCAAAACAGAAGCCATGACAGACATGGCATGATTAGTAAATGCTTTGTGCTCTTAAAGAGCAGCAATTACAGGCATGTGAAAAGAAAGGAAGCAGTCCCCAAGATGCTCTTCTTCACATGCCTCCCGAGAGGCAGCAGGCCATTAAAATTCCATGATGAAGAATCAAAAACAGCCTGGGAACAGCCAGGAGGCAATACAGCAAATTAATACACCAACCATCCCTAGGGAGGAAGTTGGGGGGGGGGGAGCAGAAAACACTATTCGTTTTGCAAAATAAAATTATACTACTAATGATAACAGAGTCACCAGGCATGCAAGAATGCACACACACACCTTCTAATGATGGGTGTGGAATTCCCAGTGCTGCTTCTGACACTTTGAGAGAAGTCTCAACACATCAGAGACAGAAAGCAAAAAAGGGAGTCTTGGTATATTGCAATTTATACAGTCTTTTAACTGTATCTTCCAAGGAAGTCTCTGCACAGGGCCTTCTCCTTGACACTGAAGAGCCCCTCCTTGCACACTCATGGCTTCATATTCAGCAATCTGGCTTGCGGCTCTGTTTAAATGAAGCAATGGGTTACAAGACAGTCACTATGCTACCAAAATGAATGTACCAGAAACCACTAGGGAGATAAAGAAAATATGGAAAACAGGTTTTTAAAAAACTGAATTTGCCTGATAACAGTCTTTTCCACTGGGTAACACATCCAAAAATGGCTTTCTAAAGACAAACAAGACTTGAAAGAACTGCCAGTTTGAGAAGGAAAGAAATGAAATGCCCACTGAAATGCCAGGGTTGCCCAACTACAGCCAAAGCACAAGGTTTTCTGAAGGCTGTTTTATCTTTCCTCCTAGTACACCCTAAATTAGAACACCTACTGAGAATCCTACATTCAAAAACGTTTATCTTATTAGCAAGTTCCATTCATGAGTTCATAAGGTGTAATCATAGGGCGGGGTGGATTCTGCGGAAAATTTTTACCTCAAAATTACCTTGTAATTAAAACAAAAAGAGGCATACACACAAAGTTACTAGCTTGCCTACTCTCACAGATGTGTCAGCCATGCAGAGCTTGGAAAAATACATATTTCCATCTACTAATGTTTTAAATTTATCATGCAGAGGCCTGAGACACTACCAGCAAACAGTAACAAACATATTACAAGGCCTATCTAGATCCTGGCTTTCATTCTCATCCTTTAACCAAGAATGCATCACAAATTAAGACCCTGTCACAAAGCAAGTTTCTTCACATACAGTTCACCTTGAGCAATACACTACAGGGCACGAGTACATGTCAGATGACAGGAATAAATATAAACCAAGTGTTCAAGGAATTGATTGTTCAAAGTCATAAGTCAGAGCAGAAGAAAACTTTTTTCCACTTCAGTGTTACTGACTAGCATGATTTGAAAGAAAATTACTCTTTCATCTACAGATATGGCAATTATACTCTCAACAAGAAAGCAAGATCACCACTTAATTCAAGGTAAGACCATCTTTATCCTTCTTTGTGAGTCCATTCTCTCAATATCTCCTCTCCAGTCATGGCATTCTCCCAAAATTGTAGAATTATCCAGCCCTTAAGATTTTGTTGGAATGAAACTTCCATAAGTCCCAGCCAGACTAATCAATGGTAAGGAATCCTGCAAGTTGCTATAAAACAACATTTGGAGGACTGCATGATTCCCTGCTATAAAACACAAGTCCCAACTCAAGCAGATTCATAGAATTTATCAAGTTTCTACTGATTCAGTATATGTAATCTATGGGCCTCACAACTAGATTTAGGCCTAAGAATAAAAATTACTCTGGGGTCAAGTAGATAGGCATAATAGAGAGGCCAGAGGCTGCTCCATCTGAGATTGACTGGTGATCGCCCCGGGACTGTGGCAACCGCACGGTCCATTCTTAAACCAGGCCACTGGCAAGGAGTGCTTTTTCCATAGTCCTTTTTCTGTTGGCCCTGGAGTGGTTTCTGGCTGATCCAGGTGTGTGTGTTGTCTGCACACCATGCTCCCGAAGTGACTCTTTTTTACCCATGTGTTTCAAGCTTAAGATTCAGAAGAAAACCCCTTTGTGATCTCACATATTTCTCACTGAGGTACAGTATCCTGTTCTGTTGAATTAAAATCTTCAGTAAAAGATTTTACAGCAAATTTCACAGCAAATTATCTGTGATTATATTATTTTGGAATTTTGCATTTTTTAATTTTTGTCAGAAAGTACTCCTCAGATCTACATTTAATAACATACAGAGTCATTCTTACATTTCACGTCTTCTTCAACATTCCTGTATAGTTATTCTCTGTGTTGTACTTCTACTTGTGATGTGCAATACAACCCACCCTTAATATTTGAGATCTAATGATTTTATCATTTGTTCACATACATAGTTCTAATTGTTTTAAGTTGTTTTCATTTTTTAACTAGCTTATTTATCTATCGTTAGAATAATTTATTTTGTTTATATTTTTAAAACTGAATTCATTGCACATCAGCCTGAGATCCTTGGACATCAGGGGGAGGGTGATATGAGTATATTTGATACATACATACATACCCAGACTTTCACTATCCAAAGTCACTGGACCTCATCTACCACCATGAAGCTAAACATACCAAGGCTTTCTGTATTTCCATCCCTTTCTCCTGTAAGAATCGGAGTCTTCAATGAAAAGATTCAAGTTGAAATAAAATAAATTTTTAATCCAAATAAATCTTCAATAACTGTAGCCCTAATAAATTAAATAAGTCACTGCTTGCTCTACCAAGTGACAGAAAAAGATATAAAGTAGAAATCACGTTTCTGACTTTACTGTCCACTATATGTAACCCCAAAACTATTCAGACTATTATAACCAAATCTAATACTCAAGATATGAACAGACTGTGAGTACTGAATCTGTAGTGTATGTAGTGAGAACCTGAGAGGAAAGATTTGTTCTAATAATTAGTGAGTGCTTTAAATAATAAAATAACTAAATTATTCTGGTTACCTGTACAGGGAAAATGTCGAAGGGTAGGGGGAGTCACTCAAGTGTTTGCAAAGCAAAGGAAGAAAAACCAACTATTTCCTTCTCCGAATGAGGAATAGTTTTTCAAAAACTGTTACTGTGAATCATAGTGGGAGCTATTCTGGGCCATAAGACAACCTATAAATTTATAAGTGAGAACAAATTAGTACCTTAGTGTAAGGCAAGATGCTTTGCCCTACCCACCAACAGGAAGTTAGAGATGATGAAACAAACTCCACACCAAGAGGAGAGAAGGATAATGCACACAGTTATCCAAAGTTAAAGAAACAAGACTGCCACCACCTCTACAAAACTCTAGAGTTTTGTGGAACAGCTGCTATTTTCCAATGTGCAGAGATTATGTAAAATTAAGCAGGACAAATATGTTCCAAATGATGTCTTCTTGGACACTCCAAGTAGGGAGTAGCCATTCCACAGCAAGTCCTCCAATAAACAAATCTCTCATAAATTTGCATTACACACTAATACTGCCTACAAGATAACCTTTATGCCCCCTGTCTAGTAAACGTTGACAGTGAACAGAAGCCAAACAGTAAACACATAGCAGAACCCTCCTCCATAGTAGCTTTTGTTCCACAGCAAAGACCTTTTTTATGAAGTTTTGGAGACTCAAATTGTTTTTTAAATCTATTTTTAAAAACATGTTCTTATTTTAATGAGTGCTTTATTGCTCTGTTTTGCTCTGCTGCTTTTTTGTTTTGGAATTGTTGTTTACCTTAAGGTTGTGTGTGGGGTTTTTTTTCTTCAAAGTTTACAGTTATTAACTGCCTTGGGGAAAGGCAAGTAGAAATGTTTTAAATAAAACTATCTGAGCAGCCTATTTTCTGACAGACATATCCCCAAACCTGGCAGATATTAATATCATTCACCACAACAAAAGTAGAACATAATAGATACCTGGCTGTACAATGCGCTGGAGAGCACCTTCGGTGGGAAGCGTCAGCAACAACATCCAAGGAATACAGGGGGGATAGTGGATTGAACTAGAAATGCAAGCGAAATTTGGTTAACAGCATATCGTGTGGCATTATCTGAATAAAGCTAGTTGAATTATCCTCACCCAGTTACTCAGAGTACCTGGATTCTTCTGAAGTAGAACTCACACCAAGGAGGTCTCTGATAACAGGTCATATTGCTCTCTCCTCTTAAGCAGATAAGTCAACACAACCAGGAGCCAGAGCTTAGAAAAACAACTTTTGTAACTATACCTCCCAGACACCCCTAGCTGAAGAATTCTGAGAGTTATAATCTAAAAACTAACTTTCCTAAACTGTTTGGAACACACCTCACTCCAGCACTCTTTGAGGAAACACTATTCTTTCTTTTCCAAGTGATTAAACTACTTCTAGAGAGTAAACATGTTCTCATTTGTACAGTGTTAGCTATATATCACAGCCACAGCTAGCCTACACCATAAAATCTTTACCATCAAAATAATCCACTTAAGAACTACTTGCACAGAACAACTTTATCATCCCAGAAAAACAGAATTTTCAAAACAAAATTACAGAAACTACTCTTAGAGATGGAAGCCATCCCCCTTTTTCAACAGATCAATAGATTTTCCCAAATTCTGTTACCACAATATTATATGGTTATTTCACCACAAAATTAAGCTGCTTATATGCAGAAACTTTATTACAACTGGATTTTATTCTAAAACACAGTTCAGCACCACTTTTAAGATCTAAGAAAAGCTAAGAGCTATGAAAACAGGGTGACAGAATTCTCCTGGGACTGGACCACACAGATTAAATGCTTGTAAACTCCTGCACATTAAAATCTTGGTGCATGGGCTAATCTAACATGTCAGTGAGACAATTAGCCTCTTAAGGCTTTCCCCCTGATGTGGAAGTTTGCCAGTGTAGGTGAAGACTTCTATCCAGAGGGTGGCATTTAAACATATAAATCTTCATATATTTATATTGGTTCAGTTGCAGAAGTATTGTACCATGTACCCTCCTGAATATTTAGAACAATTCACTCTTCAATACCCTTAGCAAAGGATACTGACAAAAAGCGTAATTTCTAGCAATGCAAAATGTTGTCATATTTCACCCTTTATATTCAAAAGAACTTTGATATAATTCAAACAGGTGAAATAACTGTACTCTAACACACATCATAAAGATTTTCTTTAAAGAGCATTATCTTCTCTTGCTTAAATGTGGAAAGACACTTCTCCAGTCACTAAAGATTCATTTCCACAAAACCCAAAGAACTAAGAATACAGTAGGAAGAATTAGTCCTGAAATGTTCAAAACTTAAAGGAATGAAAATTACAAAATTACAATTCCCTTTCAATTGGATTAACAAGTTTTGTTTCAAAGTATAATATTATAGGCATTCAGGAGAGAGAGGATTCCCTTGGACCCACAGAAGGAACTGTTTCTTTTATTTTACTAGACCAGGGGTAGGCAACCTTTTTGAGCCGGGGGCCGGGTTGCTGGCCCTCAGACAATTGGGGGGCGAAGCACCAAAAATAAATAAATAAATAAATAATTTTTTTTTAAAAAAATTAAAAATTAAAAAAATATATATGCATGCACACTCTCTCAGTCCCAGAAAAGCCATGGCAAAATCCCTGTGGAGATTTTGCCAAGAAAACCCCAAGAACAGGTAATAACAACAATAATCAATATCATCATGGCGGGCCGCAGTGGCGGGGGGGGGGCAGCAGGGGGGCGGGGTGGCAAGACAGGCCTGGGGCCAGTCCAAAGGCCTCGGGGGGGCTGCATCTGCCCTGCCCCCTGCCCCGCCCCGCCCCCTGCGGCCTTAGGTTGCCTACCCCTGTACTAGACGTTCATGCCCACCACTTATAAGAGGAAACATTTGAATAGTCTGTCAAACAAGACAAGTTTCGAAATTTGCATGGTCAAGCTTGGGAAAAATCAATTTGAGAAACAAGGTGGCATGTGAGGTGCCAACATTGCCAGTGAAACAAGACAGCAACACTGAATGAGGAAGTATACAGCTGCAGTGTCTTTGACTTTAAAAGGAGAAGTGTTTTTCCACTTAAAGAGAAACAGAAGCATTGTTTCATTGTCGGGCAGCATGAGAATTTATTAACTAAACCACTTTACATGCCTTCTTTCACTGGTGTAACTTAGTAGAGGGTGCAACTGAAGTATGCAAGTGCAAATGCTCATGGCCCTCTCTTCTTTACACAGACAATCAGGCACACAGAAGCACACTCACACAAAAATCCAGGAATATCAAGCCTCTTTGCCTTAAAAACATGTCCAAGATCTTAGATGCACAACTCAATACCTCAGTAACAGCAGCTATGAAATGTGGCAACACTTTTGTACAAGAAGAAAGTTTTATTTATTTAAGCACTTGGCTGCAAGCTTTTTAAATCATCAGAAAGTAAGATGGTAAGGTAGGTAAAGGGCTTAACTGCAAACCGAGGCTGAAATCCTGAGGCGCTATTTGGTAGAAGGAACTACTGTGGCCTCCTAACTATAGCAGGAGACCAAAGAACAGAGCTACCTTACCTCTTGTACACAGGCTGCAATGTAGAAGAAACTGAAAGCCAAGGTGGTGGTTTTTTTGTTTTTTTGTTTTTCCTTCTAGAGAGACAGAGGTCCAGTGAGAATATACGAAGAGAGCAAAGTAGATCCTGCTTACCTGGTTGCGATCTCTCATTCCCACTGATGGCAACCAGAAACTAGAAAGATGGTAGAAGACAAGAAATTGAAGGAAGCATGAGACAAGAGTTGGAAGACACAAACAAAAACAAAAAAACAAGGAAAAGTAGGTGCAAAGATAAGAAAAAAAGATTAGACTTCCTTGTAACACAAATGTGCTAAAGGCAGGTGTGAGACAAAGGGAATTAATCTAAGCATCAATTACTATGGGAAAATTAATTCAACAAAGCACAATCAAGGGAATCTACAGCCTTTAAAAGCCAACAGGATGGGAAAGATAATGCCACTGTATTAAGAAGAAAACTTTTGGTCCACCCACCAACATTCATGGTGAAGGATTTCTATTTCATTTGAGCTGCTATTTGAGAAACAGCATTTGTTAATCCATCCCTTAAAAAAATCTGGCTACTACTTCTGATATTGTCCCTGTCATGATGAAGCAACTATGGCAGTCTCCTAGTTCTGAACTTCTTTTATTAATCAAGGGTGGACCTTTGTACATTTGGTAAATGCACACTATAAAACAGGGGTAGGCAACCTTTCCCCTTTACAGGCCGAGGGACTTCAGCTCCCAGAATCTCAAGAGCTATTTTGGCCAACATGGAACTATTGGCCAACATGGCTGAGGCTTCTGGGAGCTGAAGTCCCTTGGCCCTTAAAGGGGAAAGGTTGCCTACCCCTGCTATAAAAGAACAAGGAAAATAATTCAACTAGCAGGGAACAGCACAACACTATTTTCAGGACCATGGGAAGATGACAGGAAATACAGCAGGGTAAACATCTTATCCCTTCTTGAGGTGATATGCTCTAATAAACTGCAAGGATTCCCTACCAATAGTTCTATAAGACAAGCAGGGGCTACTCTCATTCTATACCATGAGACTCTAACTCCTAAGACTACTGGGCCTTTGTCAGGAGGACACATATGCTTACTCTTTTTGGCAGGAATCACCAATGATGTGGCTAATCCTCTCAGTGCCCATAGCACCCATGATGGTCTCCTGAAACACAAAGTGACAACAGGGGGAATACTAAGTCTGGAACCACACCCATTTGTTTATATCTGGATCAGTCCCAACTGAAAATAAATGGAGGACAGGATGGAAAGCTATCTTTAAGGGGGGGAGCCACATGGGTACAGGGAGATGACACACATAGTCCACACAGTATAATCTATGGCCCGAACTCTTTCTACATTCACTCAGGATCTGACATTGAAACAAGTCTGATGGGGAGGATGTTCAAGAAATTACCTGTAATTCCTCTCATCTCAGGATCTTTTAAGCTGAGCCTTCAATTCTCCATTTGAAATATGACTGGGGCCACCCCAAATTTAGACAAAGAAGTGTTCCACTATTACAAGTAGTTCTGCACATTAGGCACTATACTTCCTCTTCAGAACCAGCCAGCACACATACATGCAACACTCATTGAGTTCATGTTCACATACTGCCAAAATATCATCAACTTCAGATCAATCATGTTGACTATAGACATTCATGCTCCCTATAGAGAGCTTTCACTCTTTTTCTTTTTGGTTCCTATGATGGCATTCTCTAACCTGTTTATCAGTCCCAGTATGATCAACAAGGCTCAAACTCAATACAAATATAACATTACTTATTTATTCAAGTTATGAATTAATAGGCAGTCTTAGTCCTTGACAAAAACTTTTAAATGAACATCAGCAGACCTAGCTTGAAATACTATATACTCATACCTAAGAGTAAATATTACCATTCTACAGGGCTTACTTCTCAGTTGACATATATAGGATTGCACTGTTAGTGGAAATTATACAGAAGTAAAGAGTTTTTTATTACCTCTTGATAAAAAGCAGAGATTATCTGTGCAGGTGTGCCTAACGTACTACTTTTATGGATGTTCACATCCTTTAACTTCCTATGCCAAAACAGAAAAGACAATCATAGCTCACTATTGAGAAGAAGGGAGGATTCCAAACTAAGCCAAGTTATACCAAATTCATTGTTTCCTGTCAATCTGTTCTCGGGGGGGGGGGGGGGGGGGGGGGGGGAGGTGTCCAGCTGCTTTCCTTTTTTTGAAGGCTTACATGAAATCTAGTTATTCTGTTAGAGTGAAATACAACTGAAATGCTTTGGATAATCTAGAAATCATATGGTTTATTTCCACCCTAAATCTCAATCTATTCTAATCATGCCTCTTACTACCCTTGCCTACCTAGACATGTATTTGTGATTTTTTTAGATTTGTAACCAAGAACTTTGGTCCTGTTGTCTAGCCTTCAGCATCCAAGGCAGGATAGTATATTAGTAGAAACACATTTCATGTTTCCTTGATTTACCTATACTTCTTTCTCTTTCATCCCACTTTGCTCTTTAAAAGTTCTTGCTTAAAACAACAAATAACTTGGCTCCTACTCCATACAGAGCTAAATTACATCCAGAACTAAATGTATTGTTGGAAAATATGTCAGAATTCCCCCATTTACAATCCTTTCATTTAACAGCAAGTGAGGTAGTGTTAATTTTACTTTCCCCAACTGCAGTTATAAGAAATATAGTCATTCATTCATAATCACTGCTACTTTTAGAATAGAACTAGTATATAAGCATCTCAAGCACTTCTGGTATAATCCTATGCTAATTTGGGCAGTTTCCTAAAAGTTAGGTCTTTCACATGAATAAACTAACAAAAAAAGTACTTCAAAGAGAATAGTGACATGTCATTAGAAAATAATGCTTCTATCAATTCAGAACATCGTATTGTAGTGTGTACTGCTGTATAGATATGATGTAAGCCGCCCCGACTGACCTCAGAGGGGCGGGATATCAAATAAAAATTATTATTATTATTATTATTATTATTATTATTATTATTATTATTATTATTATTATTATTATTATTATAGATATACTGAGCTCTATGCATGAGGTCATAGAATCATAGAATCATAGAGACCACAAGGGCCATCCAGTCCAACCCCCTGTCATGCAGGAACTCCCAATCAAAGCATCCCCAACAGATGGCCATCCAGCCTCTGCTTAAAGACCTCCAAGGAAGGAGACTCCACCACACTCCACACAGAACAAATTCCCCTAAGACCACGACTGGAATCTATTCAACACAACACTGGTGGTCTTGTGCTCAGGTAACCTGAATACTATCACATCCACAGAAAAGCAGTGGCATCGCTGAGAGATGAGCTATTTGTTACAGCAGAGAAATTATTAACTTAAAGCGCCATAATATTTAAATTTACGGTTTATTACTGTGTAAATTACATGCGGTACTTTGGGTAATTAGCAGCTCGCTGGCGGGGAGCTCTGAATGAAACTCATTATTTATTATTACAATTTAGAAGAGGATGGGGGTGGGGGAGCAGTGACCTCCACTGCAAATGACATAGATCCCTTTAAGGTGATGAAGATGAATTAAACAAGTAAATATTATTATTCTCATTTTGGTTCATTAGAGGCACCTCCAAAAAGCTTACTGGCCTGGGCCCTTACCAGTGGCTTGATAGTCTGTGCCCAGGGCACTGTATTTGCCATAACAGAAGCTGTATTTCAGAGTTCTTTAACTTACCCAGTTAAGTAGAGAGAATAGGTGCACATAAGCTGTCAGACACAAAAGCCAAGAAGAAGAAAGGAAGTAAACCGCTTTCTATACAACCATCTGCCAAACTGCAGGGGTACCTACTATCAATGACACTTCCAACAGACAGGTATCTTTTCTATAGGTGGAAGTTGTTATCCTACTGCAAAACTTCAACATGCTGTCAGGAACACTGAAAGCTTGTGGATCACTGGCTCAAAATATGTAGAGCTGCCAACTCACACAGGACCTGGGATCTTTTTTCCTTCAGGAAGTCCAGATGAGCAAAATAGATAGACAGTCTGGTTTCCTACCAAACATCTCCACCCCCTTCCTGCCTATGACTTGGAAGCCAAGATTGCAGAACACTAGCTTTAAAAGAGAAAGTACCAGAAAAAAGTGGCAAGGAACACTTATCATTCAGAACTCAAAAAACAAAAGCCCTGCCGCTAACAATCACACAACACAACAACAAATGTATTACTACATTAATGATTCACAAGGTTTTACGAAAACTTATTTCCTCCATCCTAGATATTTATGTATTTCATTTATTTATATCCTGTTTCTCAGTACCCCAAATTGGTACTCAATTTATATCCTACTTCTCACCCACTCCCTAAATTAGCACACAATTTAAAAGAACAATACAATTAAAAACATTCAAAAATAAAGCATTAAAATAGAATTAAACTATTTGCAATATATTAAAAATTCATACTTCAGTAAAATAAAATGAAATTTAAAAGATTTAAAAGATTTTTAAAAGTTCTAGATATAATTCCTTTACTTCTTTTTGGATGCCCTGCTTCTTCCACTGAACCAAAAGCATTGGAATTTTCCCCCTTTCCCATGCATTTTGAAATTCAGACATTCTCCTATACTCAGCACAATTTTATTACCATTTCAACTGAAGCTTGTTACTTTAAAAATAGCTTTACCATGTCTACTTACAAATAGATCAAAGTGTTTTTATGACTTAGTACACAAAGTAAAGAGATCCTCATTCAGCAGCAAGTCTTTCTTGCAGTTATAAACCAATCACCAAACAACAAATTCCCAACCTGTGAAAAGCAATACCTTGCTAACCAGCCTCCTACGACCCTTCCTGAGGCAACGAGTAGCAACACTGGGTAGGCGGTTCAAACGAGCATGAAATCCTGGGGGGGAAAAAAGAATAGGAGACCAAAGCATAGCAGAGACTATGAAACACACAATACACCTGATTACCAGGTTTACCGTATATACTCGTGTATAAGATGAGAACTTTAGGTAAAAAAATTGTCCCAAAAAACCTGGGTCAACTTATACATGGGTCAATACGGTAATAGACCAGAGCCTCTTCCCAGCTGAGCTGCCTCCGCAAAAGACAGCCCAGCTGGAGAGAGGCTAGGAAAGGCAGCTGATCACCCTGCAGCCTCTCCCCAGCCAGGCTCCTGCCCAGGAGGAAGCCCAACTGGGGAGATGCTGGGAAGGGCAACTGATCACCCTGCAGCCTCTTCCCAGCCAGGCTTTGTCCCTGGGAGGAAGCCCAGTGGGAAGACACTGGGAAGGGCGATCCATTGCCCTGCAGAAGGAAGCCCAGCTGGGAAGACGCTGGGGAGGGTGACTGATCACCCTGCAGCCTCTCCCCAGTCAGGCTCCTCCCTGTGAGAAAGCCCAGCTGCGGGTAGGCTGAAAAGGGTGGTCAATCGCCCTGTAGCCTCTGCACAGCCAAGCTGCATCCTGAAGTCTGACCCTTGACTTATCCGTGGGTCATACCAAAATCCACAATTTTGTCCCCAAAAGTTGACCTTGACATATACACGAGGTCGACGTATAGTCAAGTATCTATGGTACTTCTGTTATTTTGTGGAACTCAGGCAGGTTGTCAAACCCTCTAGTATGCTTACGGTGCAAGAAATGAATTACATTCGCCTATATAAAAAATGGTCAAAGACTATGGGCAGCATTGTGAGATACAGCACTCTCTTCTGACAAGAGGATGCTGTAATCTATACTGCATGTTTATATATGTTAAATGAGTGGTAGCCTGACATTTATATAAAACCCACTATGATGAACTCACCCATGTACAATTTAAAGATATAGCTGTGTTAGCCTGTAGAATTAATATGTATAATGTATTATTTACATATTCACCCATGTACATGCATCAAAATTCACACATCTATTAATGTTTGGAGCTATTAAGGTTTCCAACAGTCCCTAAAATACCCTTACCTCTCGTAGCAGGCCGAGAGGGCAGAAGGAATGTTGGATCTGAGATTTTTTCAAGGTTGGAATCCATGTGTTCCATATCAGACTGACGATCTGTTCCCCATTTGGGCAGGAGGTTAGGGACTGTGAATCCTGAGACGCATTCTCCCTCGTAGAACCAGTCGCTTTGCTCATCATCACCTAAAAGCAAACAAACAAGCCCAAATGTTCAAACGTCCCAATACCGTGGACTACCATTCTCCTACAGGTGCAAAAGTCATTGAACATTGTCAATTATCTTTTAGTGGTAACAATGAAATATTGTATATACTCGTGTATACGTCTAGAAATTTAGGTTAATAAAATGATCCAAAAAACCTGAGTTGACCTATCCACCAGTCAATATAAGTACTGTATTTTAACTCTTATTTAAAAGAAGGAACCATCTCCTGGTGAAAGGCAAGAGGATAATCTGTTCTGGAAACAATGACCCCCTCTATTCTCTCATCTACCCAGCCTTAAGAGTGAGCATGAAGAACAATGTCTGCTGGAATTTTCTAAGTTTTTTGGCATTGTTTTCCTTTGCTTCACCCTTTAGATCAGGGGTAGGCAACCTTTTTTTGTCGGGGGCCGGGTTGCTGTCCCTCAGACAATTGGGGGGCCGAAGCACCAAAAATAAATAAATAAATAAATAAATAAATAAATAATTTTTTTTAAAAAAAATTAAATAATTTAAAAAATATGCATGCACATTCTCTCAGACCCAGAAAAGCCATGGCAAAACCCCTGTGGAGATTTTGCCAAACAAGTAATAACAATAATAATCAATATCAACATGGCGGTGGCGGCGGCGGCTGGACTGGCCTGGGGCCAGTCCAAAGGCCTTGGGGGGCTGCATCCGGCCCCCGGGCCTTAGGTTGCCTACCTCTGCTTTAGATTTTTTGCTATAAGCAAAAATTTTACCCTCGACTTATGGGTCATATCAAAATCCATAATTTTGGCCCCCAAACCTGCCCTCAACTTATACATGAAATCAACCTATAGTCGAGTATATTTTGAGGTACCATGCTTACTCACAATAGTAAGAATGAAGAGACAGTTTTCCATTATATGTATTACATCATGCCTAAACATAATAGTTTTAGTGTTTCAAGGTGATCTTGTCTTTTATGTTTGAGGGCATAAACACACCTTCAAACTGTGAAGTTACTATCTACAGTAAGAAATATTTTTAGAAACTGCAATGCATCACAATGTAATTAAAACAAGCAGACAAAAAACCTCAACCTTAAAATGTCCTTAACTAACAACTACACACACAAGCGCACACACAATCCTTACAGCAAATCATACTTGCCTTATTTTCTGGCGTATAAGACTACTTTTTAACCTGCAAAATCTGAGGTTAAAGTGGGGGGGGTCGTCTTATACGCCGGGTATAATGAGGTTCATGATAGGTTTGCCTTAGTGTCATCATCAGTTGGAAATGACTTGAAGGTGCACAGCAGCAACAACAACAGTTTTGGAAGTCATACTCTTCCCAAACTCTATATTTTAACTGGAAAAGTGGGGGGTCGTCTTATACGCCCAGTCGTCTTATACGCCGGAAAATACGGTAATACAATGTTAAAGAGTCATTCCAGGCAAATTTTTAATATTTCCCATTTACTACCATATGAAGTGGATTGAGAACAGCCTTGTTGCGGAAGGATAGTTATGCTTTTTTAAAACTAGATGACTATGACACAACAATATATATAGGTTTCAAAAGAGAAGGAATTAATTGAAAAAGTACATTTTTATGAAATCATAGTACACAGTGTGTGTGCTGGATGCCTTCAAGTTGTTGCCGATTTATGACGACCCTAAAGCAACTCTATCATGGGATTTTCTTGGTAAGATTTGTTCAGAGATGGTTTGCCATTGCCTTCCCTGAGGCTAACTACATGTGACTTGCCCAAGGTCACCCAGAAGATTTCATGGCTGAGTAGGAATCGAACCCTCGTCTCCAGAGTCCTAATCCAACACTCAAACCCTTATACTATGCTGGCTGCAGCAGAGGATACCCTTGCTTGTGTTACTGTGAGCAAAATAGTGGGTTTTTTAGCATAACCACTGCTTTCTAAGTACAGCAAGAGGGGAGAATCAAGCAGCAGAACAGGAGAAACCCTTCTCACTGCTGGATGATAATTTTTCAACAGAACTGTGAAGTCGAAGGCTTTCACGGCTCACATCCATAGGTTTTTGTGGGTTTTTCGGGCTGTGAGGCCATGTTCTAGTAGTATGTATTCCTGACATTTCGCCTGCATCTGTGGCTGGCATCTTCACATAACTGTTTTGAAATTCTAAAATTTCTTTGTAAGAGTAACAGAACGAACTTCAGATTTTTAAAATTCAAATATGGAAGAAAATGTAGCTAATACGATTTGTTTGTTCAGGGAGAGTCTGGAATGCTTAGCTCTTAAAAGACTGTGTTTGAAAGACTGTATATTTAACCTCATTTATGGTGTTAAGTTAGAACTGCCATATCTATTTTTTTCCTGACTGGCACCTCCCCTTTAACAGCTACATGGCAGGAAAGTTTATGCATCTGGCAGCTCTTCCACATTGCAGAAATAAAGCAGTTTGACACCACTTCCACTGTCATGGTTCTATCCGGTGGAATCCTGGGATTTATAGTTTAGCAAAGCATTCAGCCTGGTCTGTAAGAGGTCTGGTGCCTCACCAAACTACAACTCCCAGGATCCCACAAAATAGAATTATAGCAGTTAAAGTGGTGTCAAACTGCTTTATTTTTCCAGTGTGGAGACAGTAGACAGAATAGCAGTACCTAGTGAATACCAAAACAGAATAGCAGTATCTAATGAATGTATCCAGTGCATATAAATGAGAACTTACAATGTTTATAAGAATGTATCAATGTTTATAAATTTCTTCATAACTAGGATGGAAAGAATCTGAGATTTCAAAAACATCTGATCAACAAAATTGATTATTTTCTTCCCAATAAAAGGAATCCAAGCCATTACATACATTGTTGCAGAGGTTACATTTTCTAAGCCCCAGAATTTGCCAGGTCTAGTTCAGGCACTTACAAACAGAAAAATCTAGCTCCATAATTACCAAGTTTCAAAGCAAAACAAATGCACGATACAAGTGCAGTATCTCATCCCTTTAGTCTGAACAAAACTTTTTAACTCCCCCCTTGAATTCTATATATTTAACACATTTCAGTTCTTTGATTTTAAAAAAATGTATGCATCTGCCCTACTCTCTCCCTTTCTCAGGAAACAGTGACCATTAATCACAACTATTTTGCCTATAATTCCAAATATAAACAAAGGAACAGAGAGAGACACACTCCTATTGTTATCTTTTGGTCCCACCACTCACACAGGCATAAGAGGCAGACTTCACAGTGGTTGTTCCAAGACTGTGGAATTCCCTGCCACAATAAGCACAAGTGGAAACCTTTCTGCTCTCTTTCCACTAGCAGACAAAGACATTTTTGTTTACTCACACCTTTGAGTGTTAACTGTAAGATGCAGGTCTTTAAACTGGACTATGTTTTATTTTAATCATTTAAAAAAAGATTTAAATTAATGCCTATAATATGTTTAACTGTGCTTTAAATTTTGTGTTATCTATTTTTTATCTGTATTTTGTTTTAACTCATAATATGAGTTATCTTTGGTTCCATATTAGAAGAAAGGTGAGATATAAAATAAATTCATACATACATACCTTGGCGGCCTTCATCATTGGTGAAAAGACCAGTGTCGCTGCTGCTGCACACACTGCTAGTTTCACTGGGAAGAGAATATAGCAAATTAAGCGCATGAACTTTTGTAACTATCAACTTCACCAAAGCCCAACACTACAAGGAGTGTTCCAATACAGCACAAAACCATGGCACCTTAATTAATCTCTACAGTCTGGATGCCAAAAGACACTGAAATGAGCAGCACTGGAGTGACCTATCAAGTCAGATGTACATCACATATGGCAGAGAGGAGAAGAAGACAGGTATGGATCTGTTGATTGATCTCTCAATGGTCAGTAGTAGAATGCCAAAGATTTCTAATGCCTAGGTGGTTAACAACAACAACAACAAAATTAATACCCCACCCTAAATTATACTGCTTAAATGAAGAGACCTTGGAATAAGGAGTGGGGTTTTGTCAGCAAGGTCTGTGAGCCACATCTGTAGAATTCAAAAGCAAATTCCTAGGTAAATGTTTTTGCAACAGGTTCCAACTGGTGGATCTTGGGGTTCTATTAATATAACAAAGGTCCTGTAACCCTGAAGTCTGTCCATCCTGACACACTGAAGAAAAATTCAGTAATGAAGACATGAAATAAACCTAAAAGAAGAATTAAATTAATGAAGACCAAATCTAAATGTGAAGTTTAATGGTGGAATTAGAACACTTGTAAGCCACTCTGAGTCCAAATTTTAGGAAAAGAGAGAGATATAAATAAATATGGTGATGATGATGATGATGATGATGATGATGATGATGATGATGAAACACTTTCATTGAAAAGATAAAAAGTCAGATTTACATACAAGAAATATACACAGAGGAAGCACAATGCTTTTCAGAATGCCACCTGTTTATTAGATATTTATTTTACTTAATAGTTACCTGCTGCCCTTCAGTTTAAAAACTCAGAAAAAGTGTTGGGATTACATCTTAATATATGGATTTTCTTCTGTGGGAATTAGAATTGAGCAGTTTCAAAACATCTGTATCCAGTAAGGGGCTGCTGTTCCATTACTACACAGGGGAGCTGACAAAGTGACAGATGCACATTGGGACACCAGTTAGAGCCAAAGGTACATCAAGACACTGTTGCTGGTGTCCTGTTACACATCTTCACAATTCGCTAACAGTGTTTTTTAGCACCTTTTCTACATAGCCAAGCATACGTAGAGTTAGTTAATATAGACTATGTGTGATAGAGGATTCATTCAGTTTTCATAAAGTAATACATAACTTCTTGTTGTTATTGTTAACTTCCCTGAAGTCAATTTCAACCCATGGCTGAGGCTTCTGGGAGCTGAAGTCCCTCGGCCCTTAAAGGGGAAAGGTTGCCTACCCCTGTCCAAGACCCTCTGTCTTCCACTACTCTGCTTAGTTGCTGTAAGTCATACCTGTGACCTCCCTAATAAAGTCCATCCATCAGCATGAGATCTTCCTCTCTTTCTGCTTCTCTCCACCTTTCCCAGCATTATTGTTTTTTCCAATGAGTTGTGCTTTCTCATGATGTGTATGAAGTACAACAGCCTCAGTTTTGTCATCTTGGTTTCCAGGATGATTTCTGGCTTAATTTGCTCTAGGACTAATTTGTTTGTCTTGAAAACTGCTGGCAGCAAACAAATGTGGAAGAATTTTTAAAATGCATAATCAATAAAACCAGCTATGATAACATTGGTAGGCCTAGGCAAATAAAGTATTTGTTCAACACCAGAAAAATAATCAGAGTTGATGCCTGGAATTCCTGTCTGGGATGGGCATTCTGTAAGCATGATGTGGCCAGTGAAAATCCTTTCTAGTTTCTGATTACTTAACTTCAGAATGTGATCAAAGAAGGGAGGGGGTAAGAACCAGATCATGGCGTCTGACTAAGATAAGATTTAATTTCAAAAAAAAGAAGATGGTCCTCTAGAGCAGGGGTAGGCAACCTAAGGCCCGGGAGTCAGATGCGCCCCCTCTTGAGGCCTTTGGACCAGCCCCAGGCCGGTCCCACCGCCGTTGCCCCTCCCCCGCCGCCGCCACCGCCCGCCATGATGATATTATTGTTGTTATTACTTGTTCTTGGGGTTTTCTTGGCAAAATCTCCACAGGGGTTTTGCCATGGCTTTTCTGGGGCTGAGAGAGTGTGCATGCATATTTTTTTTATTTTTTTAAAAATTAAATTTATTATTTTATTTATTTATGGTGCTTCGGCCCCCCAATTGTCTGAGGGACAGCAACCCGGCCTCCAGATCAAAAAGGTTGCCTACCCCTGCTCTAGAACATAAGTAAGGATTAAAAATGATCACTAGCACCTTATATTGTGTCCAGATCTGGGAGGGCCGATTTGTTGTCATTAGCCACTTCCAATTACCAATTATAATCTACAATAATAATTTCCAGTATAACATGTTACAATAGTCATGGTGGGGATAAAGTGCTTCTATGTTCTTTGGAACTGTGCAACTGTAGAAGAATGAGCAAACGGGATGCCTTTACAGAAAAAAATAATTATAGTGAATGGAGTATATTCTACTGAAGTAGCTCAAGCAATCTGTTAGAAGATAATTAGAGTATGAAGAAAATGAGCACAACTGATTGGGTGTTTGCAAGGAGAAATCAGTGATGACATGAGACAAATTTCATGAGGCAACATTACAGAATTTCTCAACCTTGCAGTCATTTCTTTCCTCTTACTGATGAAACCTTGTTTTAACCAACAGCCTGATATCAGATCTGTTAACCAGAATAAAGAGACACCATTGACATAATCTGATCGATTTTTTAAAAATATATTTTCATTTGGAGAGATAAGGAAGAATTGAACTTTAGGCAGGATGACAATGAATTCATCTTAGTTAATTTTACTGTGCTTTTCAATTGACTTCCCACCCTATTAATTTTTACTTGGATACTATAAGCTATTTTTTGTTTCCACACAGCATTTTTTTGGGGTATTTTATAACTATTTTCATGATGTCAAGTAAATAATTGGCAGCATGCCACATAACATCTCCTAGCAGACTATTTTGCTTTCTTTCACCTTCATAAAGTTATTTTGCAAAACAAAACGAAAATGTTATAATGATAAGAAGCATCTTTGTTTTCTTGTTAATAAAATGAAAGACTATAGTAGTAAACAACCACAATCAGATAATCCCTGATCACATCTCACATAGTAATTAGCAAATAAAAGGCTCAATGTCTCAGAAAAAACTACAGTTCCCACGATTCCCTAGCATTAAGCCAGGACAGTTAAAGTGGTCTCAAGCTGCATTATTTCTGGCAATCTGTAAAAGCCCTTAGTCTTAGAGGCAAGCAAAAGGTAAATCCTTCTCTGAACAAATCTTGCCAAGAAAACTCCATGATATGTTTGCCTTAGAGTTGCCATAAGTTGGAAACGACTTGAAGGCACACAATAACAACAAATAAAATTTCAGCTTCATTAGCAACAGGAAAGTAAATTTGCTTGAGCTCCAGGCTGCCCTGTCCAATGCAAAGCTAAAAAAGTGATCTTGTAGCATCTTTGAGACTAAGGTGCTACAAAATCTCTCTAATACTGATTCTACAAACTAACATGGCTATATCTTTGAATTCTAAAAAAGTGACTGAATTATAATTCCCTTTCATTTATAAGAAAATTTCTAGGGGACAAAACCCTCTGTGAAGCAGTTAAGAGCGTAATTTGAATAAAGGATACCACTGTAGCTTCTGCAACTTTACAAAAAGATGACACATCTAATCTGCTACTGCAACAAAAGGGGGGGGGAGACAGAACTTTGCATATCACATTTTCTTCCCCTCCCCTCCCCTGTATACAGGTATCTAGTATTATACCTCATAGTTTCACCTTGGGACAGGATGGGTAACTCCTGTTAACCAAGTGGCTTATTTATTACTAGAAGTCATTTTAGAATAACTAGAAATATTTTAGTCTATTGGTTAATACCAGACTTTTTCCTACCAGAATATGAAACTATCCCTCCATCTAATATGAGGTCTGTATTTGGCATACTGCAGTATATGTTACAGTCTGTAGTGTCAAAATAAAAGATAAAAGGATCACCCTTCTTTAATATCTTCAAGGAACACAAACTTGGACAGGAAGGGAAGACTTAAAGACTGATGTGCCTTACCACAGTCTGCTGTTCAAAGCAGTTTTTGGTGTAGTCATGGAAAGCATCAGCACAAGATTACATGGGCACTAATACCCACTAGAAATCTTCTAGGCAAGGCCTTCTTATTTGAGCTACCTATCGAGGGATATAATGTCTATTATATCCTCTATAGATTTTATAATGTTTTGTTTCTGAAGTACCATCAGCACTCCAAACCCACAAAATAAGACAGTGAAATAAATCTAAACAAATAAACTGCATGACTCTTATAGGTCTGCAGAACTAGTCAGTCAGTCTTCTAATAACAATTCCTCCCCAAAGATACATGCAAAGGAACTCCAGTTTTCACACATTGCATATATACATGGGAAAATACAAAAGCATCAGGTATAGACCAAGCAGTCCAGTAAGCACTGATTAATGACCTCCAGTTACAATGGAGGCTACTTACCTTAACCACAAAATAATGAATGCTATTGATCCGACAAGCTACTGCTATAGAGTGTTATTGATCACCCAATCTTTGGCTAAAATGGCCCTCATTTAGCAGCTGCAGTGTTGCAAACACCTGGAGCAAAGCATACTTATAATTAAATAGTTTGAAAGAGTTAAAGTGAGAGGTGATGGACAGATCCTAGCTCTCCTCCATTTAGTCCTGCTCTTGAGCTATTGTTTGTGTCAGGAAGGGTATTGATTTTCTATAAAAATAAGAAAACAAGAGGCACTGAGGGGCTGCAGAAGGTCAGGCTGGGCTGAAGGGGGAGGGGGAATCTGAACACTCTGTCTCTGTCACTTGCCTTCTAGGAATGGAGATTTATTTTTTTCTTTCTTTCCTGGGAGACAACTTCTAACACATCAGATCAGCCAGGCTCCCAAATGCCACTTCAGGCTATCACCTAATACATTCCCATGGAAAGGAGAAGGAAGTGGTCTACAAAGAAGGAAACCAGTGGGCAGTCCAACAGCTTAGTATTCAACAAACTATGGAACACATCAACTAACAGGGGAATTCAGCATGGTATTTTAGTTGGAATCTAGCACTACAAGAGAAGTTAATTAATCAAAACACACCGCAGTAATAATCCAGTTTGAGACCGCTTTAACTACCCTGGCTCAATGCTAGTGAATTCTGGGAGCTATCATTTCATGAGACATTTAGCCTTCTCCATCAGAGCTCTGGTGCCACGATGGGCTACAATTCCCAAGATTCCCTAGCACCGAGCCAGGGCAGTTGAAGCTGTCTCAAACTGGATTATTTCTGCAGTGTGTTCTGGATCTAGGTGTATCAAGGGAAGGTTATATCGTAAGCAACTAAATCAAACCCAAAGAAGCAGGATCAAATTGGTTGACTCTAGTAATAAAAAATACATTTTTTACTTTTTCTATGAACTTTAATTTTCCACAATTCTATTTCTGTACCTTCAAAATTCTAGAAGCTTTGCAAAATAGTTGTTTTAGATGGCATGAAGGTTGGAGCTACCACATTCACACACACCCTAGGGAAAAATTCATAATGGACACAATAGGACTCATTTCTAAGTAAACATGCACAATATATAAATGCAAGACCCCATTCACATTCACCCTGAAGATAACATATATAACACTAGAGTTGCAATCCTAAGCATTCAAGGTTTTATTTCTACAATTTTAACTAGCCACTGATTTTGAACAGCATGCCAACTTATCCTTCTACATTAATACTGAGGTGATAACTCACCACAAATATGAAGAACACTTGCATGCCAAAGGCTAGATCCAAGCTTCCAGTGAACAGAACTCATATTGTAGTAGTCCCTGCTGAAGGAAGGAGTGGAGGCAATTTTTGCCTTTAGCTCAGTCTTTCTATACTTCCTTGTGTACCCTGAAAAGCTCACCAGATGGGTATGAGAGGCAAAATGGGGAAACTGATGAAAACTGTTTCTCCTTCTTCCAGGAGGGAGCCTGTGCTAGATCTTAGTCTACCCTAAGAAGAGAAAGAGACCTTAAATTTGTGAAGGACAAATCTAAACCCAATCCAAATAGTACTTTTTTAAAACAAGAAACACTTCTCTCCTGGTCTGTGGCACTTAAACTTCACATATTTATTCAATGTAATATGTTAACTGAAAAATCTCTGCCACCTCCCTACCATTTAACTGTGGCATCGGCATTTCACTAAAAAGGCAACAGAATCAGTAACACTTAAAACCAGCAGACTTTTGGCATCCAACTTATGCATTTAATACTGTACATGCTTTCATGGGCCAGGTGCACGGTGTAAAGGGGGAAATGTAAGCCATGAGTCAGAAGGAAAGAAGATGCAAGAAAAAAACTACAATAACTATGTTAAAATAGAAAATGTAAAAATAATGGTGACCATTTACAAAACTGAGTTGGTAACACAAATATCTGGTAACTTAACATCTGTAGTGGGATGAAGAAAGCTATCTTGATTCAGGTCAGAGGTGGCTGAATGTGTTGAGAAATTAGCTTAACAGATTCACACTGCAGTTTACTCTCTTGGCGTGAACATTAGAAAAAAGAACCAAGGTGCCAAGGAACTAAATATCCTTAATAATAACACTGGAATAGTAACTTTGTTTTGACAGAACTTTCACATTTTTAAACTCGTGCCTCTAAGGCTTTTAGTTAAAGGCGGGGGGGGGGGGGGGGGGGGGGAATGAATAAGAGGATGACAATGAAGACATTACAGATTCCAGATGCAACCCTGTAACATTTTTAATTTTACATTGCTCTTGTAACTGAAATAAAATACATCTGTTCAAGTTTTTTTTTATAACCTAGTACCCAACTACTGATGATGATACTTGGTAAGGAAGAAGGCAGCATGAAAACAGAAAGAACCCATTACAGATGGATAAACCGAGTCAAGGAAGCCATGGCCCTGATTTGCAGGAACTGAGCAGGGTTGTGGAAAATACAATGACTTGGAGGTCTCTCATTCGTAGGGTCACTATAAGTTGAAGTCTAACAACAACAATCTGACTACTTTAGTACTTCTCATGATGACAGAAGGATTAATACTCTCACTAGTTTATATGACTTGCTTTGTTATGGGGAAAAAACTGCATTAAGGCCAAAATACTCTGTAGCAAGAAGATCTCTTGTCCACACATTTAATCATTAAGTCACAACACATGTAAACCCAACTCAGCCATTAGAAGAGTTCAGAAACTAGGTAACAAGTTATAATTTAGCACTGACAAATATATTATTAAGTCCAGAAACAAATAGAAAGAGAACAAAGTGTTTATATCAACAGGTGCACTTGCTCCTCAGATATCTAGCAGAAGTAGCAACCTAGGCATTGTTGTTGAGAAAATACACACTGATGACCATAGCTCAGTGGTAAAGGGCATGCTTTTCATGCTGAGGGACTCAAGTTCAATCTCCAGCATCTCTAGATAAGGCAGGTACACACTTGTGTCTGAACTTCTGACAGTGACCATAGGTAATGCTGAGTTAGATGGACCAATGATCTCACACCATGTAAGACAGCACTGTATGTTCAAAAGTAGTTTGAAATAGTATGTTTTGAACACTGTATTCTGAAAAGTAGTTTGAACACATTTATACTATCCCTAATACTTCCAAATGAATTGAAAGCTCCCTTTTGACATTTTCAAAATGTAAGAGCCACTTGTAAGGTGGAGCTCAGAGGAAATTGGATGGGCACTGGTAAGGAAGGGTGAAGCCAGGAAAGAGAGAACAGAGGCCACTCAGACCACTATCAGGCTGGGACCGCAGCAACCATACGGCCCGCTCCCAAAGTGGACCAGCGCCTGCATTCCCAAGCCACACCAGCCAGGAGACAGTTTAAACCGACTCCTTTTCGATTTGGTCCTTTGGACTGGAGGGCAGCATCGGAGCAGCTTCCAGCCACTTTGGGGGTAACAGTGCTGAACCACAAATTGCAAACCAAGAACACATTTATACTATTTATTTTAAAAATTAATCTCAAAGATAAAATTTAACAGAAAGGAAGTCACATAGCAATCTTTCTGTTCAGTTCTGTCAAAAGTTCTCCCGTTATAGGATTCATTCCACATGTTAGTATAAAAAATGCTTTCCCACAGTTAAACTTTTCTGAATACAATCTGTCCACGGACACAAGCTGGCAACTGAAAGTGTTACAGACAAAAGTGGGAAGGGCCACTCTCTTTTTACACCCTTTTCAGGAAAAAAAAAGTCCTTACATGACATACAAGACAATGTGATGGATGCACTGTGATGGATAACAGCAAGCAGGCCTGACTGGTCATGCTTGTTGTAACTGTTTCTGGTCATATCTATCTTGCAAAACAGGTTTTCTGCAATGGGGCACTGACAATGGATACAGAGTTATCTTCCAAGAACAATGGTTCATGTCATACCAGAAACACCAGGAGAAAAAGAAGAACAAGCAAAGCTAGTTAAGAGGACAAACTAGCTACTTCTAAACAAGTGAAAAGGAAGGTGGAGACATCTCACCATTCAGACATGTTTTCATCAGAGCCCTGCTTCTGTTCATCTGCTTCACACTCCATCCTCTCATTCCGCCCTCCCTTGCTGAGGAAGGCCCTGGTCTCTGCTGATTCACACAGCCCACGACTGGATGAAGTCCAAGGAGCATTTTCCTTCCAACGGGACAGGCGTTGCTTCTTAGCAGACTTGAACCTGCAACCCTTTTCATAACTCCATTCTGATACTCTAAGTTTTTGCTGAAGGCTAGCAGCCACCTCTGATGTCACACGCTTAACTTTTCGGCGGCGCCTCAATGGTCGGCAAGGTGCATTCTCAGTGAATGAGTCTGACTCATGCCATGAGTGTGGCTTACTCTTGAGAGTGGCACTGAGTGCTGGATGACGTTTGGATCCTGCCATTTCATCTGAGTCACTGAAGTTGGCAGTCAGAACTTCCCGACAGTCCTCCACTACTTCATCTAGACTAGATTCAGAGGCACCACTGTAGCAACAAGCATGCTCTGCTTGGTGTGTGAGGTCTGACCGCCGTTTGCGTCCCCGCCTCTTGCGAAGCTGTCGACGCTGCTGCCTTGGGCTTAGAGTCATTTCTTCCCACAATTCATCCAGCTTGTTCTGCTCAGATGTCTGTTCAAGGGCTGAGGCCAAATCATGCACCAACTCATCCATGGGCAAAATCTATCAACAAAAATATATAAAGAATTAACCCACAGCCATCATGTTAGCAGATCAAATACATATCACCTATCTTCAAACTATCCACCCTAACTACTAAACTCTTTCAGAAAGCCATCATAAATTACAACTGTCATTTTCTTAAAGAGATATACTTTTTCTGTACACCTAAGCCAGGGGTAGGCAACCTTTCCCCTTTAAGGGCCGAGGGACTTCAGCTCCCAGAAGCCTCAGCCATGTTAGCCAATAGTCCCATGTTGGCCAATAGCTCCTGGGATTCTGGGAGCTGAAGTCCCTCGGCCCTTAAAGGGGAAAGGTTGCCTACCCTTGACCTAAGCAGTCTTTCTTTCACATACTCCCAAGGCCACTTTCCTGCTTATGACTTGAATAAATAAGACTATAACTAATGAAAACTCATTAGAAAAAGAAATTCTGTTGTGCCATTTTAGAGTAAATAGGAACAGTGCCATGGAACTGCTGTGGATTCTCAAATGGTTTAAGCTACACATGATCCCATAGGGAACTCTAGGATGACAACTGTGCGAGTAGTAGTTCCAAAACCCACCATAGCTTAATATCCAATCACTATGTTTCATTCCTCAGGAAGTCTATGTAAAGATGTAAAGACATGGGAGAAAAATCTCCCTCAGTCTGTGGGGAGGACAGAAAAAAAGATCCTTGTCCCAGGCCTTCAGCTCTCAGTCCACACAATAATTTCCAGATTGTAGTTACTGTCTCTCAACCATTAAAGGATTGTCGGGAAAATAAGGAGAGAAATAATTCTGAATTATTCTGAATTCCTTGGAGGCAAAAGGATGGAAAAGCAACAAATATCACTATCTAAATGGCCTGGCATCCCCAAAGCCTTTAAAATAATTTCTGACAACATAAGGAGTCATCTGTACATGCTACAAGGGAAAAGAGGAACTAGCCAGTTATGATGAAACGGCTCATTAGTTAAAATATATATATATATTGGGTTTGCAACATTTTCTTCTCAAGCCATAATCTGCCTAAGAACAGGCAACTTCCTGTTCTTCTATTAGCTCAAGGCACCAGGATGGTGGGACTTTCCTCTTACTGTTCTCCTTGCAAGCATTGACACAGTTCTAACCCCAGCTGCTTTGTTGTTGTTCTTGTTGTTGCTGTGTGTCTGCAAGTTGTTTCTGGTTTATGGCGACAAGATTTGTTCAGAGGAGGTTTGCCAGAGGCTGAGAGCATGTGACTTGCCCAAGGTCACCCACTAGGTTTAATGGCAGAACCACAAAGTGAACCCTGGTCTCCAAAGTTAGTCCAACACTATGCCAAGCTGACTATGCCATTTAAACCACTATACCCACTGTGGGCAAGTGACACTCTCTCAGCCTCAGAGGATGGCAATGGCACACCTCCTCTGTACAAATCACACCAAGAAACCTCCATGATAGCTTCGCCTTAGGGTTGCCATGAGTTGGAAACCTACTGTAGGCAAGTCACACTCTCTCATCCTCAGGGGATGGCAACAGCACACCTCCTCTGAGGAAACATAGAATCACAGAATCATACAGCTGGAAGAGACCTCAAAGGCCATCCAGTCCAACCCCTGCCATGCAGGAACTCCCAACCAAAGCTTCCCCGACAGATGGCCATCCAGCTTTGTTTAAAGATCTCCAAAAAAGGAGACTCTACTACTTTTCAAGGAAGCGTGTTTCACTGTCAAAGAGCTTTTACTGTTCTTCCTAATGTTGAGGTGGAATCTCTTTTCCTGTAGCTTGCATCCCTCTGTGTCCTATTCTCTGGAGTAGCAGAAAACAAGCTTGCTCCATCCTTGATTGCCCTTCAAGTCTTTAAAAAGGGTGATCATATCACCCCTTAACCTTCTCTTCTCCAGGCTAAACATACCCAACTCCCTAAGTCTCTGCTTATAGGGCTTTATAGTTTCCAGACCCTTCACCATTTTAGTTGCCCTCCTTCGGACACGGTCCAGCTTCTCAACAACCTTTTTGAATTGTGGTTCCCAAAACCGGACACAGTATTCCAGGTGGGGCCTGACCGAAGCAAAATAGAGCGGCACTATTACGTCCCTTGATCTAGAAACTATACTTCTATTAATGCAGCCTAGAATCGCATTGGCCTTTTTAGCTGCTGCATCACAACCTTGCCAGGGTCTCCGTGAGTCGGAAACCCACTGTGGTCAAGTCACACACTCTCAGCCTCAGATGAAGGTCACAACAAACACCTTTTAAGGAAACCATGCCAAAAAAAAACCCCTTTGACAGCTTCGCCTTAGGGTCGCCATGAGTCGGGAGCGGCCTGAAGGCACACAACACAGACACAAACCAGTTTCCCCCCCACCGAGGCCACCATCTCTTCCCAAGGCCAGCTCTTGAAGGCCTTGAGCTCTTCAGCGGGAAAGGCTTCCTGGGCGGGAGAGAGGGCGGTCTGCCTGAGGAACGGAGAAGACTCGGGGGCCCACTCCGGGGCCCTCTGCCTCCATCCAGACCAGCGGGGCTCTCCTCGGGTCCCCGCCGCCTGAGCCGCGGCCTCCTCCGCCTTCACTCCCGGAGACCGACGGCCGCCTCCACAGTCCGCCCCAACCTCCCCCGCAGCTCCTCGGCCTCCTCTCCCTCCCCGACACTCCTCCAAAGGCTCACCCGGGTCCCGCGACGTCCTCTCAGGCCTCATCCAACCGCCACCGCGTAGGCCTCTCCAGCGAAACACAGTCGGTCGGTTCCAAACGGCACTTCCGGTCCTCGGAGGGGGCGGGGGAGCACGGCATCCTCTTCCGGTGGCGTGACGTCACGGCTCGACTCGGGGCGGGGCTTATCCTGCGATTTGCTGAGGGAGGAACCGTCGACGTTGCTGTCGCTGTGATTCCTGTGCGCCTTGTACTACTACTACTACTACTACTACTACTATTATTATTATTACTGTTATTATTATTATTGAAGGCACTCAAGAACAACAACAACAAAGATGGCAGTGTCTATTATTATTATTATTATTATTATTATTATTATTATTAAAGGCACACAGGAGCAACAACAGAGATGAGTTTCTGTTATTATTATTATTATTATTATTATTGAAGGCACACAGGAACAACAACAGAGATGAGTTTCTGTTATTATTATTATTATTGAAGGCACACAGGAACAACAACAGAAATGAGTTCAGAGGGTGTATGCCATGGCCATCCTCTGAGGCTGAGAGAGTGTGACTTCCCAAGTTCACCCAGTGGGTTTCCATGGATGAGCAAGGATTCGAACCCTGGTCTCTAGATTCATAGTCCGACACTCAAACTACTACGCCTCACTGGCTTTCTACTACGTAAAGACAATGGGCTATGTTGGCTCTCTCAGATAGATAGATAGATATACACACTGTATATTGCTGTCTGCCTTCAAGTCATTTCCAGTTTATGGCAGCCCCATCATGGGGTTTTCTTCGCAGGTTTCTTCAGAAGGTTTTTACCATAGCCATCCTCTGGGGCTGAGAGAGTGTGACTTGCCCAAGATCATTCAGTGGGTTTACATGGCCGAGCAGTTCTCCAGGGCTGGTTCTCCAGAGCCATAGACCAATGCTCAAACCACTATGCAACACTGGCTCTCTTATATGCTATATGTACCCTCTCTCTTTCTCTTTCTCTCTAGTAATACATACTTACTCTCTCTGTCTCTCTGTCTCTCTGTCTCTCTCTCTCTCTCTCTCTCTATATATATATATATAGTAACAGAGAGAAAGAGAGAATTTCTGTATCACCTCCCAGCCCCAAAAGGCTCTTGGGGTGATTATTTATAGGAATAAGCCTGCAATCCTATGGTAGGATTTACTTGAGGGACCTAAATACCCTATAGACACCAGATTCCATCAGATCTTGGAAGCTATACAGATGCATCTGCACTGTAGAATTAATGCAGTTTGACACTGCTTTAACTGCCATGGCTCCAAACCATCGGGGACAGGGCACCATCCTGTCCCCAATGCTATTCAACATCTATATGAAGCCGCTGGGTGAGATCATTCGGAGGCATGGAGAGCGGTGTCATCAGTACGCTGATGACACCCAGATATATCTCTCCATGCCCAGATCATCGTCTCAGACTTCAGATGGCGTCTCTCCTCTCAATGACTGTCTCAGAGCGGTAATGGATTGGATGAGGAAAAACAGACTGAAACTGAATCCAGACAAAATGGAGGTACTTACAGTCACAGGCCCAAAACCAGATCTGGGAATACAGTCTCCAGTCCTGGATGGAGTCACACTCTCCTCTAAGGACTGTGTTCGCAATTTGGGGGTACTCCTGATTCATCGCTCCACATGACTAGTCAGGTGAATGCGGCGGTCAGGAGTGCCTGTTATCAGCTTCGACTGATACGCCAATTGCACCCTTATCTGGATATGAGGGATCTGGAAACTGTGGTACATGCTCTGGTAACCTCACATTTGGATTATTGCAATGCTACATGGGTCTACCCTTGTGCCTAACCCGGAAACTGCAGCTGGTACAAAACATGGCAGCCAGGCTAATTACTGGGAGATCTAGGAGGGAGCACATAACATTGGTGCTTAAATCCCTCCACTGGCTGCTGATTAGTTTCCGGGCACAGT
>CM034701.1:41504835-41530078 GCA_020142125.1 Phrynosoma platyrhinos
TCCAGGAACCCATTCACCTTCCACATACTCAGCCATTCTCTCACAATTCCACCACTCTCTGAGAGTGTGTGTTCCATTGCTGAACAACTCTTACCATCAGCAAGTTCTTCTTAAAGTTTAGGTGGAACCTTTTTTCCTCTAGTTTGAATCCATTGCTCTTTGTCCTAGTCTCTGGAACAGCAGAAAGCAAGCTTGCTCCATCCTCAATACGACATCCCTTCCAATATTTCAACATGGCTATCATGTAACCTCTTAACCTTCTCTTCTCCAGGCTAAACCTATTCAGCTCCCTAAAATGCTCCTCATAGGGCATGGTTTCCAGACCTTTCACCATTTTGGTCGCCCTCCTCTGACTTGTCTCCAGCTTGTCAACATCTTTCTTGGATTGTGGTGCTGAGAACTGGACACAGTGAGGTATGACTTGCAGAAAGACAGTAAGGTTTGAGGAATCTCCAGAAGGCTTGAAAGAACATCTTTATTTGGACTGAGGCAGCAGTCCTTTGGATGATTGTGACATGGTAAAAGTGTGACCTGTAGGCTATGCAGCCCCAAGAGTCCCTATGCCCCCTCAGCCCCCCAAAATATATGGAGTTCTCCAAATATACACCCCAAAATGACAAACAGTGCCCCTTAACCTTCACATTCTTTTAGGCCTATATGGAAAGTGATAGATGATTGATTGAATTTATATCCCATCTTTTTACTGAGATAAGACTCAAGGTGACTCATGTACAATAATTAAAAGAAATATTAAGCCAAAACATTAGTTTACAAAAGTTTAAAAAATTCAGCATTATTTTTTTAAAAATCAAAACTATTAAAAAATCAAAACATATTTAAGACATGATTTCCAGTAAAATATTTTAAAATGCCTACCCCACCTACCACCACACAACTAATTATGGGAGATATGGGATCTACCTCTTCAGTTGCAGAAAGGAAAGTTCACAGCTGAAAACAAGGTCCACCATGTAAGCTTCTTCAGTGTGGGCATGGAAATGTGAGCTACCCTTGACATTCCACTATTGTTGTTCCAAAGGCAAACCGCACAAAAGTGGTGTTCCAGAGGTAGGTCAGTGGAGGGTTTGGATCTTGTGGCTCCAAAGCCCTTCTGCTATCTGACAAGTTCCTAGAATGGGTGAGGGAGATGATACTAGCCCAGTCATGCCAGCCCTGTTCCCAAGAATTCCATTGTGATTAGTGGGAAGGGAAATGTGAAACACACATGAAGTATTTAAAAAAAGCAAAGCTGAAAACAGATTACCAGGACCTAAATCCAATCATAGAGTAGATCTACTGAATAAATGAGAACTTGGTAAGTCAACACTTAAGCAAAAAAAAAACAGCTTCATTTATATACCGCTTCATATCGCGCAAGGGATGTCTAAGCGGTTTACAACTGTGAGCTGATTCCATTGATTTAATGGGCCTACAAAAATTAGGTCTAACCATCAGATTTAGGCCTAGGCATTCATGGTCCACCTTTTGCCCTACTAGCATAAGCCCAGTTGAGCTTTGGATGTTGAAGTTTCTTGGCTCTCTTGCCCTTGCTAAGCCTTTTTTTCTTTTCTTATTTAGCTCTCCACAAAGGATTGCCACATTGAGGATAAATCACATCCACCATTATTTATTTATACATAACTTCCAAGTCTACTTAATTCATACTTGCTGTAGATTCAGCACCTAATCTGCCAAGTAATTGCAGTGTTTTACTTAAAGAATTGTATCTGTATGTGTAAGTTTACTTTACATGCATCTGAGGAAGTAGGCTCAAGTCTACGAAAGCTCATGCTACCAACCTCTTTCATTCAGTTAAGTCCGATACACATGGACCGTTTGGGGCGGCTCTCAGCTACCTCTGGGGGTAGCGGATTTACCACATGCCACAGCCCCAATCCTCCTTTTTGCTGCCCCAAAAAGCTTTTTTGCACCCTTTTGGCTCAGTGTGTGTGCATGCTGCGCCAAAAGGGCATCCTGACGCCACGCGCCAGGAGGGCAGACATGCTGTGTCAAGACAGCATCGGGGTAGAGTCGGAGTGGCTGGCATGCGGCTGCCCTGCCCCAACTCCGCCCCCAGGCTGGCCCTTTGTGCCAGTCTGCATCTGCCCTTAGTCTCAAAGGTGTTACAAGATCCCTTTGTTTGCAGTCCACAGTTTCTTACTTTTGTGTGATTACAAGGATAGCATTTTAAATCCTAGAATGCCCTAATAGTAGCTGAGAATCTTACTTTTTGATGTTTCAGTTTTGCCTTTGAAATGCCTTCTTGACACAATCCTTTTGAGATGAACCTAAATTACAGTTCATTAATATCTAAGAAGTATAGAATATATCCATCCTGTTGAACTACATCTAGTGGCCATAGATCATTGTATTAATGACTCTGTACTCCTGTGCTCTTTTTGTTTTTTTGTATAATGGTTGTTTCTCCTACCAATATGTTCAGATGTTTCAACACCATATTAAAGTCGAAAGGTAAATTGTTCAATGAATGTTGTTTCAATATGATCCATCAACACGAAATCAAAGTTTTTTATTAATTATTTTGGTGTCAGGGGAGAGCATATGCTTGTGATATGTGCAGATGATTCAAAAATTATAAAGAATTGCAAACAATTTGGGGGATAAGATTAAAGCTCAAATAATAATAATAATATCTTACCTGCTTCTCCCTATGGATCAAGGCAGGTAACAACAGATTAAAATAGAATGCATATCATGAGTTAAAAACATATAATACCAGTTAATAATGCATAATATCAATTAAAAGAGCATTTAAAACCAATACATATGAAAAACAGTCAATATGTACTTTAAAATTTGTAACTTAAAAATCATCTGGATAGGCCTGCTGGAAGAGATATGCTGTTAATGCTATTATGTTTGTCCTTAATGCTGTTTTGAATTCAAAATATCCAGCTGTCGAATCTCTTATAGACAGTCATTCCACAGTCTGGAGGTGGTTGAAGAAAAAGTACTCTGGGTGACAATTGCCAACGTTGTCCTGGCTGACTGAAGTAAATGTCCCCCAAAGGGCCTGAGTGTACAGGGTGGGTTATATGAAAGAAGGTGGTCCTATAGGTAACCTAGACCCAAACTATGTAGGACTTTAAAGGTAACAACCAACACAATGAGTTTGATATGTTAGCATATTTGGCTAAAAAGCAAACAAAATTAAACTAAGCAAACAGACATGTTAGTTTTGCATTCTGAAAACAGCCCAAATGCAAAAACAAAGAACACAAGAAAGTCCTAAGATGCAGGGTCCTAGATTCATGGGGGAAACTAGTACAAACTTATTGCACAGGTCCCCTTTCCACACAGACATTGCAATCCTGAAATTAGTTATCTAACTCTCTGCCTTTGTTACCTTTGTTTACCACTTAGCTGAAAGACCTACAAGTTTGCTAACTGTTTTGTATCTTTTTGGACGAACTGATTATTCTGCCAATTTTATTCTGATCAATGAACATTGGTGCAAATTTTAGACAAATTAACTTTAAAGCTTTATTTTTGTGGCCCTTCTCATTTCAAATTCAAGAATTAGTCAAAGTCAAGTACTCTTGCGCATGTGTAAACGCGTCATGGCCGCCATTTTGATTTCCAAAATGGTGGCCACGGCGGCGGTGGCCATGCGCGCTGCGGCGGCGGTGGCAGTGTGCGCGGGGGGGGCATGCGCAGCGGGAGAGGGCATGTGCGCGCGCATGAGCGCATGCCCTGCCATTCCCCCCCCCCCAGCCCAGCCGAGACCTGGGCTACAGGAGACCGGCCCAGGTCTTAAAAAGGTTGCCTTCCCCCGATCTAAACTATACCTGTGAGTGAATTATGCATTTACTCAAGGGCTTGCAAATCCTACCAGAAGCAGGACCAGCACTTGTTCTCACTATCTTATGACTGTGGTTTGGCCTTCATAGCAGACTTCTGCCTGCCTGTTTACAATACTGTAGCTCGTAGTTCTTGTATAATAGACCATGTCAAATAAATTCCTCTGTCTCTCATTCTCAAACAGTCCTAGTTTGAGCACAAGCACACATACTTTATTTTATAAAAGGGACATAGGTTGGGGCTGGCAGTCCAGCAGTTCAGTGGATTGCTTGAGAGTGCTTCTAATAGGCTCCAACAAATCACACAAGATCTAATGAACAAAAACAATGAAATAATAATAATAATAATAATAATAATAATAATGATAATAATTTATTTATAGCCCACCCAATCACAAGGAATCTGGGGGGTTACAGCAATAAAGGTGCAAGGTATACAATAAAATTCAAAATTAGTCCCGCCTCTACCCTGCCCCAACTCAATACTAAAATTACAATAAACAATCACAGTTTAAGAGCAAAAATACAAAAAGATTTTTTAAAAATAAAAAAATATTTAAAAAATTAAATAGGGGAAAATAATTGGTGGATAGAGGGACATAGATCACCTTGTGCGGGAAGAGGAGTTAAGTTGGGAAGGCCTGCCAGAAGAGATCCATCTTAAGAGCCTTTTTAAAGGCTGTAAGAGTAGAGATGTGACAGATCTCCTCTGGTAGGTCATTCCACAACTCTGGAGCAGCGGTGGAGAAGGCCCTCTGGCTAACCCAAGTTAGCATAGATTTTTTCGGCTGTAGTAGGTCCATCTCCGAGGACCTTAGCGTGCAGGACAGACAATACAGATGAAGGTGATCCCTTAAGTATTCTGGTCACAAGCCATGTAGGGCTTTAAAGGTAATAACAAACTCCTTGTAGCTTGTCCAGAAACCAACTAGCAGCCAGTGAAGGGACTTCAGGACCAGTGTTATATGGTCATTATGAGAAATACCTGTAATCAACCTGGTTGCCATATTTTGTACAAGCTGAAGTTTCTGAACTTGGCACAAGGGTAGGCCCATGTAGAGCGCATTACAGAAGTCTAATCGAGAGGTTACCAGTGCGTGTACTACTGTTTCAAGGTCTCCCTGCTCCATGAATGTGCACAGCTGGTGTATCAGCCGAAGCTGATAACAGGAACTCCTGATTGTCGCATCCACCTGAGCTGTCAAGTGAAGCAATGAGTCCAGGAGCACCCCCAAGCTGTGGACAGAGTCCTTCAAGGGAAGTGTGACTTCATCCAGAACTGGCTGACATAACTCCATTCCCGGGTTCAAGTACCTCCATCTTAACTGGATTCAGCTTGAGTTGATTTTCCCTCATCCAGTCCATTACCGCCCCAAGACAGGCATTCAGAGGAGAGATGGCATCCTTAGTCACTGCATCAGCCTGAGACATAGAGAAATATATTTGAATGTCACCAGCATACTGATAACACCCCACCCAATGCCTTCGGATGACTTCGCCCAGTGGCTTCATGTAAATGTTGAATAGGGACAGAATCACACCTTGAGGGACACCCAATTTGAGCTTCCTCTTGGCGTTTTCTCAGGCAATGTTTTCTTTTCTTTTTTCTTCATAATTCACAATCCTTTTTTTTCCCCTTCATAATTAAGTCCCACTGAGTCCAATGGGGCTTAGTCCCTTATAAAAGTGCTTTAGATAGCACTGACAGATTGTGACCTAAATAATGCTTTTGCATTTTATGAACTACTGCATTCAAGAAAATAGAAATGACAGCTTCATTTATTCTCAGCTGGAAATGCATCCTATTTTGCTAACCATAAGCCAAATGGAAAATGTATAGTAGATAGCTCTACAGCAATACTATAGCAACATCTAAATGAATCCAGTAATTTTTAACAAATACTATATTTTAAGTACTACAATACTCCACCAGAATACCTCTTGTTAGTTATACAAGTATCCAAAAGTTTCACTGTAGTGGTCAAGCAGAGGGATTTCCCAAGAAATTCTCTCTAGACCAGGATTTCCAAATATGGTAAACTGGCTCTAGTGAACCTTCTTGACAAACCAAAATCTCTTCAAATGCCTATGTGAACTTTTTCTGCTTTCAAGCATGAATTAAATGGTACTCTCCTAAAAGGCCAGATGTAGGCTCTTGAACAAGAACTTGAAAGCATTTACTTTTGGGGATTATAATTCTCATAATCAGCCTGCCAGCATTTTTTCCAAAATCTGAAATTTAAGAAAGGTTGCCATCATCTTTTCAGTGACTCTGCTCCTGTGGCTCTGTAATGCCTTCAAGAAATATGAACAAACATAAGCTTTTCTTTTTCACCTGACATAGTTCTTTTTATCAGATTGCTGTTAAACATAGATGAGTTAAAAATTAAAAATAAAAACCCCTGACAACTCTTCTTTTGAGACAAAACATTTTGAGACAAAACAGAATTGTTTTAACTGTTGTCTTGTTTTAACTTGTACACCACCTTGATTGCTTTGCAGAGGGGCGGGTTAAAAATAAAATTTATTATTATTATTATTATTATTATTATTATTATTATTATTATTATTTAAGTGTGTCGGGGAGAATTAAAGCATGAAATCTATATTCAAAGACATAGCTGTGTTAGTCTGGAAAATCAATATGCAAAGGAATATAATAGCTCTTTTGAGATTAATGGGGGGGGGGGACACTGGTAGCTTGAGCTTTTGTAGACTTGAGCTAACTTCCCCAGAGGCATAGAGTGGAGTAGAGAGTCCAGAGACAAACTATATAAGCCCATTAGGTGTGAAATGTCCATTGAAATTCAAAACCTTGTGGACATGGAGATGAGGTGGCAAGTTCCGTTTTAACTATGGTTGTTGGGGGACAAAGTCAGGAGGAAGGATGTTTCCTAATGCCAAGGAAAGTAGGTAACCATATGAATGAGTATTGGAATGTAGTATGGGAACCAGAGATGAGATGTGATGAACTGGTCAAGGGCACTCATGAGGATTGCAGATTAGATGGTACTGAAATATGTGTAATGTACCAGGAAACCATGAACTCTGTTTAAGCCACCGCTGATGGACTGGAGTCTATAGATGAATTCCAATTCTGCTATTTCTTTGTAGTTTTTTTGTTTTGTTTAAGGACCACTGTCCTGAGGTCTTTGATGGAATGTCCAGGGAGACTGAAGTGTTCTGCAACCAGTTTTTGTGTATTCTATTCCTAATGTCTGATTTATGTCCACTTATCCTCTGGTGCAGGGACTGACCTCTTTGCCCAATGTAGAGTGATGAAGGGCATTGCTGACATAGTATGGCATAAATCATATTGGAGGATGAGCAAATGAAAGCCCTTCTAATATTGTGGGTGATGCCATTAGGTTCTGTGATGACAGAACCCCACTAGTGATCACATATAGTTCCCAGCTGAGACCACTCAGATGTATGTATAATTAATGAATTACAACCCATTCTGGACAATAATGTTGCCTTCTCAAGCACTCTTGGTGGCAACAGGAGTGTCACTACAGGGGTGCAGGGGTGGCGGTGGGATTCATCAGGTGACACCCTAAGAGGGGTGACATCATTGCTCCCCAAACATCTGCCTTTTGGCAGAAATGGACTGTGGTGTTCACCTGCATCCCTTTAAAACACTGGAGCTCAGTGATAGTGTGATTGGGGCAAGTGTCAGGAGAAGGAGAAAAGAGAGTTCCCAGGGTTTTTCTTTTTTTAAAAAAAATTATTTTTTAATTTAAAAAAAAGAATTTAAAAGTTCTGAGGGCACCACAATTTCATACATAGAGTGCAGCCTGGGACAACTGTATGCATAGTATGAGTATGCAGAGGCTAGGCTTCTGGGACCCATACATATACATAAACTCTAGCCCCATCCTATCTTGGCATGTAACAAAGGCTGGGTGTCCTTTCCCAGGAATCAACAATGGGTTTGTGGACTGGCTGATGGCTTTAATTTTAGTGTGGCAAAAAACAGTGATTGGATCAGGTCTCCATGATGGATGGACAGGGAAGTTTTGCTGAAAACACAGCAAGAGGCAGGCAGAGAGGTTGGCTTACTGCTTTGGGTGCAAGGAGATCCTTTGTCTTAAGGTACAAGAGGAAATATAGATGACTCCTCAGGAGAAGGAAGGAACACTTGGTACACTCATTTATATTTGATTGTCTTATTACCTGGATGTGCACATTCCTTGGGTTTTGCTCCTTTTCTCCTGGGAGCCTGATGTAATGTTCCTAAAGGTCATCACGACCTCTCAAGAACCTGCTGGCTCCAGATATAAAATATGAAATATGGGAACCCCAAATACAGCATAGGGGTATGCAGGATGTGCTAACAAATCTTTTGAGGCTACTTATTGCATTTTTCATAGTCCAATCAAATATTAAGGTGCATGTTCATACTGGAAAATCTTAAAATTACTTTAATATAGTAATTAATATTACTGATATTAATAATTAATTATTATTTATTATTGATATTAAACAATATTAATATTAGTAATCAATATTGCAATAATATCAGTAATCTATATAAATTTAGCCTAGTCTGTGAGAAAATTGAAATAATAAAAGAATTCCCATACCTTTGATCAAACATTGATTAGACTGCAGCAAAGGAATCAGAAGACTAGGAATGGGGAGGGCACCTATGAAAGAACTAGAAAAGATCATAAGGAATAAAGGGTCTTTGCAGACTGCCAGAAATAATGCAGCCTGAGGCCACTTTAACTGTCCTGGCTTAGTGCTAGGGAATCATGGGAATTGTATTTTTTTCTGGGACATTGAGCTTTCTCTGTCAGAGAGCTCTGGTGCCACAATAAACTACAGTTTCCATGATTCCTTAGCACTGAGCCAGGACAGTTAAAGTGGCCTCAAGCTGCATTATTTCTGGCAGTTTGCAAAGGCCCAAAGATAGACAACTAAGCACTAAAATTAGAATTGTACAAACCATTGTATTCCACATCACCATGTATGGATGTGAAAGTTGGACAGTGAAGAAAGCAGATAAGAAAATCAGTGCATTTGAGATGTGGTGCTGGAAACAAATGGATCCTTGAACAGATCAAGGCAGAACTCTCCCTGGAAGCCAAGATGAACAAATTGAGGCTGCAATATTTTGGCCACTTCATGAGAAGGATGTGGAAAAAACTATAATGCTAGGAAAGGTAGAGGGCAGAAGAAAGAGAAGGCCACGTGCTAGATCGGGGTAGGCAACCTTTTTGAGCCAGGGGCCGGGTTGCTGTCCCTCAGACAATTGGGGGGCCGAAGCATCAAAAATAAATATGGTAAATAAATAAATAAATAAATAAATAAAAATTAAAAAAATAAAAAATAAAAATATATGCATGCACACTCTCTCAGCCCCAGAAAAGCCATGGCAAAACCCCTGTGGAGATTTTGCCAAGAAAACCCCAAGAAGAAGTAATAAGAACAATAATCAATATCATCATGGCAGGCAGTGGCGGTGGCTGAGGGGGGCGGCAGAGGTGGCGGCGGCAGGACCGGCCTGGGGCTGGTCTAAAGGCCTCGGGGGACCGTATCCGGCACCCAGGCCTTAGGTTGCCTACCCCTGTGCTAGATGAATAGTCTCAATTAGAGAGGTCACAGGACCTGAGCAAGATCTGAGCAGAGCACTGGGGGACAGGAGATCTTCAGTATGTCTAATCCACATGTTCGCCATGAGTCAAGGTTGACTCAAGGGTAGTTAACAATAACAGCAATATACTTTTTAAAAGGGATAGAGAACCTGCAGATCTCCAGATGTTATTAGACTATAACTCCTAAAATCTCTGCTGCTGGGTGCTGAAGTCCAACCGCATCTGGAAGGCCACAGGTTCCCCATGCCTGTTTTAAAGTAACAAAAAGTTGTGTAACTTGGAGATGTTACATACTACAGGAGCCTTCCTAACTCAGTACTTTTTATATGCATTAAAATAAAACTCCTATTAATATGATCATAGAATCATAGAGATGGAAGAGACCACAAGGACCATCCAGTCCAGCCCCCTGTCATGTAGAGTACACAGTGGTCAGTGCCCATGTTAGTTGAGGATGGTGGAAATTGTAAGACCAGACATCTGGAAGATGCCAATTTAGAGAAGGCTTTTCTACCAAGATAGTCTAAACTAGAATGCGGCACTTTAGTACAGCAGACCTGCGCCTTATGCGGGCTTGCCATCTGCAGCTTTAAGCTTACCCAGATGGCAAGCACTACATGTTTTAATGGCACACATGCCCGCAGTGCACCCACAGGAGAGCACAGCCATTAACAACAATGGGACTTCAGGTCTTGAGTTTTTTTGCATATGCAGAAGGGGGGGTCCGGAATGGATCCCCCCACATATACAAAGTCCTAGTATGACAGGGTGTTTCCTGGATTTTGCAATACCTTCCTTGAGGACTCTTCCTACAGCAGGGACAGGCAATTTGTAGTCCACAGATTCTGTTGAACTCCAGTGGTTCCGAACTACAGCCAACGTTGCTTCTATTCAAGAATGACAGGCTTTGTAGTCCAACAGCATCTGGAAAGTCACAATTTCCCTATCCCTGTTCCAAGGCCACTTGAGGATGTTCCCCCTCAACCCCACATGAACTCATTTCACATGACAGAATCACTTACAATACAGCAGTTTATAACGTTTACACAAAACACAGCAGCAGAGAATAAATGAACATTCTCAACCACCATGCTTTTTGATGGAGACAGGGGATGCAGGGAACCCCAAACCTTTCCTTCTCCTCTTTCCTCTGTCCACTCATTCCTTGGAACCTCCTTCCCTGCCCCCAGCCAATGTGTGTTGATCCATTAAAGCCCCCAGCAGTATGTCACAGGACTAATAATTACATTCCACACTCCCATCATGCCGTCTGCTGCTGACCTCTCACCCCTCCACTCTTTTAATCACTCCTTGGCATCACTCACTCTGACAGAGCGGCAGCATAGCCCATGTGACCTGTCAGACTGGGGATATGACTTATAGGGCCTGGCTAGTGGACAAAGGGAAGGGAGATAGGCAACATAAATCTCTGGGGCAAATAAAAACGAGTGAAAGGGCACTGTGCAGAGGCCCGCGCTAGCAAATTCTCAGCCTCTTGTTATTCACTCTAGACATATAGTGATGAGGAAGTGGCCTAGAGTGACATGCACTGGTCCCAATCAACCTTGCACATCCTACAAAGACCTGAAAGTAACTTAATGTCATGCATGGCTGACGAGAGCCTCATTGAGGATGGTTAGCATCAGGTAAATAACCAAAGCATTTTGCAGCCGGTGGGGAAAGGCCTGTGACCATAAAAAGTTTCTATTACTAGGTTCAAACAAACAGCTGACAGTTTTCAGCTTCAGATTTTTTTTTCCATCTGAAGAGAATAATCAATTGCCTTTTCACCGAAAACTGTGCACAGGCCTTCTGAAATAGCAGTCTTCCAAAGCCCGTGAAGACAACTAAACTACCCTGGAATGCGTTCTCTTAACCAGAGTAGTCTAGACATCTGATCCACTATGCCAAACAATGAGGATTTTGGTGTTAAGTGTAAATGAGTGGTGGAATGTCTGTATTGGCTCTCCACTATCATAAAATTGCATATTTTCTATCTTTCTGATGCTTTGAACCATCAGATCCCGTTAGATTCTTAATGCTTTATAACTGGGGGAGGTAGAAAGCAGTTCTTGGCCTCTTGGTGGTTTACAGTAAACTGGATAGGATATTTAACTCTAATTTATTTAATAAAAAACTACAACAAAATGAACCTCCCCTTTCACACACTTACTCTAAATAATTGTTGTTATTGTTGTTGCTGTTGAATTCAAAGATATAGCCGTGTTAATCTATAGAATCAGTACGTAGAGAGATCTTGTAGCACCTTTGAAACTAACTGAAAGAAAGACATTAGCAGCATGAGCTTTCGTAGACTTCAGTCTACTTCCTCAGATGGATTTGGTGGAGTGGAGGCCAGGCACAGACACATATATATGAGGATGTCAATTCAAATTACAAATCCTTTGTGTATGGAAATGAAGTGGCAGGCCCAGTGGCAGGTTAAATGAAGTGGCAGGGCATATGGGGCTGTAATCCCACATATGTGGAGGAAGCCATGATGGGGAAAGGCTATTCTACATAAGAACAGCAAACTCATTCTGCAGATGTGGGACTTTGTGGCCTAAATTTATAGTATAAATAACTGCCAATGGAGTTACATTTCACTTCCATTACACAGATTCTATAACAGATAGCAAAACAGAACAATGAATGCACATTGGAAGCCAATGTGAATGGCTGTCATTATGTAGCACGATGCACATTTACACACTACATAATAAATATCAATGCACAAGTGCATGCACAATGATTCCACATGTTGAAATCCATCTCCACTGCTGTCACCTAGATACAGCTGTTGTGCACTGTTCACAAAGAACATCCTATGTGTGTAGCATAACTTATGCCTGCCTATGCCACTGTGGTACTCTTTATAATTAAGGAGATATCAGCAGGCTTAGAGAAATCTTATCTTTATAAAAATACAAGAAGTAATTTATCAAAAGCCAATCAAACAATTATATATGTGGAGGGAGGAACCCAAGCAGTCCAGCATGGATTGAGCATGCTGAGATGCAGACTGACAGGTGGAACAGAAAGACTCATAGTTTGTATCCAATTATTCATACGCTTGTGATTAAATCACCATGTGTGGAACTCCTGACTAATCTGTATTACTTTTAAATGGGAGCAACTTTATGACATTGCTAAGTTTAGGTAGTCTCAGTCCTTGTTTAATGCAACAAAACAGCTGGAGAATCTTGGCATTTTGTTAACTCAATTGGTCAGTCAGCTCTGCCATTAGGCAGACAGGACACCTGCCATAGGCGATGATTGCTGGGGGCAAGAACAGCAATCACCTCATGACTGTCCCCATCTTTCAGAGGAAGGGAATGTTTGTGATACATTGTTGTTGTTGTTGTTGTGTGCTTCAAGGTGTTTCTGACTTATGGTGACACTAAGATGAACCATTATGGTGGTTTCTGGGGCCAAGAGTATGTGACTCACCCAAGTCCACCCACATGGGTTTCCCTGGCTGAATGGGGAATCAAATTCTGTTCTCCAGAGTCATAGTCTAAGGTTCAACCCACAACACCATGCTGGTTCTCATAGCCATCCTTAATAATAACAATTGATGGCCTTAATTTAGGATGAATTTATCTAATTCCCATTTAAATCTTTCCCATTTAAGGTTGTGTATTTGTCAGCCAATTCTGTATGTCACCAGCAGGAGAACATGAGATTGTTGCATTCATGTCCTACTGGCAGGATTCCCATTGGTTACTGGCTGGCCACTGTGTGAACAGAATGTTGAACTAGATGGGCCTTTGGTATGGTTCAGCATGGCTTTTCTTATATTCTTCTGGTATTCCAAGTTCTTTTCTTACATGCTTCAAGCCATTTTTAAAGAGATGTAACTGAATCCAGGTAAATTCCTTTTCCTTTCTGTTCCCACTTAAACCAACAGACAAAACCAGTCCCATTACATCAGTGCAAAAAGCTGGACATCAATTAGACTTGAATTAGCAGGATTTTCCCCCAGAGTTTTACACAGGTCTCTGATAACTACTCAAGAGTGCATCTCATCAGTAATATGTGATTGTGTGCTCATAGCTCACATGGGTTTGCCTTCTGTTTTCAGACAGGAGACCTGTTTATTTTGCCAAAATGGCACAGCATGCTACAGGAAAGAACAGTGCAGAGGCTGAGCTGTTGTGTTACACTAGTAATTACAGCAGATAAACGGATCTGCTCACAGTCTATAGTCCCCAACAGACCTAGAGGCAGGTGGCACAGCTCTGCCACAGAAGTCTATTCATTTTAATAAAAGGGACACCCTGTGTTATTAAGAAGAGTGTTTATTACTGTCGCTGTGTGCTGGCAGCAACTTCCATCATCGTTAAATGGCAGATGGGGAGGAGGAGGAAGGCAGGGTGCTGCAGGCTCTACTCTTTCTCACTCTCAGAGACAAGGGCCTTGCAGCTGGGCAGTGGGTGGGAGTTGCATGAGACCCTTTTTGGCTCCCAGTCTTCATTTTCTGTTTTTACTTAGGGCTTTTTTGTTATTTTTATAGCAAAAGGAAGAAGGAAATGGTAGGGCTACTGTATGGGGAGGATGGCGAAACGCTAACATGGGAATGAGAAAAGACAGAACAACTCAACACCTTCTTTGCTTCAGTCTTTTTCCAAAAGGAGATCAGAGCTCAACCTGAGGAAAATGGAGCAGATGATGCAGTTTGGGATATGCAGCACAGAATAGGTAAAGAATAGGTAGTACAGGAATACCTGGCCAGTATAAATGAATTCAAATTTCCAGAGCCAGATGAAGTATTAAAAGAAATGGCAGAAGTAATCTCAGAACCACTGGCAATAATCTTTCTGAATTCATGAAGAAAAAGAGAGATCCCAGCAGACTGAAGAAGGGCAAATGTTGTCCCCATCCTCAAAAAAGGCAAAAAAAGAGGATCAAAATAATTACTGCCTAGTATACTGGGAAAGATTCTACAGCAGATCATTAAACAGACAGTCTGTAAGCTCTTAGGAAGGAATGCCATGATTGCTAAAATTCAACATGGGTTTCTCAAAAACTAATCTTTTGTTTTATAGAGTTGGAAACTTGGTAGATGAAGGGAATACTATGGATATAGTGTATCTTTATTTGAGTAAGGCCTTCTACCCATGATATGCTTGCAAAAAAAGTAGTAGAATGTGGGCTAGACAATGCGACTGCTAGGTGGATCTGTAGTTGGTTGATTGACTGAAGCCAAAGGGTGCTCCCAATGGCTCCTCTTCATCCTGGAGAAGAATAACCAGTAGGGTGCCATAGGGTTCTGTCCTGGGTCCAGTGCTATTCAACATCTTTATCAGTGACTTGGATGATGGAATAAAAAGCATGCTTATCAAATTTGCAGATGATACCAAATTAAGAGAGCTAACCAATACCCCAGAAGACAGGGTCAAAATTCAAAATGATCTTAACAGATTAAAAAGCTGGGCCAAAACTAACAAAATGAATTTCAACAAGGAGAAATATGAGGTACTACACTTAAGAAGAAAAAATGAATTCACATATATAGGATCAATGACACCTGGTTTGACAACAGTACACTTGAAAGGGATCTAGGAGTCTCAGTAGATCGCAAGTTATGATGTGACAGCTAAAAAAGTTAATATGATTGTAGCCTGTATCAATAGGAGTATAGGACGTTATCACACGGGGCAAATCTGCTGGTTAATCCACACAAATCCCAAACAAAAACTGGATTTGTGCCTCATGTTTTCACACGACGTCGCACAGAAACTGGATAGAAAGTGGACAGAAACTGGTGTTATCCAAGATCTTTTGAAATTCGGTTGTTTGGAGGAAATGCAAATGCTAAATTAAGGTAATTTCGCATTTACCATAATGTGAAAAGCAAATGCGCATTTGGGAGCATTTCCCTGCTTTTCCCATGGTTCCAGCGAGCATTCCTCTATCTGCGCATGTGCAAGAAGCTCATTTCTAGTACATTTACGGGCTTTTCTCACTTGTGTGTGAACGTTAAATGCGCTTACTGTAAATTAGCAATTAAGGTAATTACGTGTGAAAGCCATTTGCGGAATCAAGGTTTATTTTCGGTTTATTTTCGGAATGCCTCATTTCCACTTTATTATTGCTTTCTGGCCCACGTGTGATAACGTCCATAGTGTCTATATCAAGGGAAGTAAATAGTACCACTCTATTCTGCTTTGGTCAGACCTCACTTGGAGTACTGTGCCCACTTCTGGGTACCACATTTTAAGAAGGATGTGAACAAGGTGGAGTGTGTCCAGAGGAGGATGACCAAAAAGGCAAAAAGTCTGGAAACCATGCCCTATGAGGAGCGACTTACAGAGCTGGGTGTGTTTAGTGGAGAGAGGAGAGACGGTCAAGAAGTGACATGATAGCCATGCTTAAATATTTGATGGGATGTCATATTGGGGATGGAGTAAGCTTGTTTTCTGATGCTCCAGAAACTAGGACACAGAGCAGTGAATTCAACCCCAACATTAGGAAGAATGTCCTGGTGGTGAGAGTAGTTTGACAGTGGAATACACTGCCTTGGAGTGTTGTGGAACCTCCTTCTTTGGAGGTTTTTAAACAGAGGCTGGATGGCCATTTGTCAGGAGTCCTGATTGTGTATTCCTGCATGACAGGACGTTGGACTGGATGACCCTTGTGGTCTCATCCAACTCTGTGATTATATGATTCTACTCATAATACAAAACAGATATGGTAACTGAGAAGACTTTATAATTTCTGAGTAGAGTGGATATGTGCCTGCTTAACAGTCCCCAATTTGAACGACTATCCAGTCCAATTCCAGTTCCAAGATAAAGATACACAATTTTAAGATAAAGGCAAGGGAGAGCCCAGGAGCTTTGAAGTCATCCATCAATAATTTGCACCCACACAGCAAACTGAGCACAGAGGCACACAGGTCACCTGATCATGGTCTTCCCAATATGGTGAGAAGTCTGGCGTCCATATGATGGGAAAGATTGCACAATATGGAGATTCTTATTTATCTTGAGTTTTCCCCACATCTCAGCCATCTATCTTTGTCTACCCGCCTGATCAACATTTTATTAGTTTCAGAACTAGCTGAACAGCTCTTGCCTTTGTGGGGCATTGCATGTTCACCTTTTATTGGCATTGATAAGAACATGGTGTTGTGTAAGAAGAAACCCCAAGTCCTGTGTTTTACATTAAGGTGACACATATTATTTTTGAGCTGTAGGAAGTCTTCTCACTGCATTTAACATAAACATATCTCTTTTTGTTACACTTGGGTGTGTGTGTGTGTGTGTGTCTGCAAACTTACAATATAAAGGCAGCTACATTGACAGTGCTGACTGGCTGGCATTTGTGTTGTCACCACACAGTCTACCCCAATCTCTCTTAAAGATGTACATTTGAAAAGATACTGAGAAACTAACCTGATTGTTTTCATGCATTGATGTCCCCCAAAAGCCAGAAACATGGGAGAGGAGCAAGAATGACAAACAGGCTAGAATTTGATTTGCTGTTATGTGCACATCTCAATTTAGTAGCAAAACTCGGAAATGGTTATACTTATTATACTGCAGCTGAGAAATCTGCTCTTCATCTTTATCTGTCAGTGGTGGGATTTTTCACATAATCTAGCAATTTTATCCCTGAAGTTTGGATGGGTCTAGCTCATAATTGCACAAACAAATGGGTTCTGGAACATATCAGGCCTGAAATCTTGGAAATCAGGAAGATTAAATGGAGGCTGTTGTATCTTGGCTGCATCATGAGAAGGCGTGACTCATTGGAAAGACAAGAATGCTAGAAAAGGTGGAGGTTAGCAGAAAAAGAGGAAGACCACATGTTGGGGAAATCACAGGCCTGATTCTGTAGGACCTGAACAGAGCAGTGGAGGATAGAAGGGCTTGGTAGTGCTTCATCCATGGGTTCATCATGAGTCAGGGCTGACTCATGGGCAGTTAACAACAACAAACCAAGTTGCCAACTCTACCTGCACATTTATCCAGAAAATATCATCACAAGACCTAATGGCATCACCCACAATATAAGGGGCACCTTCATGTGCTCATCCTCCAATGGGATCTATGCTATACTGTATCAGCAATACCCTTCAGCACTCTGCATTGGGCAATCAGGCCAGTCCCTGCACCAGAGGATAAATGGACAACATAAATGAGACATTAGGAATGGAAATACACAAAAACCAGTGGCAGAACATTTCAGTCTCTCTGGGCATTCCATCTCAGACCTCAGAACAGTGTTCCTTGAGCAAAAGAATTACAAAGGTAGATTGGAAAGAGAAACAGCAGAATTGGAATTTATCCACAAATTACAGTCCCTCAGCAATGGACTGAACAAAGACAATGGGTTTCTTACTTACTACATATACTTCAACACTATCTGACCCCATCTTCATAGGGGTGTTCTACATTCATCTATTCCCCTCACCACAGGTGAGTCCCATTGCAAAACTGGATCTGCCAGTTCATCCCTTTGCACAAAGACCAGTTTCCTATGTCTTTGTGCACTAATGACCATCGTTAAGACTGGACCTGCCACTTCATTTCCATACACAAAGGATTTGTAATTTGAATTGATATCTTCACATATATATGTCTGTGACTGGCCTCCACTCCACCAAATGTATCTGAGGAAGTAGACTGAAGTCTACGAAAGCTCATGCTGCCAATTTCTTTCTTTCAGTTAGTTTCAAAGGTGCTACAAGATCTCTCTACATACTGGAAAGCTGATCTTCTATGGTGGAGGAGCTGTAAATTGGACAAATAAGAAGCAATCTATGATTGCAGATTCTTCTACTGGAGTTGATTGTGTTTCAGTGAAAGCAACATGTGATGAAATCAAATGACTGCACAACTTATTACAGAAATTTGGGATAACAGAATCCAAACCAACAATTTTGATGCAAAACAATCAAAGCTGCATCAAGATTTCTCAAAGCAAAAAGCCACTCAAGAAGAACATTGATATTGCATTTCACAAAGTGAAAGAAATATATGAGAATGGACTTGTTGAACTGGAATACTGCAACACTGATATAATGGTTGCAGACATCCTCACTAAACCTCTGCTAAAAGATCAATTCCAGAGCTAAGTGAAGGAATGAAGATCTTTGACATCAGTTCAAGAGAATGAGAAGGGGATTGTTGGAAATTTTATGCATTGTATTCTTCTTTCCCTACTTAGACAGACAAGGACTTTCCTCTATCTATTTCATTCTATCTAAACATTTGACTTTGGTCATTCACTCTTGGAGGCTGTTTAACAGACACTGTCTCAAGAGTCTACACAGTCTCCTCTCAGTACAGTAACTGTTTTCTCTCAGTCTCTGTTGGAGTAACAGCCTTTTTTGAGTGAGGTTATCAAGTCTCTTCCTGCTATACCCAAACCATTACCAGTTAGGATAGGATTTAGTTTGTTATGTATTTATTTATTATAGTTATTATTATTTGTTTTTAAACTACAAACTGCATGTTTGTTGTTTTTTGGAGTAAGTCTTTATTCTTTAGGAAGGCAGTTTTAGAATAAATAGTCTGACCCACACCTTTGCTGCTCTGATGATGAAAGCTGAACCCTAACAAGTTTAACTTTCATACTTGCATATTTTTGTTTCCCTTTGAAAGGATTAACACCCTGGGAAACTTAAATTGCACCCCACATTAATTCACTATTGTGCAGGGACAAGTGTATAAATAAGCATTCCCTCAAAGAGGGACTCACCCTTTTTTAAAAAAAAATAGCAAATAAAGTGTGCAGTTGAAAGTCAAAATCCATTTGGCTGGTGTAACGATGCTAGCAGAGGAGGAGGTGGAAGTAGCTTAGCATCAGTAGTATGGCAACAGAATTAATGTGGCCATCATTTTACGTTGGAATGTGGCCATCATTTTATGGTGGAAAGGATGGCAACAAAAGTAGTCTCCATCAGGATGGGAAAACTCTGCTGGCTCCCAAATGTCTCATGGAGATGTAATACCTAAAGAGGGCTCCAGCAAAGCATATTTCTGGTGCTGAATTCCGCTTAGAAGAAAAGCATCTGGAGGAACAGACTGCAGGAAGATAAGCTGTGCTCCAATCTTTATCCATGAACCTTTTTTGAAGTTAAAAAAACCACAGCTACTCTCACTCTCTCGATGCAGCAGTGAGAAAAGGATTCAACACTTTAGATAGCTCCTTTGAGGTTCAGTCTGAAACCAAGAGTAAAATCCCAACCCTATTGACATGGAAGCCAGCAGCTGCTATTGCTGTGCTAAGAAGGAAAACATTAGGCCTTGCTCTCTAGCTGAACTTTACACTTCCTCCCCATCCCCCCACCCTCACCACAGAATCATAGAGTTGGAAGAGACCAAAAGGGACATCCAGTCCAACCCCCTGCCATGCAGGAATAAACAATTAAAACCATTGACAGATGAGATGTCCATCCAGCCTCTATTAAATCCCTCCAAAGAAAGAGATCCACCTCACTCTGAAGTTGTCAGATAGCTCTTATCCAGTGGTGTCACTAAGGGGGTTGGGGGGTGCAGCCCACACCAGGTGGCACCCAAAGGGGGGGTGACACCATTTCTCAAATATCTACCTTTTGTTAGAAATGGGCTGTGGCATTCATCTGTATCTCTTTAAAATGCTCTAAGAGATGGTGGGAGTGGGGTGAAGCTCAGTGGGAGGAGAAAGGAGAGGCCCCAGGATTTTTTAAAATTAAAATTTCAAATTTTTCAATTAAGAAAGAAGAAATCAAAGAATTTATTGATAAACCAAAAGTACAGATGATAAAGAACAAAGGGAAGAATTAAATTTTAAAAATCACACTTATGGAAATGATTGAGGCAATAAAAAAAGCAAAAACTGGAAAGATATTGGACCCTGATGACTACCCAGATTTATACTACAAAAAATTCAAGATCTGTATAGGTGCCCCATTACAAATGACAATGAATTCAATTCTAGAAGGTGAGATACCAGAAACTTGGAAAACATCATATATAACTTTAATTCTAAAAGAGGATAAGGAGGTACAAGATGTTAAAAATTTCAGACCAATCTCATTACTCAACATGGATTATAAAATTTTCACATCAATATTGGTAGAAAGACTCAAGAAAATATTAACTAATTGGATAAACAAAGATCAAACTGGTTTTCTACCTAACAGACATATGAAAGAAAATATAAGAAATATAGTCAATATCATAGAATATCATGACAAAAGGCCAGACAAGCAAGCAGCATTAATATTCTTGGATGCAGAGAAGGCCTTCGATAATGTTAACTGGAAATTCTTAATGGAGACAAGGCTCAAACTTTCTGAACTGGATAACAGCATTTTATTAAAAAACAGGAGACCAGAATATTAGTAAATGGAGAAAAAAACAGAAATTTGCCAGATTCAAAAAGGAACTAGACAAGGTTGTCCTTTGTTTCCTCTTTTGCTCATTACAGTGCTAGAGGTGCTTAATAATAAAATTAGAATAGAAGAATCAATTACTGGAATAAAGATCAAAAAATTGAATATAAAATAAATGTATATGCAGACAAAATGGCAGTAAACTTATCTAACCTGTTGGAGAGTATTCTACCTTTATTGGAAACAATTAATGAATATGGTAAATATGCAAGCTTGAAAATAAATGAAAAGAAGACAAATATGTTAATAATAAATATGACAAAGATTGAAAAAGATAAACTTCAACAATTATCAGGATTCGAAATAAAGAAAAAGACAAAATATTTGGAGATTCATCCTACAATAAAAAAATTCAGAACTATACAAAAACAACTACGGTACTATATGGCAGGAGATAAGAAGATGTTTACAAAGATGGTCCAGCATGGATTTATCTTGGCTAGGAAGAATATCAACTATCAAAATGAATGTGACATCAAAAATGTTATTTCTCTTTCAATCTTTACTGATTATAACTAATGATATACCCTTTAAAGAACAGGAAAAAGATTTGTCTACATTTATCAGGAACAAAAAGAAACCCAGAATAAAAATGAAAATCATGCAAGACAGTAAAGAAAGAGGTGGACTTAGTATTTTGAAGTTAAAAGTATACTATCATGCTTGCTATCTGGATTAAATCAGAGAATGGGTCAAAATTAAGGATGAAAGACTCTTAGAGTTAGAAGGTTACGATATCCCATTCAACTGGCACGCATACCTGATATATGATAAGGTTAAAGTAAACAAAGAATTGAATAATCGCTACATAAGGAAATCACTATTGAGGGTATGGCAGAAATATAAATCAATATCACACAGAAGATTCCAAAATGGACATCAGTAAATGAGGCCTTCTACAGAAGAGAAAGAATGAAAGGAGAATGGGTTACATATAATGAATTATTAACATTGGAAAGAGGAAACTACAGAATGAAAACAATGGCTGAACTGTTAAATGAAGATCTAAAATGCAATTGGTTCCACTACAAACAAATCACAGAGAGATTCAAAATGGATGAAAAGTTTAAATCAGATAGAAAAGGAAGAAACTGAATTTGGAAAATTGATGCTTCATGATACACAACGTATAATCTCAAAACTTTACAAAATGCTGTTGAATCTGGAAATGGAGGAGGAAACAGTAAAACTGTTTGATCAGTTAGGCACAAGATTTTGGTAAACCCATATTTTTAGAAGATTGGGAGAAGAATTGGGAAAAAAGATTAAAATATACATTAAATTATGATATAAAAGAAAATTATTGTAAAATACAATATAGATGGTACTTAACTCCAGAGAAAATATCAAAAATATACAAAAATAGCAAAAATGAATGCTGGGATTGCTCGGAATCTCAAGGTACATTAATGCATATGTAGTGGGAGTGCAAAAGAGTTTAAAACTATTGGAAACAAGCACGTATTGAGATAGAAAATAATCCTAGGTATTAAGATGAATATGGAACCTACCACATATCTCTTAGGGATGGTCAATGAAGAAATACAGAGAAAATTTGGTAAGATTATCTTTTATATGATAATAGAAGCAAGATCGATTCTAGCAAGGAAATGGAAAAGTAAAGAAGAATCAACTTTAAATGAATGGGTGATTAAACCATATGGTGTAATGGAATTAGATAAACTAGCATGCCTGTTAAGGGATCAAACAAGAAACAGATATGAAAAAGACAGGTTATTAATAACTAAATACTTCTCAGAAAAGTGGGGAGAAAAGAGTGTAATAGCTTTGAGAGAATAAACATGGAATAATATTGAAAGAATGCCCAACTATCAGATGTTGAATTTAATACTGTCTTAGGGCCTTTGCAGACTGCCAGAAATAGTGCAAATTGAGTCCATTTTAACTGTCCTGGCTCGGTGCTAGGGAATCATGGGAATGGTATTTTTTTCTGAGACATTGAGCCTTCTCTTCCAGAGAGCTCTGGTGCCACAATAAACTGCAGTTCCCATGATTCCTTAGCACTGAGCCAGGACAGTTAAAGTGGCCTCAATTTGCACTATTTCTGGCAGTCTGCAAAGGCCTTTAGTTGAAGAGATAAAGGAATGTCCAGGACTTAATATCACAGTGTGGGAACGGAAGCAAGGTTATATGGAAAGATATTTGAAATAGAAGTGAAACATTAATATATGATTTAATTTGTAAGAAAATTTAATTGAAAATCAGAAAGTCAAAATGAAAGAGATATAACTGAAATATTCATAGTAAAGGAGGGGAAGTCATTTTATGTTTGTTTTTATGTTTGTTTGTTTGTTTATATGATTTTATATGTTTTAATAGAATAGTAATGGATGTCTAGAGTAGCTATATTAACAAAATTTGTATGTACTTTTGTATGTGTATATGCATAGCTGTATATTTTTTTACCAAAAAATAAAATTTCAAAATTTTATTTTTTAAAAAAATTATTTTTTTGACATTTTTAAAATTTTAAATTCTTTTTAAACTTTCTATAAAAAGTATCACATTTTAACCAACTCTTCACTATGTATATGTAAATACACTTAGGATGTGCATATGTTATTGTAATTGGAAGATGTAATTTTAATTTTACTAATTCTTTTATGTCACAACTATTAGCATTACATTCAGTGGCATATGGGAATTATGATTTATGTGTAACATTAGTGCAAAAAAGCATTACTAAGGATTCTGTATGATGTGAAATGGGAGGAGGCCATAGGAGGAGGCCAATATTCTGATGTTACTTGTTGACTTTCTTGGAAAGGTTTGGGGTTTTTTTAAAAAGTGATTTGTAAATATTGGTAGTAAATGAATAAAATCAATTTGGGATATACAGATCTGCCCAGAACTTAGAAGTAACACATTACTTGTTACAATTTTCTTTTGAGCATAATGATGTTCCTTTTAAAAATAATGTAATGACTAACAACTATCCTGGCTGCTTCAGCAGAGGTTTCCATTACCTTTCCACTTTTGTTTCCCAGGTTTGTGAGCTCTTGTTACATAGGAATTTGATTACCATTAACTGTGTTGAGCCAGATCAGTTAAGATCTAAAGTTACACTATAGTTAAACAAACCATGGAAGTGAGGAAATATTACATGGGAAAGAAAATGAATAAATTGGAACCCTTTCATGAATGGAGCTCTTTTGTTCTTTCTGTAGCTATGAAAGTCGGCTTATCCCATCTACAGAATACTGCACTCAGAAAAGACACAGTCATTGAGTTTCTCTCTGGCTTGTACATATTAACTGAAAAGGAAACTTCTTGGATGAAAAACAGTGTTATTAATAACAGAAATCTTTAATCATACCTCACTTCTAAACATACATGTATATTTGTGTACTGCTCCAAGGTTCCCTCTTCCTGCTCTTGCAGAGCAGAATAAGACCTTCAGAGAGCACCTGTCCTATCTAATGAACTTGCCTCCACCACTCATTCATTTGAATCCTTCTTCTTTGGCAACACAATGGGACATTGCTGGGATTTCATTGGCACTTCCCATTTCTGATGCTGCAGAAACATTTCCCTCCTTTTCCCAATCCTGGGGAAGGGCTAGGCTAGGCCAGGGCATGTGAAAAAGGAGTGTGGGACAGCTAGAATACTTTTAAAGAAAAGGCTTTATTCTAAGTAAGGAATATCCATAGCAAAATGATATCTCTTGCATGCAGGACATCTTTCCTTCAGGCACAGATTAGAAATGATAAATTACAGACAGAATAGATCATTTCAACCAAGTCGGGGGGGGGGGGGAAGTAAAAAACCCTGACATACTAGCTAATACATTCTCCTGGTTCTGCTCACAGATCAGATGGGAACTGTATTCCCTGATGTTCATGGGTAGCTGGGAGTCTGATCTCCATCGTCCAGCCTTCCCAAACCAGAGCCTTTCACTCCCAGTGTTCCTTTGTTAGACACCCACACCTTGTGACACCCCTCAAGCTTTTATGATCTCTACTAAGACGCATCTCAAAGGTTTACACTTCTGCCCAACTGCCCATCTCATTGGCAATTACTACCCGTATCTCTTCACCTGTGATGCTGAACTTCATTAAAATGTAACTGAGCCTCTTCACCTCACTTAACCCTTTGTTACCCAGGAAAAAGATTCAGCTGATGGGAGAGACTTCCACTATAACAACTTGGAAGACTGTTCCAATGATTTCAGGGGAACTCAGAATCAGGGCTGACTGAAAACACTTTTTTTCCTGATATGAAGGACAGAGTATAGGATATCTATACCAGATACCAAAGCAAAACAGACTTGGCAATTGAATCTGTCTTCAATAGTGTTGGTGGCACAGCACCCTTCACAGCACATAAGGGCCAAAAGCAAGTTTAGAGGCCAGAACACTAATTTGTTAATTTGTTACTTCTGATTCCTACGTTATTGAGGATGTTTTTAATTT
>CM034701.1:41537194-41558790 GCA_020142125.1 Phrynosoma platyrhinos
CCCAGAGCTGAAAGAGCATGTCCTTTGGCCAGCGCCCCCCCTCAACAGCCCTTCCCAGCACTGAGTGACACCCAGCTTGAGGACATCACTGCCTCTGAACATGGCAGTTCCACAAAGTCATTACAGCTAAACCTATTGTTCATAAATTTATTTAAGTAATCCCCTTTTAAAGCCATCTAACTAATGGCCATCTCAACATGTTGTGACAGCAAATTTCATAAATTATGTGTTGTGTGGAGAAGTACTTTCTTTCACTTGACCTGGAACTCCTGCCATTCAGCTTCATCAGATGTTGCCAAGTGCCATTATCAAAGTGAAAGAAACATTTACCTCTGCTTGCTTGATGCATAATTATGGAAACCCCTATCAAATCCACCGTAGGGTTTTTCCCCACTCTTTTTCATAAATTAAAACGTTACTCATGTATTTGAATTTTCTCCATATAGAAAGTGATTGACCCCCTTGATTATTTGGGTTGTCCCTTTCTGCATCTTTTCCAGTTTTAAAATACCTTTTTGAGTTTCGGACAATTTGAACTGTTTTCCAAACTTGACCGCAATATAGGGCCAGAATCCTATATCAGCTGATGCTTAATTAAGTACTTAATTAAGTAACAGCTTCTGGACCACCACCATCCCCAATACTTGATGAAAATATTATTCAATCTTGCTCTGATCAATCATCAACAGAATGGCCCTTCCTCTCCTCATAAAGATGATGTCTGGTGGTGCAGTTGGTAAATGCTAGTACTGCAACCACAAGATTGTGAGTTTGATCCCAGGGCTCCAAGGCTGACTCAACCTTCCATCCTTTCATAGGTTGGTAAAATGAGTACCCAGCTTGTTAGGGGCAATTGGCTTAGAGATTGTAAACCAGTTAGAGAGTGCTGAGTTCATTGATAAGCAGTATAGAATGTAAATATATATATCCAGTAAAGTAGGTTGGGAGGCAATTTACAATTTTGTCTATAGTGTCAAAATGGTGACTGAGTAGTGATCATGAATATGAAACAGTTACATTTTGGTAACTGTTTCATATTTATGATCACTTCGTAAGTCACAATTTTGAAATTGCTGCCATGATCATACCTTATTTCCAAACCTACTTTACAAGACATCAGTTGTATAGGGAGAAGAAGCTCCATTCTGCTGACAGTCATAGCATGGTTAAATGATGTTTCTGTCAGGTTTTGTGGAGTGAGACCAGGAGATGTAACTTAGGGGGGTTGCAGACTGCCAGAAATAGTGCAAATTGAGTCCACTTTTAGGGTTAGGGTTAGTGCTAGGGAATCATGGGGATTGTTTTTTTTCTGAGACATTGAGCCTTCTCTGTCAGAGAGCTCTAGTGCCACAATAAAATACAGTTCCCATGATTCCCTAACCCTAACCCTAACCCTAAAAGTGGACTCAATTTGAACTATTTCTGGCAGTCTGCAACCCCCCCTTAGTTAAGTACTTAGGTATAAGCTGATACAGGATTCCAGCCTAGATTTGTACAAGTGTATTATGATACTAACAGTTTTATTTATTATCCTTTTCCTAATGCACCTTATAAATTGAATTTGCCCTTCTCACTGCTGCTGTCTGCTGAGTCAGTGTTTTAATATAGCTGTCCTCTAAAACCATGAGATCTTTTTTCTGTCACCACCATTTCAGGCCCTTCAGTGTGGGCAGGGAGGTTGCTTCATTGTGCATCACTTTATACTTTGCCTATCCATTTATCTGTTCAGACATAATCTTTCGAAAGATTTTCATAATCTGCCTTTGTGTTTGCCATGTTGAATCATTTGGCATTATCTGCCAAAATACCTGCTTCACTGTCCTCCTTTATTTCTTGAATAAAAAGTCACTTGCTCCTTGTTTGTCTCTTTTTTAAATTCCTGAAAGCAAAGAATAGTACTAAAGGAAAACCAAATTGTGGCCAGTCAAAGAGTTTGCATGGTAACTGGAAGACTTTTCTTAATCACAGTAACATAACTGCTTTGTTTGGGCAATTGTCAGTGCTATAGGACAGGCCACATGGTAGATGGATGGACTCTATTAAGGAGGTCACAGGTATGAGTTTGAAGGAACTAAGCAGTGCAGTGGAGGACAGGAAGTCTTGGAGATGTTTCATCCACAGAATCACCATGGGTCAAGATTGACTTGAGGGTGGTTAACAACAACAACAACAACAACATAGGGCAGGGATTAGCAAAGTGTGGCCCTCGAGATTTTGTTGTACTGAAACCCTCTTCTGTACCAGAACTAGATGTAGTTCTAGGCTTTGCCAAGTCTTCATTTGGTGCCAAACACTAACACACATTACTGCTATAAAATATGTTTTATTGGTGGCAAATGAGTCAGCAGAGGGTATACAGCAGAGAAACAATGCAGTCTTTTTACTGATGGGATCCAGTGACCTCTCACAGCCAATGAAGCATTGGGGCCCTAAACAACTAATTTTCTCTAGACTATCCCTGGATGGTCTATAGTGAGGCTCTAGGTTAGGATGTACCCATTGTCCTGGGCAAAGCCAATGGAAGATGGATTCCCAAGAATTATATAGTGCAGAAGCAAACAAACAAAATTAAATGTGCAAGCATGACCCATCTGTCCACCATCCCATATCTATGAGAACTGTGCAAGCAAGTTAGTAACCAAGGAACGTTCAAGATAACTAATACAAATTGACTCTTTGTATACCACTGAACAGATGTTAACATTTGGCCTTTGTGCTAATAAGGACTCTAAAACCCGTCTGCCTAGTGGCAGAGGCCAAGCTCACTACACTCCCAGCAGTCCTAGCCAGCATAGCCAGTGGTAGAGAATATTGTGAGTTGCAATAGCAGAACCTTTGGAAGGCTGCAACATGTCACCCACACTACTATAGCAGGTGAAACTGTGCTTGGCATCCTGTTAGTGACATATGCCTGCTTAAGTCATGCTATGTATGCAGGGTGAATTATTTACCATGGTGCAACAGTCATATTCTGCTGACAGTGACAGAAGCAGAGTTGTGCATACAGCAATGTTGTGTATAGTGGTTGCATACTGCAGTTGTGCATTGCATATTTCAGTTGCAAATTATTCATTGCAGTTGCGCATCCAGAACAGCATGTGTTGCACTATGTTGCTATTCTGCACAGTGGTTAAGTAGTGCTGGTGCAGCATATCTCCAGGCATGGATATTTATGCTGCACTGAGGTGATACTGGTTTGCAAATGCATATAAAATACCTCAAATTAACATCCCAACATCTATCTCTCTCTGCCTCCTATCTCATTAGGTAAGTGCACCTGAACTGGACTTTTAAGCTGGAGAGTGGACAGCCTTAAAATTGTGCAAATATGTATATGAGGGAATTGTATTTTTCTTCATTAAGAATAAAATATAAAATATCCAGCAGGCCTCCCTGATATTCAAACAGCTACAGCCCACATAGCATCATAACAACAATGTATGAATGAGAGCACATTCCCAGTATGAAATATTATTATGCTCTTAGAGTTGAGGAAATGCCTTCAAGTCAACTTTGAATGATAGACTACTAAGTCTTGCAGACCAAGGGTCGTGGCTCACTTGATTTAGTCTATCCATGTGCTCTTCCTCTGTTCCTACTTCCTTCCACCTTACCAAGCATTATCATCTTTTCTAGTGAATTCTGTCTTTTCATGATGTGGCCCAAGTACACTAGCCCCAGTTTAGTCATCATGGCTTCTAGAGAGAGTTCTGGCCTTATTTGCTCTAGGATTCATTTATTTGTCTTTTTTTGGCAAGCCACAATATCTTCAGAACTCTTCTCCACCATATTTCAAATGAGCTGAAGTCCTATCGCTTTTTTCACTGTCCGATTTTCACACCCATACATAGTAATGGAAAATACAATGGTATGGACAATCCTAACTTTTGTATTCAATGATATAGCTTTACACATGAGGAACTTGTCTAGTTCCTTCATAGCTGCCCTTCCAAGTCTTATCTGATTTCTTGACTGCACTCTCTACTCTGATTAATGACTGAGCCAAAGTATGGGAAATCTTGAACTGTTTCAATGTCTTCACTGTCTACTTTGAACTTATGTAAATCATCTGTTGTCATTGTTTTTGTTTTCTTAATATTCATCTGTAAACCTGTCTTTGTGCTTTCTGCCTTGACTTTCTTCAATAACCGTTCCAAGTCTTATTTTCTGTTAACAGTATGGTATTGTCTGCATATTTTAAATTGTTATGTTCCTTCCTCCAATTTTCAAGCCTCCTTCCTCCAAATCTAATCCTGCTTTGCTTATGATATTATTGACATGCAATGTGAAGACTAGGCACAACAAACATTAAGTAAATAAATAACTATAATATATATTCATTATTTATTACGGCTACAACCCTATATGCAAATACTGAGGATCCAGCCCTGGTGATCTCAGCCAGACTTAGGGCCTTTGCAGACTGCCAGAAATAGTGCAAATTGAGTCCATTTTAACTGCCCTAACTCAGTGCTAGAGAATCATGGGAACTGTATTTTATTGTGGCACCAGAGGTCTCTGACAGAGAAGGCTCAATGTCTCAGAAAAAAAAATACAATTCCCATGATTCCCTAGCACTGAGCCAGGGCAGTTAAAGTGGACTCAATTTGCACTATTTCTGGCAGTCTGCAAAGACACTTACTTCTGAGTAAATACCTCTAAGATTGTTCTATTAACTAACTGTGCAGAAAGAGCCTCACCTTGGATGGTGAGGCGGGCTGGAGAAGTTATGTAGCAATTACATGCAAAATGCAAGCCATGATCCAGGGCATTCCCTGTCACTTTGCATCTGGAGAAGCACTGAACCACTGAAATGCAGACCCACGGAAAGGTGAGCTGGATTTGTGCTCTCCAGAAAGCTGTGCGCTGTCAAGTGCCCAATGAAGAAGTTATTGAGAGCAAGTGTATTTTTCTTCTCTTGCCCTCCAGACAAAAACTGACTGGTAAAGAGAGACCTCTAGTGATGCTGGAGGGAAGCTGCTTCTCCTCTTTCCAGTGACTCTAACCAGGCTGCATTCTTGAGAAACCTGTAGTATTGATGGCCCAAAAGCACCAATTTCATCCTTTCCTTCTTAGTAGATTTCGCATGGGAAGGGAAAAAAATGCAAGAAGCAGTAGGAAAATAAGGGAAGGTTACAGATGGAAGACAACAATGTCTTGCACCTCATTTAAATTTCCATGAACGGAATGGGGCTATTATGTGAGAAAGGCTTTATCTAAAAGTATCCCAGCCTTAGTAGCACAGCAAAATGTTTTAATTTTGGACAGCAAAATGGAAAAAGAAAAGTTCTTGTCACAGGGAAAGCTCTGTTTTAATATTTCTTTGCCATATTCTGGGAAAGTGGCTGGCACACACGCTATCAACTGTGAGTCTGTTGCTCAGGTAACATTAAAAAATGGACCTGTTGTTTTATGCCATGCCCTTGGATAGTCAGGAACTGGGTGTCATTGCTTCCACTTCCATTAAGATATATTCTTATGGACACTGCTAAAGGGTAGGAGTAAGCCCTCTTGAATTCCAATGTACATCAAAGTAAGCATATGCAGAGTAATGTTTCTGTGTATGAAACCTTCACGTAGATGTCATGTCTGATAAACACTTGTGTAGGTTTCTCATACCCTCACAATAATCACGTTCCAGAGGGCTACCTGTATTTAATCTGTTGCAGCAGAAAGAACAGTATTGTATCACTTCAAAGGAGAATTCATTTGTTCTGGTACAGGTTGAGTATCTCTTATCTGAAATTCCAAAATCTGAGATACTCTAAAATCCAAAATTGTCCATATGAGTGGCTGAGATAGTGACATTTTTTTGTTTCTCATGGTTCATTGCACACAAGCTTCGATTCATGCACAAAAATATTATGTATTAAATTACCTTTATAAGGTGTATATAAAATATAAATGGATGTCATATTCAGACTTGGGTCCCATTTTCAAGATGTCTCATAATATATATTCAAATATTCCAAATTCCAAACAAATCAACAATCCAAAGCACTTCTGGTCCCAAGCATTTAGGATACGTGAGACTCAACTTGTATAAGTTTTCATAAGGCCTCGGCAGATGGCTTAAAAAGCCGTCCTAGGCGCAGGGAAGGGGAGGGGCAGCAGCACGTTTGGCACCCCATCCCCCTCCCGAGGTCGTCCTCGGAGCAGCCGGCTCTCCGCACGGCCGGCGCTCAGAGGAGGACCTCCTGCCGCAGCATCCGGACACACTGCGGCAGAAGGGTCGCCGAAAGTGCACCTCAATGTTTTGGGGCGCACTTTCGGTGACATATGAAAGGAGTGCTATTTTAGCGCTCCTTTCCAGGGGTGCTGACGGTGCGCCGCTGGATCGAGGCATGGGGATGCCTCGGTCCCGCAGCGCACCTTCCCAGGGCGGCCCATGGCCGCCCGTCTGCTTAGGCCCATAGTCTACTTCATCAGAAACATGAAGTATAATCCTCACTTGGCAGATACATGACATGTTTGATGGATTTCCATTCCATTTGTTTGATTTGGTGCCATCCACTGTAACAATTTCCAGAGGGATAACCATGTTATTTCTCAGAGACAGTGGGACCAAATGCCACTGGCTGGATATTTGTTGTTATGTGTCATCAAGTAAACTTCAACTTATACTGACCCTATGAATAAGGGTCTGTTAAAACCCCAATTGTCAACAGCCCTTCTCAGTCATGCAAATACTGGGATATGGCTTCCTTCATTAAGTCAATCTAGCTGTAATGTGGTCTTAGAATAATACAAGCTTAAAATTGGAAGGGACTGCAAGGGCCATCTTATCCAACCTCCTGCCATGTGGGAATACATAAAGGATTCCTGAAAGATTCCCTTCTAACCTCTGTTTAAAGATGTCCAAAGATGGAGAGGACATCACCCTCCAAGGAAATCTATTCCACTATTGAACAGTTCTAACTGTAAAGAGGTTCTTCTTAATGTTTAGGTTTAGGAATCTCTTTTCTTGTAATTTGAATCCAAATCTTCCTATTTTCTTACTGCGTTCAACTTTACCATGGATTTTATTTATTTATTTATTTATTTTGCAATTCATGTCATGATATTTCCAAAAGTCATCAGCAGTTCCATTAGCAAGATTGTTGGTGTTGTGTGCCTTCAAGTTGTTTCAGATTTATGATGACCCTAGGGCAAATGTATCATGAGGTTTTCTGAGGCTGAGAGTGAGTGATACGACCAAGGTCACCCAGTGGGTTTCCATGGCTGAGCAAGGAATTGAACCCTGATGGCACTTTCTCTCTTCGTATTCTGTTTACAAAGCCCAGATTACATGTAATATGGGATCAAGATCTACATTAGGATTAAAGCTCTTTAGAAAACCAACATGTTTCACCACAGCTGCAATTGCCAACCTCCTCTACTAGGCCTGGCAAGCTGGATGGCTATGACCAACTTCCTGTTCCAGGTGGGCTGCAGGGTTGGTGGATAATAGGTTAAGACAGAAGCAGTTGGGCACCCAGGTTGACTCCTTTTGTCTCCAGAGCCAGATGCAATATTTGTATATCAGCTCCTCATGTGTGGGGAGCTGCTATTGTGATCATTCTTCTTGTAGCTTTCTCAAACGAAGTTGGGTGGCCATTGAGTGAACAGAGAGGCCTTTGGTCTGGTCTAGATTGGTTTTTCTTATGTTTTTACAACTACATCTGGAACTGATCCACCTATTCCACATCTCTGAAATATCTAAGACCCTCCTCTCTTATGTCCCTCTCAGAATGGCAAGCATTTTGTTCATGAAAAAGCTTTATGCAAAAGGATCTTGTAGCACCTTTGAGACTAACTGAAAGAAAGAGACTGGTAGCACAAGCTTTTGTAGACTAGAGCCTACTTCCTCGCAAACCTGTTCTATGAAAGTTCATGCTACCAGCTTCTTTCTTTCAATTAGTCTTAAAGGTTCTACAAGATCCTCTGCATTCTGATTTTCCAAACTAAAACAGTAATGTCTTTAAATGAGGGGGGGAAAACATAAACCATATAGGCCTGCTGTGAAAGCGTCATAAAACCTGTTTCTCACATCTTCAGAAATAACTGCCAAGGCAAAATTTGTTCTCTCCTCTGTAGCCCATTGATCCACTGTCGACTTAACAGTTTTATTTATCTGGTGCAAAAGTTTGAGCCCCTTCCCTCCCGCCCCCCATGCTCACTTGCCATCTGGCCATTCGTTTGGAAATCTGTTCCACTTGACCTCTAGCTGACCAAAGCTTCCCACTTCTCTCCATCCTGCTACAGACTCCTCCAGGCATTCCCAGCTCAGCTCTGGCACTTTTAGCTGAATATGCAAATATCCCCCCAGCCAGCTGGTGTCTGCCTCCCAGAAACACATGTTCACAAGCCCACCGGACTGTTGGAAGGAAAGAGGGAGCAGATCTCTGCACCCAGGCCTGGGGGCTGCAGAGAAAAAGTGACTTTAGCAAGGAATTATTCAGCAAACAGATGGGAGCCTCAGAAGAGAGCAGAGGGAAAAGGGGGCCAGATTGCGTGTGTCTGTATGTACACACTGCATCTACACTGTTGCATTGCCTTCTCCCACCTGTGTGTTAATGACAAGTGTGCATCTCTGTGAACTTGTTTAAAACAAGGCTGCTTATAGTGGTCCACAGGGAGAGGGAAGAGAAAAGAATCTATCTGAGGATAATGATACACCACTAATACAGTAAGAGGTGTTGTGATATATGTTGGCCTTTTGGAATGCCATGGCTTTTCTGTGTTTTTCCCCCTGAGGCTTAGGCAGTACTACTTGTTCTTTGACTCTGTTGGGAGCTGGAGGATGCAATATTCTGAAATGTAAGGTGGTTCCTTAAAGGGAGAACTACTTGATTGCTATAGAACAGCTCTTTCTGGATATGGAAATGTGAGGGCTCTCATATTTCTTCAATATAGGATTCTGTAAGTGTAGGTCTACACTACAGACAACACACACACATATGATAATCTGACTAATTTAATTGCCTTGGCTTCACCCAAAGAATCCTGGTAATTTGTAGCTAAAAACCTAGCCATTCTCAATCCCTTACAGAACATTTTTCACTGCAGTGATTCCACACTTTTTTTGTTACCTTGGTCAAAAGTGGGAAATGCAAAGTGACTTTCATGTGTTTTTAAGAAGCTTATTGGTTCATGTGAGAAGCCTCAGATCCCCAGTAGTTTTCTTCTTTTATGTATGTAAAGTTCTCACACTTTGAAATATCAAAAATATGTTGCATTGTTAGCGATGGTCTCCTACATAGGAAGGCACCTCAAAAGATGTCCAAATTCTTTCTCATCCCCCCCCCCTTAAATTTCCATTATTTATAAAGGATCATTTGTGCCAGGCTTTTGTTGGCTGCAAGATAAATTTCATTTCCCACCCACCTGCATGAATTTACAGTATTGTTGACATCATCTACACACAACAATTTTTCAACACCCTTCTGCTATTTTTGTGACATATGCCCCTTTTTATCTCATTGTCTGTTACAAGTTCAAAGAATACTGTGGATGACCACAGACATTTGTTACTCTTAAAACCACTTCTGTGATTAAAAAAAGGAAAAGTCACAAGTGGCACAAGATCAACTGTTATTTTTTCTAGCATTCTGATTTGTTACCTCTCATTATGCTATCCTACACTTTACAACCACAGAGCTTCGTTAGTGTCTCCAAAGAGCAATATAGTTTAGTCAGTGCACACCATCCTAGTTTGTTTCTCAGGATCCTTTCACACTAAAGGCAAACCACTCCTCAATATTATTAATGTGTGTGACATGGTATAGCTAGCTATCAATGATTTGTGATTGGTAAATACAACCAAAAATCCATCTTTGAGCAAACAAGGTATTTTCCAGAAAATATACTGTATTTCACACATTCTAATATGCAAGGGATAGTTAGGGTTATTCCAATTGTTCAGATAATTTTAAAAATAGATATAGTCCTGATCCAAATATGATCCCTTCATGGCTGGTATTTGCAATAGGAGGAAAGCTTCCATTGGCATAATTGCAAACAGCAAATGCATAGTAAAGTGTGTGTGTGTGTGTGTGTGTGTGTCATGGTAGATAAGGGATTATTACCACCTTTCCTCTAGACCCACTATTTGTTACATAATAAGCCATATAACATGAAAAGCATCTAGTTCAGTGCTTCTTTTGCCCTAATTCAGGTTGCTTCCCTTACAGAATTACAGCATTTTAAAAATATAGCAACACTAATAATTTAAACATATTGAGTGCTGTCCTATTGTTGAATTATAATGGTGTATGTTGGGCCTACACTACTGCAACTCACTTTTTTGGTCAATGCAGAGGGTAGAGGGTACTGACCATTCAGTGACCAAAAACTCCCCCTCTGCCTGCCTTTTCTGAGTTGCAACCCTTCAAACCTGGCCACTTCCTGATCACTGGAGAGCAGGAAGAGCAGCAGGAAAGTACTCAGCTCTTTTGCTATATCTGCATGCAGAGCAATGATATCATTTGCAGCTGGACATCTGGAGGACCCCCGGAGAACCTCCGGAGATCTCTGTGGATTTCTGTCACTGTGCTGCTCCCCCTGTTGACCTCTGACCAGCAAGTGTCCAGATTTGGGAGAGCTGATACTGAGGAAAGGAGGGTTTTGCAGTGGCTCAATAGAAGACTGTCATAGGGCATGTCTAAGGTAAAGGCAAAGGCAAAGGTATTCCCTGTTGACAAGGTTGTCAAGTCGTGTCTGACTGTAAGGGGTGGTGCTCATCTCCGTTACTAAACTGAAGAGCCAGCATTGTCAAAGACTACTCTGTGATCATGTGGCCAGCATGATGTGCACAGAATACTGTTACCTTCCCACCGAAGTGGTACCTATTCATCTGCTTGCATTTGCATGCTTTAGAACTACTAGGTTGACATAAACTGGGACTAGTGATGGAGCTCACCCCATCATCTGGGCCTTGAACTGCCAACCTGTTGATATTGCAATCAGCAGAGTCAGCATCTTAACTTCTTGAGCCACCGTGTCCCTAGGTCATGTCTACACAGGCCTTTTACACCGGTTTCCCCCTGCACTCATGTTGCCCTGTCCATATGATGCAAAGCCAAAGTCCCACTTCAGGTGTGGACTGTCTTCACACGGGAAGGCCAGTTACTCACATAATCTGGGCCATTCCTCCCTTAAACTGAATTTTAAAAATTGACCTTTTACTCCAGATATTCCCGGAAAATCTGGAGTACTCCAGAGCAATGCTGGCTGGCTGTTTACACAGGATCCCACTATGCCACTTGGTGCTACCACTGCTGGAGCAAGTCAGTCTCCCTGAGGTCACAACAAAGCATCCAGCCATGTAAGCAATGCTGGGCACCTTGTTTTCAATCTCAGAGAAAGTGATTCACGCCAGTGGCAGCAGTGGGCAGTAGAGTGGGATGTGTGTAGTCAACCACCTGGCATCACCCTGGAGTGTCCAGGTAACAGGAGTGGGAGAATTCGGGGCCAGAATATTCTAGGCATATACACTGTCATATTCTGACCAGTGTAGACCCATCATAGCTGCATCTCATAGCTACTTTTCCTGATGCAGGATTATGGCCAACACCTAGATTCTGAGTACGGAAGGTCAAACAGAACTGAGGCTGAAAAGGGGCCAGAGAGATTTGTCTTTGCTACTTACAGCAGATCCTGTACTGGCATTGTTTCCTTATACATCTAATAGGAGTGTAGCAATTTTGCTGTGGACCTTCATCTGTTATGGTGACCCTAAGGTGAACCCACCATTGGGTTTTCTTGGCAACATTTGTTCAGAGGAGGTTTGCCATTGCCTTCCCCTGAGTCTGAGAGCATGTCACTTGCCTAAGGTCACCCAGTGGGTTTCATGGCTGAGTGGAAATTTGATCCTTGGTCTCCAGAGTCGCAGTCCAACACTCAAGCCACTATACCATGCTGTATATATGTATAAATAAAACTTGTGTTGTAGTATCTACAGTAACTTCTTCCTAAAGTAACTGAACTGAAAATAATTAATAAATAAATGAACACTGAATAGGCATTGAGACCCCTCAAACATCACTTAAGATTGAGGTCATATACATAATGATGACATTCTCCATATCTTTAATAGTATAATGCAGAAATTCTGCACCCAGCCTGATGTTCCCATGTAGTCACCACTGGACACTACTAGTTGAATTCACCTTCTCACTTCATCCTGGTCTTGGCAGTTGTGACAGGAGTATGGTCATTTCAAAAGAGCCTTGTGGGCTTGGTATTAATTTAGATGCTTATGTTCATCTGTAGCCAACAGATGCTGTTCTTATTCCTGGCCACAGGCAAGAACTATGAATTACGAATCACTAACCATTTCTGTATGATGGGAGATGCAGGTTAAATTGGGTAAAAGCTGTATTCAGAGAGATGAGAAGATGCAACTTTCCTGTTCTGATACCTTGTTGATAAATTAGATGGTGATAGATATGGTGGTGATAAAAAAGAAGATGATGATGATGATGATGATGACTAAAGCTGGCTTGATAGCAAAGTAACATACAAGGATAAAGTGTGGCCCATCCTCCCCAACCACTATTCAATAATACCATTGCCTTCTCTCATGTTTCTCTGGAGGCGAACAGATGTACCCAAAAGATGAGTTGATTTAAACCATCTGGAAACAGATGGCCTCTGAAGTCTTGTATAGTTTAGGGGTTCTCAAACTTTCTCGAAGCTTCATTTAGTTTTGGGCGAAAGAAAAAGAAGAATGTACTTTGATATATTCATAGAGCCATAAAGTTGGAAGTGATCACAAGGCAATGTGTGTGTCCACTAGTCCAACCTCCTGCCATGCAATTTATTCAACTGTTTAAACTGTTGGGGGGGGGGGGGGAGAGACACTTGTAGTTTGCAATTAAAGCAAAAGAAATGAGTGGGATGAAGAGAAAAATAGGGAAATAAATGAGAGGAAGAAAAAGGAAAGTTAAAACATTTTTTAAATGTGTTTTAAGGGATTAATGTCTTGTCCTCCAACAGGTTTCCATGTTGATTTTTCACTTCAGGATGATACAGGCCAGGGGTCTCCCCATCCACATTTGGGTTGTGCTAAATAGCCCATGACCTGAAAATGAAGCTTCCAAAAGAGAAGGCAATAGATAGTACTTCATGCAACTATATAATGAAACTGTGGAATTTGCTGTCACAAGAAAGGGGAAATTATCAGATAAATTAATTGAAGATAAGGTTGTCAGTGGCTTCTGATGACTGTATATTGCTTTTGCAAGAACAGCGAGAGTGTATCTTGCAAGTACTAACTGCTGGATAACACAAGTGAGAGGATGATATTGTGCACATTTCTTGCATGTGGGCATCCCATGATAGGCATCTACTTGGCCTCTATGAGAACAGAATGCTGGACTAACTAGATCTTTGGTTTGATCCCACAGGGATCTCCGTATCTTGGTTGTGAATATAGAGGACCTTAGTATTTGAGGAGAACATGTTTATTCCATGTCTCTGCCTTCAACAGTGATACTAAATACCTCTTCATCTAGAGGAAAACAAATTAATCCCTTCCTTGCCACTATCACGGCTTCTCTCTAAACCTAATGACATTCAGTACAGCTTCTGCTTAGCTGCCGCAGAACATGACAACCCAGATTCTAGTAAACAAAAACTCTGTTTCAGTAAGGATACAGATTGACTCCTTAGTCTCTGTGCAGACCAAACCCAAAGAGGACCAAGCATCCAGCAACAGCTGCAGGGGGGAAGTGCCCATAAAAGCCAACAAGAGAGAGCTCATTACAACTCTAATTTCAATTAAAACCAAACTCCCTGTCAGCTGGTATGACCTCTGCACCTAAGTGTGAGCCAGACCCTACAGGGCAAGACTTCTACTTAGGGGTTCAGTGAGCCTATAAATGTAAAACATGATTCAGATGGCCACAGAAAAGCAGGGAGCCCTTCCCTCACTGCTGCTACCAGCTCTCAGTGCTATGTTGCCTCTCACCAGGGGAACTAACCCTCTGTCTTTTGGAGCTGGCAGATCCAAGTGTGGTCCCACCCCCCACATGAAAAGAGAAATCCTCTTTCAGGCCTCCTTCGTTCCCACTGAAAGGGCTGTGAGGCAGGGGGAGGTGGGGAGAAGCCCACTGGGTTCCTGCGTCTCATGTCTCCTCTCCCTTTGTATGTACCTCCTGGAACGATTATTAAACGCAAATTACAAAAAGAAGTGACCCAAACGATCTTTATTTCTTCTTTCAACAAGTGCTGCCCGCAGGGTCCTGATTCTGAATTCTGTTTCAATTAGGTGTGCCAGTTTTAAAAAAAAAAAAAAATAACACACACACACAAACGACTCAATTACCAGCACTGATAGCAGAGCAGAGATGGCTCCAGTGGAGGAACACAAAAAGCTGGACAACTTTCCTGTCTGCTTGGAAACGCTCGCTTGCCATGATTAAAAGCCTAAGCAGAGGCAGTGGCAGTGTGCCTTATAGAAGCATGGTAGTGATGTGCACCTCCCATGAGAAACCAATCCACCAGTGCAATGACATCCTCTATATTATGCATCTAAAGGCATTTATCAGAGGCATTGTATAGAGTGGCTTGGGTATTTGCTCCTTTGCACACAGGCTCTTATTCAGAGTATACACATTATATTCTTTCCCGTCAGAGGGAAATTCCAAGGGCTTTTTCATCCTCCACCATTTACTCTGGATTCATTTACAACAAGATAGGTATCAGGACATATCATTTGCCTAGCGTACCCAGGCTAGAAAATCTGCTCTGCACCTTCTCTAAATGTGTGTGTGCATGCACACATGTGCATGTGGTTTTATTATATTCACCAGTTTCTAAACTGTCTTTCCACCCTCCGAAGGGCATGTAAAAAAGATAAACAGAACCTAACAATGCAATAATGAAAGTATAAAATTATCGCTCTTAAAACACATGTACAACCACCTAGCAGTAATCCACAGGCAAACAAGTAATAAAACCAGTACCGGTATATGCCAACTGAAATTTTAAATATCTTCAGTATCATTGACGAAGCTATAGGAACTTTGGGGACAGCAAATTTTTCACATTAGGCTACTGCTAAGAATGCCCTGCTTCTGGCATGTACCAGTCTAACATCTCTTAAAGATAAGCCTGAGAGCAGGATTCCAGATGACTTTGATACATCTTTAGATTCCTAGAGGTTGGTTATTCAGATGTCGGTTTTGATTTTAGTGTGACGATGTGAATAACTGCACTCACACATCCTGGTTTTGTTGTTCACACAATGAACTGCATATATATGAATCTCTGCAAGTTCAGTTGCTCACATATGCCAGCACTCAAAGATGGAGTCAATGATTTGGATGTATTCAAAGCATTTTCAAGGCATTCAGAGTTTTATCCTGGTTCATCCCAGGTCTATTCACATTGGTTATTCACACAGGTGACAATGTAAATGTTTTGGAAAAATTCAGAAAAATACCCGAGATTGATTATCCCACATTAAGGGGGGGGGAGTTTGGCGCGCGTGCGCGCGCACACACACACACACACACACACACACACCTTAATTGTATGTATTCAAACTGCATGTGAACAATAAAGATTCAACCCAGATTCTACCTGGATTATTTTCACCATCTGAATAACCCAGGGGTAGGCAACCTTTCCCCTTTAAGGGCCGAGGGACCTCAGCTCCCAGAAGCCTCAGGCATGTTGGCCAATAGTCCCATGTTGGCCAATAGCTCCTGGGATTCTGGGAGCTGAAGTCCCTCGGCCCTTAAAGGGGAAAGGTTGCCTACCCCTGGAATAACCCTTTAGGAGTGCAAGCAGTCTTTCAGAACTTATTCAGGGCTTTAAAATGCAAAACAAATAACACTTCCCATTTAGGTGTGTGGGAGCAGGCTACAACCTTGGCCTCAATGAGGGGGGTGCCTGCAGGCCATGTTTAAAAACACTACCTCCTTCATGTTAACTTCACATATTGTAGGGCTGAACTTTGGAACTGAAAGATAAATAATTCTGGGATTTGGCCCCAATTAGAATAATCTTATCCCCCACATTCTTGAGGAGACTCATCTATCTGAAGAGCTGTCAGTAATCATAGCTTGCAGGCTCTTTACGTTTTCAGCTTCTGTTATTCTGTGTATGGCTCCTCCTCGGTCTTACTTTTGCAGCCCCTGAAGTCCTTCACAGTCACCTGTAGTCATTTTCTTCCTGAAAACCCCAAACACGCACACCACCCCAGAACTCAACATTACCTTCAAATATCCCTGTTTTCCACTGTATCCCTTCTCATAAGGTGACGTGACATGATGTCACTTCCAGTTGACATTTTGAAAGGAACTACAGAGGAAAATTGAGGTAGTGGAGCTTGCGGTGGAGGGTGGGTACAGTCCATCAGGTGGGGTCTTGGGGGTGGGAATTGGAACCTGCCCCAGGTCCAGTTGCTCAGCCTTGTTTTATTGGGGTTTTACATTCACAAAAATTCTGTGAGACTGGTCACCATGACTCCAGTTTTAGAGATGAAGAACTGAAAACTTGACCTGCTCAAGATCACAGAAGGAGTTTGCTGCAGAGGTATGACTCACTGTGCTCATTCAGGCAAAAAAGTAGGAAAAGCAAACAGGGAATGGTGCCAGGCCACGTAGCTCTGTCCTGATGTCACAAGTACCAATTATGTCCTTTTCCAGGCATTTGCATGTACAGCACAAACTTCTGCATAGAGGAGGCTGCTGTATGTGCATGTATCTATGGAGCCTTCCATATGGGATGGAACCCTTTGCTGTTTAGGGTTTGCCTTATTTATGTTGAAGGAACATGTGAAGGTGCTAATTGGCACCTATGATATCAGGAGTGCAGATATTCAGTGGGATTCCATTCACATGTTGTGTTCCCTGCTTTAGATATTACCTGATAGGTATTCTTACTTATTCCTTCTTTCCATGAGGACTGACATGATCATGAAACGTATGGGGCATTGCAGTATGGCATGTGTGAAAACTCCTATTGAATTGTTCAAGTGTTCACAAAGTCTGCTGTTCACAAAATCTGCTGTACAGTATGCTGAAATCTGCTGTTCACAAAATCTGCTGTTCAGTTCACAAAATCTGCTGTTCAAAGTCTCATTTACCTGGGTGTTTTAATTATCCAATTTGTTCCCATTTATGACTGAAAGTTTCAGTATTCACAACATGAATTGCAGCTATTACTCTTCCCTTTTGCCTCTGGAATATGGGCAAAGTCTTGCATAAGTAATATATATTGGACCTTCTAGAGATAACTTGAAAGTTTATTCCAAAATTCAAGCAGGTACGATTTTCATTTTACCCACTCTACTTTCCTTTTGATTTCTATTTAGGTGGCCTAGTTATGCATTTTTAACATGCTGGGAGATCACTGGGGAGCAGGCTTATCTGCTTTCTCTGTTTCTTTTTGGTTTGCCACTTACACACACTCAGTAAGAGATTCTGGAGGCAGTGATATTTACCTTGCCTGTTGTAGTCTGGCACACACTGCTACAATAGGGTTGGCTAGAGTAGAATGCCATTCTTTCCCAGCTCAATCTTTAGCACATTGTTTACTGCAGACACATTGATGCAAACTGGCACTGAAAGTTTGTGTGTCTCCAGCCCTCCTTCACCATTCTCTCAATATCAAACTCAATAAAATACCCAAAAAGCTTCTAACTGGACATATGACAAGTAGAAAGAAGATGGGTGCACTGAACAGGTGTAAAAAAGACTGTGTAAAAAGTAGTTTCACTGTCAGAGGCTTTATTAGTGATAGAATTCAAAGATATAGCTGTGTTAGGAGCTTATCACACATTTAAATAAACTGGCTTACCTGATCCGGCTTAAAAATAAATGCAGGCAGCATCCAAACCCTATAGCAAGGGTTTTGCCACCGAAATCACCATCCAGGGCCATCCCCGCTCCTAGAGCCATTCAACATGGCTTTTTTCTAAGTCAGGAGTTTTTTGGCTTGAGAAAATGGCTGCCAGAGTGGCTCCAGGAGCAGGGATGGACCCAGGATGGACCGAGTGGCGATTTCAGTGGCAAAACCCTTGCAATAGGGTCCATATACCACCCACATTTATTTTTAATCTGGATCAGGTAAATCAGTTTAAGTGTGTGATAATCTTCTTAGTCTGTAGAATCAGTATGTAGAATCAGTATGTAGAGAGATCTTGTAGCACCTTAATAAAGAAGTTGGCAGCAGGAGACTTCAGTCTATTTCTTTCCTAGTTTTTGCAGACTTCAATCTACTTCCTCAGATTCAAGTAATACTGGGGAAGTAGACTGAAGTCTATGAAAGCTCATGCTGCCAACTTCTTTATTTCATTTAGTCTCAATGATACTACAAGTTCTCTCTACATACAGAGGCTTTATTAATTAAGGTACACCTGTATCTGAAATATAGTATAGTTTAGCTCTATAGAGTTCTTGAATGAAGGCATTACCTGTCACAATAATACTTTTCTCAACCTTCCAAGCAGCTTCCAAACAAAAGGATTAAAGAGCACTTATCCTGTATATTTTGAGGACTGTGCCACTCAAGGATGGTGTACAATGTCATAGCTTATTGCTTATTTAGTCAGACAATAAGGGAAGGAATTCCTTCCCAGCGACCTATTCTGATTTTACTAAGAAGAACCCTCTCCTTTTTCATCATCTTGCATACCTAAGGCAGTCCCCAAGTCATCCATTATTGCAGAAGGAGAACCAAGTAAAATACTTTTAGGCTGAAGCTACTCCATTAATTGTATCTATGCTGAACTTGCAGACAGTCCCACCCACTAAAATAATAACATGATTTTAACAGCCCCCGATATATTAATTTTAAAATTAGAATCATAGAATCATAGAATCATAGAGTTGGAAGAGACCACAAGGGCCATCCAGTCCAACCCCCTGCTATGCAGGAACTCCCAATCAAAGTATCCCTGACAGATGGCCATCCAGATGGCCATCCAGCCTCTGCTTAAAGACCTCCTTTCAGTCCAAAACAGAGACATTTTAAATTGCTGGATCCATCCGACCAGTGTCAGACACATGCCTTTGTGCAGCATTTGTGCACAAATGCAAGTAGCCATTGCCTAAGTGGCATGAATAGGTAAAATTGAAAGAGTTCAAGGGCTGAACTCTGGCACAAATGCATACACACGCACAAAGTCTACTCTTCCACTCTCACAAGAACCCAGGAGTCTTCCTCATTCCCTTGCAGGGCCAGCTCTACCATTAGGTAGGAGGAGGTTGTTGCCTCAAGCAGCAGATTAGGGGTGTACTGAAAGGCTAGAAAATTGCTAGTTGTTTAATTTATTGCTGTATATATATTTACTGCCAGAGAGGAGGAAAGGTACTTGTGGGAACTGCTGCCTTGTGTGACAAAGTAATTCGGCTGGTTTTAAATATTACACATTTTGACTTTAGGTGGATGGATGGAGGCACCATTGACTTCTCTGCTTCAGACAGCAAAATATCTTGAGTTGATAAAAATTGCAGGAATAATCATGTTGACCATTAAACAAAGTACACATCCGTGTTGCCTTTATTAGGCCAACCAGAAGAAGCAAAAAAACTTTACATTAGCTTTCAAAGCTCACTGCTTCTTCATCAGGCAAAAATAGTTTTTAACAATCATGCAACAGAAACATATGTAACACTGCGGGAGTCACAAAAGCCTGAAGGAATGCATTTTGTGGTAATGGGTGTTACAGAGAAAGTGTTTTGGATTGAATCAACGCACATACCACGATCACCAGCTTCCAGCCTAAGGGAGGTGAGCAGGGGGATATTTACAGCTGTGGTTATTGAGTGGTGTGTGAGCAGTTTGTCACACTGAGCCCTGGCACCTTGTCCTACCTATGTTGTGTGTGTTTTATTGGTGTTGAGCACAAGGAGGATAGAGCAGAGAGGGGACTGCGAGGGGAAAGCCACTCATGTGAAAAATGAACCAAGCCAAACAGGATTGAGAAAGAGAGACATGTAGGGGAAGGGGTTGAAGGGCCAGATTGTAAAACAAGACAAATGTCTTCCCTGGCAGCAGGGTTAGGAAGAAGGAAGATGGGCAAACAAGAGAGAGCAGGGTAGGAATACTTTCCTGTAATAGCATCATATATATATATATATATATGCAATATCAAACATTCACAATTAAATAATAGTAAAAAAAAAAGTTAGTCATTGCAATAAATGCCCAAGTACAGTTCTGGAACATCTTTTGACCACATTATCATTTATCCCAAGTAGACTGAATGATTTATCATTCACTACCTTTTTGCCTGGGCATCCATAGAGAATGTCCAACTTTACCCAAATGAGCTTCTCTCAAACAGATGTAAAAAGCATCTATCCCAAAAACTTGTCCCCTGATCAACAAAACTTATAAAGGAAAGCAAATTACACTAGACGTGTCAGTTTGTATTTGTTGCACCAGGACACCAAGTTATGGATTAAATAGGATGGCCACAACTTTAATACATCATATACAAGTCAAATACATGGAATGAAATTACCCCCTTTAGCAAACAGTGGGTAGGAAAGTGGGGAGAAAGGACACCAGGCTTCTTGGTTTCCAGATGAACACATGCCCAAGCAGGGCGTTAAGTAACAGGGGTCTTTCAAGCATATGGCAATGCTTGCCAAATCTGCTAGTTCAAGGGGCAAACAAAAACAGCTAGTCAGAGGAGAGGCACCCTGCAAATGGCCAGAGTGCAGGTTAGACACACACACCCCTTCACTAACTGTCCAGCAGCCCCAGGAGTTTCCTCCTTCCAATTTAACTTGTGCTTGATGTCCCTTCTGCCCTTTCATACCTACCAGTTTTGACAAAGCAGTACAAGAAATCTGTCCGTGAGCAGCAATGAGAAGATGAATAGTCATCCTCCAAGTCCTACATGAAGTGGGAGGAAACTCCAAGGAAGGCAAAATCAAAAAAACAAATAAAAAGAAAACCATACCATAATAACATGGGAAAATTCCTTTCCATTTCTGAAAGCAGCCTGGAGATTTGCAAGGGAACATAATGATACCAAGGGTGGGAGGGGAACTTGTTCTTATGGTCCAGCCAAAAATGGCCCGCCCAGGAACCTGCAAGCCTGTATACAGGCCTGTTGGAAATCCCCAGACGTCGTATGAGATTTGAAGTCTTGCAAGACTTTGCATGAGATCTGAAGTGTGATTCACGCCAGAACTCAAGCTGAAGTCGCCCAGTGCCTCAGTCATCCAAAACTTCATCCCACACCTATGCTGAGCAGCCATTTGGCTAGGCCTGGAAGCAGTAGGGCTGGCCCAGGGGCTCAGCACAACTTGCCCCCCTCTGGGAGGGCTTCAAGGGTAAGCCATTCTCTATCTTGGCTTACCTGCTGGGTCAATTTCTCCAATATTGCTACACCCTTCAATACCAATTCTTCATACTCAAATAGGACATTACTTCTATTTCTTAGCAATTTCTTGCCAAACTGCTAATATGAAATTAAGTTCCTAGTTCAACATATTTGTGTTATTTCCAGCAAACAGATGTAATGATGCCAAATCTAGAGCTAGCTGGTTGGTGATCTCTCTGATCTCTCTCTGAACTCTTTCCTAGAACTGGTGCATGAATGGATGCAATGAGCTCCATGATGTTCCTGAAAAGGGGCTCTTAACAAA
>CM034701.1:41572354-41621746 GCA_020142125.1 Phrynosoma platyrhinos
AAAGGTCCTCTGGGCAGTTGCAGATAATCTAGTTTTTATAGGTTGTAGCATTTTTTTTCCTAGAGGACCTGAGTGCACGGGGTGGATTATATGGAAGGAGGCGGTCCCGAAGATAAGTTAGACCCAAGCCATTTAAGGCTTTAAAGGTAATAATCAATACCTTGTACTATGCCCGGAAACTGATAGGCAGCCAGTGAAGCAATTTTAGAATAGGTGTTACATGGTCTCTTCTGGTTTTACCTGAGACCAGCCTGGCTGCCATATTCTGCACCAGTTGAACTTTCTGAACTAGGCACAAGGATAGCTCCATGTAGAGTGCATTGCACTATGATACATATGGCTGGGCTGAAGGTTATCAGAGACTATTCTTCCGTATGAGCTTACCTGAATTTTAAGATCTGCAGGGAAGACTTTCAGCCCCACCACCATCACAGGGACATTGATGAGGACACAGAAGAGGGCCTTCTTAGGGGTTGCTCCCAGATTGTGGAACTCCCTCCCATGGGAGGTTTCGTTGGTCCCCTCTCTGCTCTCTTTCTGCCAGCAGACAAAGCAGACAAAGCCGCCTTGAATCCCATTTTGGGAGAAAGGCAGGATATAAATCCAATAAGTCTCTAGTTCTTAAATTGTTGTAGCAAAAGGAGCTTTTAATAGGATGTGTTTTGCTTTTATCCTTTTCTTTATTATTATGTTTTAAAACCACTGTAACCCTGAGTTTTTAGTGTAACTGCTGTTTAATAGTGTTGACATTTTTATACCAATAAAGTTTTTTAGCTATATTTTGTGCTGGAAGAAAGGCAGAATGATAGGATGATAGAATGATAGATAGATAGATAGATAGATAGATAGATAGATAGATAGATAGATAGATAGATAGATAGATAGGAGAGATGCATGTCTGAGGAGAGATGCATGTCTGATTTCAGCAGGTGCAACTGTAGTTCCCTAAGTAACAGAAGCAACAAGGAGTGAGAGGGATTACAATTCTCAAGCTAGATGGAAAAATCATAAGTCTCTTTCCTACTGATACAGTTTCCTTGGATGGCTGAAGAGAACTGCAAAGTATGAGCCTTCCATCTCCCCGCAATTATGGCTGAACAATAAAAGATTGGTGAATTTAAATCCCTCATCCACCCCAGAGGTACAAATTATTCAAAACTATGAAGCAATTTGCAAGTTAGTAGAAAGAGTTCAGAGCACTAGAAGTGAAAGTAAAGATATCTGATGGAATTCATTCTTAGTTAACAACAAAGTATTGCATCGGGGAGAATACTTATATTGTACTCCCCACTAAAAGTACCAAGCATTATGTTATTGTTTTTCGTAAATCTGGGTGATTTAGCACAACTGTGGGAAGTGGGGTTAATACACAGCAAGCTTCTCAACCAGCCTTCAAATACAAGATAGAATGTCTGTAAGGAAAGTTCCCTCATCTCCTCCCACTGTCTGGGAGAGTTTCTTATTTCTTCTTGTTAAGGATTATATCGGCTTCTCCAGGGCCCATTCCTTATTCTACAAACACACATACGGATGCACATTGTAATTATCATTGTTACTATTCTTATGGATCACCTCTTTATTTAAACGTGCCCACAGTGATGTACTGTACAATAAAAACTTTTGGGTTTAAACCCTTCAGCTGCCGTAGCTGTTACCTAAATTTGCTGAAAACTAATTGATGATGGAAGTATATACTCTTGCCTACTCTTTCCAGTCCTCTTTCTTCAAATGGGCTCTCTGACAGGCTGTTCTGTCTTCTCCCCTCAGGATGAGATGGTTTTTAAGTAGCCTAGCAGTGGCAGCAAGCTGGGGGAGCCCATCTCAGCCAGAACCACTAAAAGTGATTGGAATGGTGGATTTCTCTTAACAAACTATTTCTATTTGCTCTTCTATCCCCTCAGGGGAAAATGGTTCTTCAGCAGCCTTCCTTTTCTCATTGTCATGGCTGTGTTCTTTTGGGGGACACTTATGCAACTCACATAGAAAGGGATTTTCTGCTTCTTTCTTTGTACAAAGTAATAGTTTCCTACATCCCTGCTGTATGCACCTTGATTTCTGATGCCCCCAATTAACTGCCTTACTTGTTGGCATCAGAGTAGTAAGTTTGCTATTAGTAGGGATGACACTGGTAAAACCAAGTACTGATCTTGGAAGTACAGGCGGATTGCAGCATTAACAGGAAGATCTAGGCACCAGTGAGGGCCATAAAAAGAAACCTTGCTCCTAGTTTCAGTGTACCAGAAAAGCACAGGAAGAACTGTGATATGTGGTTTGTTACTGTTGCTAACATCCCTTGAGTTGACCTCAAGTCATGGCGATCCACAGATGAGACCTCTCCAAGACCCCATGTCCTCCACTACTATGTTCATGTCCTGCAGGCTCAAACCCATGGCCTCCTAGATCAAGTCCATCCATCTGGCATGGGTTTTTCTCCTGCCCTCTACCTTTCCTAGCATTATTGTCTTGCTTCATGATTCGTGCCTCTCAAGATGTGGCCAAAGTACAACAGTCTCAATTTAGTCATCCTGGTTTCCAGGGAAGTGACATGTTGTACAGCTTTACAAAAAAATAGGGTATACATCTTTAATGTTGCTTCCTTCTCCACAAAGTCTGTGGCATCTCTTCCCTGCATATTTATTTTATATGACATTTCTGGAACACATTGTTAAACTCTTTTAGAGTAAATACTAAAAACCTTAGGAAATTAGATCAATTTAATCTGTATAAAATTGTTTGTAAACAATATATAATGCCCTTGAAGGAAAGAGGCATCTTCCTTTGGGTTTAGATGAGGGATGTGTGTCTTAAGAGGTACCATTTTAAGAGTCAAATTAGACATGCATGAACATGTAAAATCTTCAGACTTAGAAGCAATATTTTACTGTTTTTATACTAAAAATAATGTGAAAGGTTTAAATACATGAATCTAACTTACTCAACAAACGGTTGCAGCCAAAGGAAACATATTTAGCACAAATCTCCATTGAAGTACTGCTAAACAAATCTGAGAAACCCACTTTTTCACTTTGTTATGTGGAATGAAAAAGTTAGATTATCCTGTGCAATGGAAAACTACCCTAGCTTCGATATCTAAAATTTGTTTTGACCTAAAACTACATTTCATCCAGGAAAAACTGTCTGTATTGGAAAGAAAGCTGTCTGATTCAACTAAATGTTTGCCATGTAATGTGAACAATGCTTCCCTGAGGAATATGATATGGGCTTGTCCAGTGGTTATTCCCTTTGGATTGAATGTGTTACAGTGTATTAATTTGTAGATGAACATATTTTTTAAACTAAATTCCTGTGACATGGAATTTAACTCTGGATCAACCTTTGTTGGGTTCTGTATGCTCTTATTGTTGCTAAAAGGCTTATAAGGGTTGAAAGATACACATTCACCATCTATTATTTAATGTTCAGAAGATCTTGCAAATTAATGTATATTTTATTATAAACATCAACTGCAAGAAAATGTATTTTTTGAAATATAATCAGCTTATATCAATGTATATGACTATCCCCTGGTAACAGCCTATGTCCTCCCCATCACAATCCCCTTTTTCTTATTCTTTTCTTTGTGTAATCATACTTTAAAAATCAGTTTTTTTAAAAAAATGTGTTTGAAAAATAACTCCTCAGATACAAAATATACATTAAAATATAGTATTAATAATCAACAGATGTGGTAGTGTTTTTGACAACTTCAAAAGCAGTCAGCCAAAGCTCAAGTGCTCTTATTAAGAATGAGGCCATCCTCCTTTTCAGACTGTCCTGAATCCCACTCGCTCAGGAGCTCTGAAGCAACCTCTGTGTAGAGATGGTTCCAATCCCAGCTGACATCATCCTGCCAAAAAGAGAAAAACAAGGCTAAGTGGAGAAATGGCTCTTAGCACTGCTGTACAGTCCAAATGGCACAAAGAAGCATGCAACTCATCCAAGGGACCTAAAACTCCACTAGCGGTCTGGAACACTTTACAGTGTGGATTTGAATCACTTGCAGTGCCCATCTGGAGTTTTATAATGCACTTAAATTCTGTTTTAGACATTGGTGTGATTTATATATTAAGACATACAAAAATTAAGATCACTGGAGGGAGAGGGTGGAAAATCAGTCTACTGATTCACGATCGATAGAAGAACAGACCTCCATTGCTCCCCATGACTGATGCCTGCTAAGGCAGGATTAGGGGGCTTTTACAATTGTACCAATAGTGCCAAGACTGTGAATATGTAGGGACTGTAAATACAAAGCAGTTAGGGATGTGGTCTGGCAATGGAATCAATTGCCCAGAGAGTCTACTTCTCTAAACATCTTCAGAAAGCAAAGCAAAAGCAGCTTATTTATATACCGCTTCATATCACACTATGGGATGTCTAAGCAGTTTACAACTGTGAGCTGATTGCCCCCCAACAAGCTGGGTACTCATTTTAGCGACCTCGGAAGGATGCAGGCCTGAGTCGAGCCTCAGCCCTGGCTGGTATTGAACTCGCAACCTTGTGGTCTATGAGTGAGTGGCTGCAGTACAGGCATTTAACCACTGCGCCACCAGAAAGGCTGGACAGCTACCTGTTGAGGATGCTGTTACCCCAGGATCCAGCCCTCAATTACCCCTATTCGAATTTTGATATCAAATTAATATCAAAAAAAGAGATTGGAGGTGGGTAGCCACTGGGGGGGATGGGAGTTCCTCAGTGCAAGAAACCAGCCATACCATATTAGGGCATCTGGATGGCTCAGCATGAGAGAAGCTAAAGGCACTTAGCCATGATGAATTGAGATTAGAATCTGCATAATCCCTTCATTAAGGGACTGATGGAGGAGACCTGGACTTGGAAATTGTTTGAATACAGCAGACAAAGGAAATTTCCTTCTGGGAATGAAACTCTTTTTGTCCGAGGACATTCACACCAATTGTCCAGATATTCTTGCATACTGCACCCCATTCTTCTCCCCTGGGAAAGTCACTTAAACCTAAAGTCACTTAAACCTATCAAACCCCAAAAGACTGCCCACAGGACCCATTTCTTACCATATATACATGTGCCCAGACCATAGCAAATCAGTCCAGTTTGAAACCGGAGAGAACCTCTGTTAGATTTCAGCTGGACACCTCAGTAGCCAGCCACCCCACGTGTCACAGGCCGCTACTGAGCCATCCTTATTCCACTAACCCCGCAACTGGAGCTACACTTCAGATAGGTACAGTATTGCCTTTTAGCCATCCTGAAAATCACTGTTACCTACCACCTTTGCATTGTTAATTCTTGGGGGGGGGAGTGTGCTTGTGAGTGTGGATTCCCCTTTTAAAATAAAGTGGGTCCTTGGTACCTACTGGGGGTTGGTTATAGGACCCCACATGGATACTAAAATCTGTGGATGCTCATTCCATTATATACAGTGGCTAGTAAAATGATGTTCCTTATATAAAATGGCAAAATTAAGGTTTGCTTTTTGGATTTTATATATATTTGGAGTATTTCAGTCCATGGAATCTTGAATCCATAGATAAAGAATCAGTTGATATGGTGGGCCAACTGTAAACTAAATTAGTTTGGAAAACCACCTCTGGCATTCTCTGGGTTTGGAACCATTATGCAAAGGCTGAGATCCCAGCTTTATGTTACCAAAGCCCTCCCACTGCTTCGTATTGAGCTAAACTAATTTCCTCATTGAATACAATTTTTGGGTGCCCTGTCAACCCCCTACAATTTAAGTAACAATGCTATATTTGGAAATCCTGCATTGAGCAGGGGGTTGGACTTGATGGTCCATGAAACCCCTTCCAACTCTGTGACTCTAAGATTCTATAAATATTATATGTGTAACTCTAGGTTATGCATCCATAACTGCAAGAATAAATTCCAGCTAATGCATTGATTTTTTTCCCTCAAAGTCCTAGGAAATTTCTGCTGAGTAAAATAGTTCAGGATAGCACTTACTAAAATGGATTAGAAGTATTCACATATCTATGTTTGGTGTCTTATATTTCTTTGCTTCAGGAGCAGCTTTGGTGGATTTGAATCCCCAAATGGTTCCAGAGCCTCTCAGTCTCAGAGTGAGAAGTACATCACACATACCACATTCCTCCCCACTTTTTTTGGCATTCCCCATCTTCACTTCTTTTGTATTGCATCTTAAACCTGCATTTGTTTGTTAGAACAGATATGTTTGCTCATATTGATGTCTTTCTTTTTTAAAAAAAATCACATCTCAAAGAATAATTAGCCCATAATCCCAAGACCACAACACTTTTATGGGCAGGAAACATGCCAATAGTGGAACAGTGCCACAGCTGCCATGTGGTCAAGCACATGTTTTGTATGCAAAAGGATCAATCCCTACAATTGCTGGATAGCAAATACTGAATAACATGGTATAAGGGAACTTCTGAAAGAGCCCTAGTGGCACAGTGGTTAAATGCCTGTACTGCAGCCACTTACTCATAGACCACAAGGTTGCGAGTTCAATACTAGCCAGGGCTCAGGCTAGACTCAGGCCTGCAACCTTCTGAGGTCGCTAAAATGAGTACCCAACTGTTGGGGGGCAATGAGCTTAAGTTGTAAACTGCTTAGACATCCCATAGCGCGATATGAAGCGGTATATAAATGAAGCTGCTTTGCTTTTGCTTTGAAATAAATATGTGGAGCATAGACACGTCTTAATCACTACCTCACTGACAGACAGCAAATAAAATAATTTTCTTTTTCATTTTGGTCCAAAATAAACTCACCTCACGAACTTCCTGCTCTGGAGCTAGAACTTTACTAAGTAGCTTTAAGTCAATCTCTCCATCCTGTAAGAACACAAAAAACAAAAATAAAACATAGTCCTATCTGAGAGCAAGAAGGAATGTGTGCATTTCACCCAGTATTATCTCGACACCTCTGTTCTTCTGGAAAATAGAGCTAATGACAGAACAACCCTATTCAGATGCACTAGCATGATGATTTCAATAGAATCTTTCAGAATGATACTATTCAAAAGTTTTCTTCTCTTTGTAGGAAATGTACTGTGATTATAACAGCCCATCATTGATGCCAAACTTTTGCTCCAAACTGAAGGATGTCTCATGCTCAGTGTTATGGAAGCAAAAGGAGTTATGTAACTGAGGGAATGGCAAAAAATATGAAAGCAGGAAACAGTGATGGGGCTAGTGTCAGTGAGGCAGTGAATCTCCTCTAGGTTTTAATTTGAACTCCAAAGCACTGAACCCTACCTCCAAAACAGGTTCAAAAACTTGAATAGCTACTTTGAAGTTCAGATTAAAACCCAGAGCAGAATCACCAGTGCTTTGACATGGAAATCAGATATGCTAGCCACCACTGTCAAGAAGCACAGAGAAATATCCAAAAGTGCCTCAGCTAACAAGGAAGAACATATAGCATGTCAATCTGTCAAAAAGATACTCTAACAGCTAGTGTTCTAGGTGGATGTTAAGGGCCCCAGCAAAAGAACAGGTGACATATTCACACTCTACTAATGACACAAAAGCCCTACAAAGGAGTGAAAAGAGACATCTGGTGACTTTAGTTCAGGGGTAGGCAACCTAAGGCCAGGGGGTCGGATGCAGCCCCCCTGAGGCCTTTGAACCGGCCCCAGGCCGGTCCTGCCGTCACCGCCACTGCCACCGCCCTCCATGATGATATTGATTATTGTTGTTATTACTTGTTCTTGGGGTTTTCTTGGCAAAATCTCCACAGGGCTTTTGCCATGGCTTTTTGGGGGCTGAGAGAGTATGCATGCATATATTTTTTTAATGTTTTAATTGTTTAAAAAAAATTATTTATTTATTTATTTATTTTTGGTGCTTCAGCCCCCCAATTGTCTGAGGGACAGCAACCCAGCCCCTGGCTCAAAAAGGTTGCCTACCCCTGCTTTAGATAGCAGGAAGAAAAGGCTGCTTAGTTCTTTGAGGAAAAACTAGGAAGAGTTTTTGGCTACACTCACCAAGGTTTGGAAAGCAGCATATTTCATGAGGTCATTGTCCAGGTCACGATAGGTCAGCACTCTGTTCACCTGAACACTGCAATTGGGGATACAGCAAGGAAGCAAACTGAACTTCTATACATGCTTCACCTGAATCCATAATTACCTTCAATGTAAAACAGGTTTTAATACAACACTTCTTGTTTATTGCATTTACTCAGAAGCTTCAGTGGGGTTTCTCTCTGTCATCATTTATTATTTATAAGAGTACCATCTATCTGCCAAAATATATCACAGCATATGCCATAAAATTCAGCTGAGTGGGACAGAAATTTATCCACTCAGGACAAGTCATTTAGCACAAGCATTTTGGTGATCATCTTGTTACCTGGGTGGAGCTGCCACTTGCATGGCAAAATCTTCCTCTTGAACGTCCTCTAAATCAGGGATGACTGGAATATCTGCAAGGGATCAACGAGTCAAATGACAGCAGAACTAATACTTATTTTCCAAGTTTCTGTGCACAAAGTAAACTTCAGGTGGGATTACAACACAGTAGCAGAGCATATGCTTTGCATTCAGAAGGGAATTAGTTCTCCAGTTGAAAGGTTCAGGCAGCAAATGATGAAAAAGTTCTCTGCTTGAGACCATGGAAAGCTGATGCCAGTTGAGGTAAACAATACTACACTAGACATATAATGGTCATCCAACAAAGCAAAAGGCAATCTTAAGTATTCATATGACTTATTATCCTCTCAAAACCATAAGTAGCTTTATTGCAAGCTATGGGGCTGCTACTGTATGTGCTCCAGGTGAGAAGTAAATAGTGCAGATACAAATCTTTGCTGATTTCATTCTTGCATGTAAGAATGAGTAATTTTAAAAAGTTTTCTCCCTCCTACCAAGATAGATTATCAGAACATTTGCACATTTTTTTGTTTGTTTTCATTTTGGGATTTTGTGTAAAAAATGATTTGCAAAAAAACCCAACAAGACCTTACACAGAAAATGCACAGAAAATGCACTGCTTTGTGCGAAAATGGTCTTTTGCACACACAATAAAGTTTTTTCATATCAATGAATTGTTCATAAATAAATCCCCAAAATCCAAAAAAATAATCCCATGGTGGTTGAGCATTTTCTTAATGTAATATCTCAGTGTGTCAAGACACCTTTTGTTGTCAATGGTGAGAACACTTGATCTTGGCCAAAAGGATGAGAAGTGAATGATGAGGAAACTTGGGAATACTCTTTACAAGCCTTATAAATAAACACCAATAATAAAGTACAGGAAGCTGGATGTGTGGATGGAAGAGGAATAGCCTTACCAGCTGCTGTTTATCAGTTTGTTTAAATGCTTCACAAAGAATTTCTCCTGCAGGGGTGTGGCAAGATAGATCAGCCCCCTACACACACACCTCCTGTTAGCAAAATTTTTAAAAATTAAATTGGCAAGAGACCTCTGCAACAAGCCTGGTCAACCTCACAAAAGAACTGTGGCTTGTTTCACCTGATCTGGTTTATTCCATTCCACCTTTGCTACCTGGTTGACATCCAAAATCCCTTTGTGACACTCCAGGACTAAAAGGGCCTTGCCAGTTCATTTATGATTGGCTTGTTCCACAAACAATAGAAGGGTCCCATCAGTTAGGGAAGTATGCTGGAAGAGGACACGAGAGGGCCTGCTTTGCATCCCAATGCAACACCTTCCCCATGGAAGGCCTGATTGGCACCAACAATACTGTCATTCTGGCACCAAGTGAAAAGCATGGTGACTCACACACATGGTATGAAATCATTTCAACCAGTTTTAATTTGCATTTTAACCTGTTACATTGATCAATATGTCATTTTTATTATTTCCACTGTTTTAAATTTGTCAGATTGGTTTCACTGTATGCTGAACATACCAAGGTAGATTCAGGACAGAAATTTATTAATAAACAAACTCTATTTGAAAACTACAGCCTCACTACCATTCCACAAATGAGATTTCTCATTTCCTAGAAATACCCAACAGGTTAGAGATGGTTAACACTTTTCTATCTTGGTCTATCTACTGAGATTCACTGCCCCCATTGACATAGGAGCCTCAGCTTCTTCTGTCAACATACATACATATATATATGTCTCCCAGAAGAACTCTAAATGAAATCTAAATAAATTAGCTATCATTCTTCTAGGTAAATATTTATGGTCCTGAGCAAGTATCTGCTTGTACAACCCACCTCATCTTCCTTCCATGAGAACAAATATGTAATTACACTGTAAGAATGCATTTTTCTTGTTAAAACACCTATTTTTTATTATTATTATTATTATTATTATTATTATTATTATTATTATTATTATCCTGCCCCTCTGCAGGGCAATCAGGGCAGCTTACAACATTAAAATTACCATAAAATGCAATACAATCAGAACCTGATAATGACAGAACCCACCCACCCCTTAAAAGGTATTAAACAATAACGTAATTAAAACATACTTAAAAGAATCTCAATAACAACAAACAGTAAATAACAAATGCAGCAGACAATTTAAGAGAGGAAGGGTGGGCTAACCCTCAAGGCCAGGATACCTAGTCTGGAAAGGCCTGCTGCAAGAGATCTGTCTTAACAGCCTTTTTAAAGATGGTTAGGTTGGTAATATGAGGGATCTCATCCGGCAGGCTGTTCCATAATCCCTAGGGCTGACAGTTTGAGACCCCTCCAACTGCCCTGGCTCAGTGCCAGGGAATCCTGGGAACTGCAGTTCCTTGAGATATTTAGGCTTCCCTGTCAGAGAGCTCTGGTGCCACAATAAACTATAATTCCCAGGATTCCCCAGCACCAAGCCAGGGCAGTCAAAACAATCCCAAACTAGATTACTTCTGCAGTGTGTCCTGGACCAGAGAGACAGAGGGGTTGGTTATTCAAACATTTTGTTTTGCAACAGGACTATGGAAATCTCACTCAATATTTTTTTTAAATCAATATTTTTTAAAACCAGAGCTACATCTCTGTGAGTTTTGTTGCCCACACCCATCAGCACTTCGAATAAAGATGGAGTCGACGATGTGGGTGCTTTCGAAACACATTCCAGATCTATCTGTATCAGTTATTCACACAGCTGACCATGCAAATCTTTCAACCTAAGAACAGATTTGCCAAATCACAGACTGCAAATAGCATCCAGCCAACAAGATTCATTGGACGTTTTCACACTGGGCTTAAGGCAGATGCAATCGTACCTCACTCCAGCCCCAGTCCGGATCCTTTGCAAAGTTTTCACACTTACGTCGCACAAGCCCCGCCCCATCCAGTGCCATCCCCGGCGCAATCCTGCATCATTCCGGGTCCTTTCTCCGAGTGTTCACACTTACGTCACAGCAAGCCCCGCCCCACCCCGCCCCATCCAGTGCCATCCCCGCATCATCCCCGTTCTTTGCAATTCCTTTTTCAAAAAGGAATTGAGTTGCCGCGGCCAGAAGCAATCAAGAACCATTCCGGAATGATGCTGCTTTCACCGGTCTGAAGCTACAGGATCCATTCCGGAATGATTCTTGATTGCTTCCAGGCGGCTTTGAGACCCCTAGTGTGAAAACGTCCATTGATTCATTCATTTTTGCACACCCTATCTGCAATTCTAGACTATTCACACTAAACCATTTTCCCTTTTTAATTTTTAATTTCATAATTATTCTTTTGTGTCCAAATGTCAGGATTTCCCCCACTTTTACTATGTTAGTATGAGAAAATGCTCTGTAATCTGGGAATCATCAGTGTGTAATATTGGTTAGAATGTGAAACCAAGGGGCTTTGCAGACGGTGCAAAGCGCCATCATGGAGCCAGGGAAAGGGAGGGGCAGCCACACGCCGGGCACCCCAACCCCTTCCCAAGGACTTTGCACATGGCGAGCGCTCTGATGGTGTCCTCCCAGCGCAGAGTCCAGACACACTGCGCCGAAAGAGACACGAAAGAGATGTGTGGCGTCTCTTCGGGCACCCCTTTTGCCCACTCTGGAAGGAGCGGCATTTTAGCGCTCCTTCCAGGGCTGGCAGAAGGGTGGATTGGGGCCGCTGCGTGTGTTAGCAGCAGCCCCAATCCTCCGCTTCTCAGGGCGGCCCATGGCCGCCCGTCTGCATCCCCCTTAAGACTGGAGAGGCTCAAATTTAAGTCACCACTGAGCTGTGAAACTCACCAAATGATTTTGGTCTGATCACTCTCCCTCAGTTCAAGTATCTCACAGGTTGTTTTCAGAATAAAACGGTAAGGGAAAGAGAGCCATGTAAACTGCCTTGACTTCATTGGAAAAATGGTGGGATAATGATGTAAGAAATAAAGAAAACAAATACATAAACTCAGCACTAGAATATTCAGTGAGCCAGTCCCTAAGCAGATGGTTGTTGAAGTATACAGCTTCTCAAGTTTAAGGTGGTGAGCTTGGATCCCAGGATCGCCAGCCAACATGGCCAATAGCCATGCTAGCCAGGGAATTCTTGAACCTTAAGAAGAAAAAGTAATATTTCCAAACTCTGCTCTTGGTTCTGAACGTTAATCCAGAATCACACATTCTTCAGGTGGAAGGGAAACCAGCTGGCTCTGCTCCATAGATCTTTGATCATATTGCTCTAAAACTAAAAGGAAGTGGTACACTCAGCTATAAAAATTCAACTTCCAATTTTATCCACAGCATGCCTTGTAGTTTAGCATTTGACTATTTTTTAAAGCTCTGCCCTGACTCCAGCCCAGGCTGAAATGAATATTCAAGAGCTGGACAGGCTCCCTACCTATGGAGTCTGGTGTCCAGGATGTGATCTTTTTTAAAAAAAATCAGTTTCCCTTCACAGCCTTCTCACAGCTCCAAAGTGCATAGGTTCCATCTTTACTTCCATTCTGCCTCCCTGCAGGCTCCTCTGACCCCGGCGGAGGCAATGCTGGTCCATCTGCAACAGGGCAAGTGTTACCCTGGACTTTTGACAAGAGGGCTGTTTGGAGCAACCCACACAGTGGGATTTCTCTCTAATTGGCTGCCTGGCAGAGGGACTGAATGAAACTGAGACTGAAGCCAAAGCCAAGCCAAAGCCAGAGAAGATGACAGCTTGGACAATCTCAGCAGAGTTGTGCCTTCCAGTTCCCCAACTGCCCAAGTGCCTACTGCCTATAGTGGAGCAGCTTTCAGAGTACAGTGAAGTGGATAAAGAGGAACTGCAGTAATAAAGGCCCTATCTTCAGCACAAATACTTGAGCTTGCATCCTCACACCCTGTTGCAAAAAGGCTTGTCACTCCTTATAGGAGATGTGTGTGGATGTGTGTCACACTAGGGGCTTCCAACCTCTAGCCAAGCATGTCACAGAAGAATGAATGAGAAGTAAAGGATGGTGGAGGATAACTTGGAGAAGAATTGGTCAGATCTGAATCTGTAGGGATCAGCCATCCTAACAGTCTTTCCATAATCACATTGGGCCCTTTCCAGGCCCACTCCTTGTTCAGAGAAATCTGGTGGCCTTTGAGTACCTTTTTTTGCCAAATTAGCTAAGTCTCCAGGTCACTGGATCAAGCTCTCAATAAAAAGAAAGTCAAGAATCAAAAAAATAAAATAAACACAGCAGCTACTTAGAAAACAGAATGCAGGTTGCTTTTCCTCTAAGGTATGATTTGGTGGCAATTCACAAAACCCATTTAGCAGGGCAAATCCTGGAGTGAGTGCTGAATATGGAAATGGTCACCCAATTGCTTCATACATCACATGCCTGAGAAGCAAGGCAGTGCTATGTGCCAATTAACTTGCATTTTACCATACTAAAAATGTTAGGGAAATTAGGCTTTAACAGCAAACCAAAGGGTTCAAGATCATGAAATCAAGAAGACATATTAAGAGCAAGGAAGAATTCTTTAGGATGACCAAAGAAAAACACTAGAATATGAAAATGACCTTGAGAATTAGGTGAACTCTTTAAAATAATAAGAATTAGCTAGCTCCAGATATTCAAAGCAAGGGAACTAAATCAAGTAAGTTTTATTCAACTGTCTTACCATTTAATAACTGTAATTGCTGGAAGAAACACAGATAAAGTGTTTCTATAGTCTTTAAAAGATGTAAAATATGGACAACAAGATATTATTCTGGACTAACAGATGTTAGTGTGGTAAAGCTCTAGAAAATCCTGTAGGTGTTTGAGGGTGCCAATATACCAATGAGCATTTGTTTAGCAGCTCAGAAATCACATCTAGAGATTTTCAAACAATTTAAAAGTCGACTCTATTGTTGGCTAGAAATCTTAGTGAAAACATGCTCAGGGTGCGACTACACTGGCCGCTTAATCCAGGGCCAGTCTAGAAAATTATGCCCCAGACTGGCCCTGGACCAACTACAATGATGACCACATACACCAGGCTGAATCTGGTGCGACACCGCATTGTTGTGCACATGGGCCAGTTGGGCCAACACCACATTAGCCCCACTGGGCCACCTCCTCAGTGCCACCACTGCAGCTTCACCAGCCAAGCAGCTCTCTGCAAGAACCTGGCCATCACCATTTCATCTGCTGAGGTCAGAATGGGGCACCCCACATGTGATCAACACTCTACCCCCCTCCTCATTGGTTGCATAGGTGCCCAATTCTGATCTCAGCAGTGACAGCAATAGCCAGGATCATGCAGGAGCTGCTTGGCCAGTGAGGCAATGGTGGTGGTGGTGGCTCCAGAGAGGATCCATCCCGTTTCCTGCACTGCTCAGTACAGACTAAGGGAGATAGTGCCTTGTTTGCTGAATTGGAACTGATCCAGCTGTCCAGTCAGGCAAGAGAACTGGAGGTAGGCTCTCTTAAGAAAACCACAGGTTCTACTAAATCAGATTAACAGCTTAAAACACCAGTTTTGCTGTGGATGTGGCCATATGTCATCTGGACAGATTGCACCAGGACTGGGGTAAACTAGGTATGTATCTGTAGTGTTGACAAGCTCTCAGCCATTCTCTGATGGATTAAGATGATAAATACAATAAAGGTCAAAAAGAAAAATCCACCGCATATTAATTTCCTATGCAGCAACCCACATAGTTTAGATTACATGCAGTCAAAATGACTGTCATTAGAGACATTAATCAAACACTGTATGCCACCTTTCTCGCCTGCTCCATAAGGTGTTAATATTTTTTTTCCCCTCAGAGCTTTATAGGAACTGCTGCAGGTATTCACTGAAACTCAAGCAATATGAAAAAGAATGCCTGTGGTATTGTCCTATTGACTAATAACAACCCCCTTGTTGTACCCTGGCTTTACCAGATACAAATGAGGTCAAGTGAAAATTCAGAAATTATCCAAGGTACAAGCATAGATGAGATATGGTAACATAGGAAATGGCCCTTTTTTTGTTGTTGTTCCCTTACATCTGTCTAGTCCATATGTTTTTGACTATGGAACGGGATATATGGAAGGGCTTTGTAAAGTTCTGAGGAGGATGGGAAACACAGAAAGAGAAGGGGACAACACTGAAAGAAAAGAACTAAGTTCTCTTAGAAGAGGACACATGCTGATTCACTTCATGCGGGGGGGGGGGGGGGAAGAACTATATTCACAGTGCCCCATGCTAATCTGTGAATAATGAAACCTAGGAAGAATTGTGATTTAACATTACAGCCCATATGCATTTGAGGGGGGTATTGAGAGAGAGTCTTTCTTAATGCCTTTTAGTCTCCAGAAATTCTCCCAAATTCTTATATAATTCTCCCTCAGTACCAGATTGATCTGGAATTTTCAAATAATCAGTTCAGAACAAAAATCTCAGTATAAACCTAGTTATTTGCTATATCGATGGGGTCCCAGAGTCCAATGATGTATGTATACAAAACTATAAATGAAAGAGAGCACATGCAAAGTGAGATTTTGAAGGCTAACTGGGTTGGTGTTCCGTACTTTGTGCCAAGCGTAATGATTATCTTTAAAAGTAAAGGAATCCAACTAAATTATATATTTTAAGAGGACAAAAACTTCAGCTAGATACAACTCTAATTTCTCTACTGCTGCAAAACTTTGTTTTACTGAATGCTTTTACCTTCTGCATCACGTTTAGGGAATTTTAAACAGGCAAATGGAAGAAGGTCTGATTGAAGATGAAGTTAAGTGAAAGAAATTGGTCTCATTTAGCACATGACAGGATTCATCTGTGTTCTCGAGTCCACTGAGGTAGCATCATGGGCGTTTCATATTCATGAGCTGCTGCGACACTGTGTCCCCGCATTTACAAAGCACCGTGTTCAGCAAATTCTCTCCCTGTGGACACCCCATGCATTTCATGGTCTTGTCAGAGAGACATCAAACACTCCAGTAACCAAATACCAGAAAATGGCTTTAATTAGTGCATCTCAATCCAATAATTTTTCCTCTAAATAGAAAAAAGGAGGAATAAAAATAGAGAAGTCGAAAGCAACAGGCTACAATCTTCAAAAACACCAAAGGAACAAGGGATGGAGGCAACTTCTGCAGAACACACAAACAGGACTGAATGTTCTCTCCTATGAGGGAAATAAGCAAATCTAGTGAGGTACATATATCCCAGGCTCTCCAGACACAATACCAAAAGCAAAAGCAGCAGCTTATTTATATACCGCTTCATATCACACTATGGGATGTCTAAGCGGTTTACAACTGTGAGCTGATTGCCCCCCAACAAACTGGGTACTCATTTTAGCGACCTCGGAAGGATGCAGGCCTGAGTCGAGCCTCAGCCCTGGCTGGTATTGAACTCGCAACCTTGTGGTCTATGAGTGAGTGGCTGCAGTACAGGCATTTAACCACTGCTCCACCAGGGCTGATACCAGGACACATAGCTGAGGGTTGTAATTTATTTTTCCTCAGTCAGGCCATTTTCAGTATGTAGTACCATTTAGACAGAAATTGTCTGAAATATTTTTGGTGAGAGCAGAGCTACTACCTCAAACGAAATGAAAAGAAGAATCAAGGCAGAACAAAAAAAAGTTCACCCTTCCCAGAGTTCCAGCTCAAGCTTTGATTATCTCAAAATATTGGCAAACTAAATGCAGTGATTTTCTAAGAAGTTCCAGTTGGTTTCTATGGCCCAGCTGGTATTAGAACCCTGGTCTCCAGAGTTACAGCCCAACTCTCAAACCACTACACCATGATGGCTTTAGTGACCTGAGAGGGTTTTTGGATATTAGAAAAGGTTGTGTGCTAGGGGGTATATTGTAATATTCATGGCAGAAATTTACTTAAGTACAGGGGAGGCTGAGGACAGCTATGGTCTTTTAGTTCCTTGTTCCACGAATCCGACAGAAGAAATTGATTCTCTGAACCTGGGCATGTAAAATATGCATATCTTTTCCAGTTTGAACAGCTTGGGTCAAATAAAATTTGTTTGATAGGATCACAAAGAAATAATACTTTGCTGTTCAGGTGTGATTTCAAAGTGACCTGGTTTCCAAATAATATATCCATTTTTTAAAATCCATGGTACTGTCTACTGCCTATGGCTTTGACCATTCTGTACCTACTTGTAGCTTAAATGCTGTTAATTTATGATTAGTAAATGAGTATTGCTTTGTAAGAAATTGACGCAGTTTTACATGCCTAGTTGTGTGGGAAAAAGAAAAGATTATCAGTGCTTACATATCTGGCACTGGGAGCAAATGCATTCAAATGGTTTAAGCATTAGACTAGGACTCTGGAGATCAAGGTTCAAATCTCAAATCTTATCTTGGCCATGTAAACCTAGTGGGTGATCTTTGCTGGATCACACACTCTCAGCCTCAAAGGATGGCAATGGCAAACCCCTTCTGAAGAAACATGTCCAGAAAGCTTGCCTTAGGGTTGCCATAAGTCGGAAATGACACAACAACAAAAACCACTCCCTCTGTATGCAATTGTTTTGAAATATATTAATTGGGAACCATTTGAGGGTGCAAGCCTACAAATACTGTTGTTTTTTTAAACAACAACAACAACCACAGGCTTGTCTTGGGTTTTGAGGAACCCATTATATGTGTTAGTTATAAAACTGAGTCCAGAATAAACTCTCCAGTAGTATTCCCTTCTGTAAGGATTGAAGACAGTGAAGATACTCTCTGGTAAAACCCAGAAGGAATTTTTGCTCAGAATCCTTAAGATCTTATGTGAAAAGTTACTGTCCAACACCACTAGATGAGCAGGTTCCTTTGGCTTTCTGTGAGTGGAGAGGAAGTACAGAATAGTACAGAAATGTAGAATTTATATTTATTAAGAAGGGAGCACCTTTTGGGAGAAGATAAATATTGCAATTTACAATTTTGAAAGATATGTACAGCTTCTAAACAGAGAAAAGGAAGAAAATCAAAGTAAACATTGGCTTCAACTGAGACAAAATTTAAAATTATAAACTAGAAACGGAAGACCTTCTGCAGAAAAATAAAGATAACTTTTGATTTTCCTGTCTTCTGCCTAACAAATGGTAGTAAACTAGATGTACAGAGTGCTGGCACATAATGTGCAAACTCCCAAAACGAAGTTGACATATACATCATGTTTTTGCAGAGACAATGATAATGGGGATGTGCCTGCATTTTTTAGAGAACTGACAATAAGATCCATTTAGCATCCAATTTGAATGTTACTTTTATGTTGGTATACAGATGGGGATTGTCTTTACACCTACTAACACATGAAGAGTAAATGCACAAACTATTTGCCACATTGTGAGATTTAATATCTAGTATCAAATGGGTTATTGATAAAATAATTGAAACCAAAATCAGTTGGATACTTTAACAATGTTGTATCAGAGAATTAAAGTGTTATGTTAAAGGCTCAGATTTCCAAAGCAGTTAAAATGTTTTTAACAAAACAATGCCCCCTGTTTTAATGTAACAAATGTATAAGAATTCAAGATTGGTCATTTGCTCACCCAAGGGATAACAACCATGGAAAGTTCCAGAGTGCTGGAGTTAAAACTGCAAGAGCAAATAACAGATTTCAGTTGTCTTTATATTAGTTGTCTAAATGTTGCCTGAGGGCATGATGCAAAGATTACATCTGTAAATGCCATATATTATTACATCCTGGAGCAGACAATGTTAAGCTGAATGTAACAAAGAGCCATTTCCCATTTAGCATGAAGTGATGAACTCTTCCATACAGGTAGAATACTAATTGCAGGTAGAATACTAAAGAATAGCATTTCTTATTTAAGGAATTAACAGCAACATTTTATAAGACAGAAAGATGCCAGAACTCCCCAATAAAATATCATTTAACTGACAAAAGGGAGAAAACTACTTTGAACATAAAAATAAAGCATGCCGCTGCTCAAATGCCTACAAACTGCTATGACCTTGCTTTACTACACCACAGAGACTTAGAATAAAAATATACCTTCCATTTAAAAAGAAAAAAAACAGAAAGTTTGTTAAAAAAAAAAAAAAGCCTGTATTCCTCAAAATCCAATAAAATAGTATTACAAACAAAAAAGTTCTTTAAATATAAATGAATGGTGATTTTTTTAAAAAAATAAAGGAAACAATGTTATAAACAGTGTTCTTCTTCAATGACAGAAGATGCTTCGTATGAGACAACACATTAGGAAAAATATGTTCTTTAGTATGTTACTGTAGTGAATGCAGTAGAAATTGAATTCAATTATAAAGAACTCATCATGAAAAGTTACCGTGTGTTATTTTGTGAGACCCTACCGCAAGGGTAAAGAACACCAAAGGGGAAGGGGGCCATTTTGCACCAATGCACCTACTATAGGGGCCAACTAGGGTTTCCAATGCAAGTGGAAATGAAGCACAGTCAGCCATGGATTCTTCATCCACATTTTCAATCGTATTTTTAAAAATGAAAAAAGCAAACACTGACTTCGCTATTTTATATAAGGGACACCATTTTACTGTGTCACTGTATATATAATGAGATGTGAGCATCCACAATTTCAGTATCCATGGGGGTGGGGGGTTTGCTGGAAGTAAACCACAATTTACTAAGGGTCCTCTGTAGCATCACCTCTCTGTCTTCAGCTGATTTTCTGGTATTTGGGGGGTATTATGCATTGTGGAAGGGGTTTGTGGGAGCAAAAATGCAATGCTTGAAAGAGAGTTTGAGCTGGTTTAGCCAAATAGTCATCTAATTTTTAAAAAATGGGGATGGGGATGGGGGAACTTCAAGACCACAAAATGAGGTCCTACTAGCAATATGTCATACTGTTATACTGCAAGCCTTTTGTAGTCTATATATATATAGAATCATAGATTCTATATACACAGTAGTGATATAGTCCAGTTGATGAAAATATCTCAGGGAGAAAATGGACAAAAAAATGGATCAGAATCACAAAAAAGGAATAATGAATTATTTTTTGTCATAAGACAGTTCCTAGGTATGTATCAGCAACAGCATCAGAGACAAAAAAAGCATAAACTGTTGATCACTACTATGAAGAGAGGGAAACAATAGGATAAGAGCCTTCATAATGTAGGGATTTGACTGTTGGACTAGGACACTGGGCTACCAAAGTTCAAACCCCTGCTCAGCCATGGAAACCCACTTTGGGCAAATCATGCTCTCTCAGCCTCAGAGGAAGGCATTAGCAAATCCCTTCTGGACAAATCTTGGCAAGAAAACCCCATGATAAGTTTGCCTTGGGGTCACCAGAACTTGGAAATGACTTGAAGGCATATAACCATTCCAAGCAATGAGGTAGGGGTTAGAGATGGAGAGGAGATTTTACAAGAGATACCAATTTTTCGGAACTCTAATGAAACAAACTGTACATTAGCAAAAAGTTCATCGATTTGGAAGAATGAAGGAGAAGGCAGTGATACAATTCTTTCTTAAGTAAGAGCAAAGTATTAGAAAAACACTTACAATCCTAGATGTAAAAAAGCACTGGGATATAAAACATCCATGATCATAAAGAAAAGAAATATTGGCACCATCAAAATCAGTGTAGTACAGTACAGCAAGCAGAAAGGCAAATAAATAAATAAATAAATAAAGCAAATTAAATTAAATTAAATTAAATTAAAATACTGTAAAGCAAATAAAGTAATATATATTTTAAATATTAACAGTCTCATAATATTCTTAAATAAATGGTATGTCCACTTTCAATATTCTTTTATAAATTACTGCTAGCACATTTCCAGATACACTGTGTTTTACATTATAATTTTCTGATTTTCTGATTTTGATTATTTGTGTTTTAATCTTTTGGAAAGTGTTTGGGAAGATGTAGCCCTGAAAGGCAGTTTATAAATAAAATCCCAATGAAACATCCATGCTGTTCAGCCCCAGAAACAATAGTATTGCTGAACTGGAATACAAGAGAAATTCTCCCACAAAAGAAACAGCTCTATGAAGAAAGCAAATTCAAGCTGCAACACTACAATCCCTGCTGACATGTCTATGGTGCCAGAAAGTAGGAATGGATGGGAACATTGGTATGAGAAAGAGGGTAAAGAAGGTATGCTCATAATGTGTTGGGAAGCAGAGCAGGTGAGGCAGTGGATTAAAGGACTGAGCTCTCTGGGGTGTATTCACACTGCAGAAATAAAGCAGTTTAACTGTTCTGACTCTATGCTACAGAATCCTGAGTCTCTGAAGGATCAAATGCAAAGGCTTGTTTGGCTGTTCATCTAACATATGTAGCAAGAGCTCTTTCATGAAACTAATTGAAATGTACTATCTTGCTGAATTACAGAATGCAGTACTTGGGCATATGCAGCAATGGTGATGGTGAGTTTAAGATCTTGGTTTTAACTCACTATTAAACCATGACAGCAGTATCCGTATGTAGAGAGATCTTGCAGCATCTTTGAGACTAACTGAAATTGGCAGCATGAGCTTTTGTAGACTAAAGTCTACTTCCTCAGATGCATTTGGACAGTATCTGTAGTTATCCAATAGCAGATTATTTGCTTAGCCTGACCATTGCCGCTCCCCAGAAAAGTCCAGCCTTAGCTAGTCCGGGACCCTCCGAAGTTGAGTACTGTCATAGGACTCATCTCAATTCCCTCAAGTAGATCTGCGGGGGACTGTTCCATTGCAGCTGTGTTGTGTATTGGTCGTTGTTATTAATTAGATTTGGTTTTAGATTAATCACTGCTTAATTGCAGTTGTTTTAATTGTATTTGATTTTATAATGTTTTTGGGGGGGGAGGAGGGATTGTTGTTGTTTTAACTTGCTTGTAATTTTATTGTTCACCGCCTAGATTGGGTTTCCACTGGGGCGGTATATAAATAAAATATATTATATTATTATTATTTATTATAAACTCTGATTTGTTTAATCTGATTGCTGCAGCACTTCAGAAAAAGCTAGCCCTTTCAGCCTGCACCATCTACACGTACTCAAGCTTTAGCTCTTTGGGTTTAATAGCCTCTGTTTTAACAAAAGATGCACCCGAGAAGTCCAACTCTCCACACTGACATTTGGTGTATGGATTTGTTTGGCAATTATTTGATTCTGTGCCTTATTATGCTTGCTATCCATTATAGCCTTTGTGCTAATTGATTCCCTGCTAGAATTAATCTAATTTTGTTATGGGATAACTTGCAAATAAACTATTTTCCAAAGAATGATCACTGTGGACAGGGGTGCCTGTGCAAGCGCACACTCATCTCTCTCACACACACACACACATCTTCATACCTCTCTCTCTCTACACACACACACACCTCTTCCTGGAACAAACTGACTAACATGCACTACTGCCAAGGTTAAAAGATCTCTTGATGGTGTGTATCTTGAAATGCAGGGGTGTGTGTGTGTGTGTGTGTGTGTGTGTGTGTGTGTGTATACACATACACACACATGCGCACACACACCTGAAGAGGACACTCACAAACACAGGCCATTCAGCTAAATGCATTCCTCCATACTACATGATATCTATGCTGTGGTACGTACTTCTCAGTACAACATGGCAATTATTGGAGACAGGGAATTGGCTAGATAGACCATTAATTTGACCTGTGAAGGCCATTCCTAAATTATTTCCAAGTTAATCCTTGTGTCATTTGATGACAAACAGTAATATGTGACAACAGATTAGAGGTACATGCTAGGCATAACAACTTTTGTAAACAAAATTGGGGACAGGTGGGAATGCATGCTGGCTTTCTCTAACCTTTCAAACATGTATATATGTGGGGCTGTCAATTTTAGCTGCATTAATTATTAAAAAGAAAAAGGCAAGAGGTGATAGCTATTATGCATTATTTAATGCAAGATAAGACTGCATAATCTTTTGCTCATGGACTAGAGTGTGCAGGTTATGTAGGAAGAGAAAGCAAACACCAAACCTCCTACAATGTTACAAATTAGCCTCCCACACACACACACACATACCTTAATATGGGGCTGGAAAGAAGTTTCTCATAAACCTCTCATTGAATATATCTGATTCTATTTCATCCTTTTCATGCTCCAGTGCAAAAACAAGACAAACTACATTTCTTTTATGCTAAACTCGTTGTTTTTTTTTAAAATCACATATATATTTATTTTAAAAATGCAGCTTTGATTGGTAACATTCATGACATTTCCACATCCAGAAGTGCCTCAGAAGTCCGCTTCCTGCACATAAGGCCACCGCAGCTGACAGCCAACTGGGTTTGATCACAGCCACTTGGAATCGGATTTTCATAAGGCAGACGAAGAGCCTAACTGCTGCTTTCTTTCTCGCTCCTATCAGATGAGAAACCGGTGGGGGGAGCAGGTCCTGAGGGAAAAACACTACAATCAAGGGCTATGTGGTTCTCTTGCTGTCCCTCTACAGCTGCAATTTTCAAAGGAGCATGCCTCAGGCACTTTCAAATGATGGTGTCTCAGTTCTGTAATCATATTTCAAGAGCTTTTTCTTAAAGGGTCTTTTAGGTAAACCTAGTCCGTCAACTACACTTATGGACTCAACAATCACAGCTGCAGTATGACAGTATATTTAGTGTTTCCCAGAATTCTGTCAGAAAAGCAGTGTATGGCACAACTCATTGAGCCCATTTCTAAATCTGTGCTCACCTCTGCCCAGCATCTGTACCCTAATTCTATGCCTATACATTTTGACTGTCCTTCTCCAAAGTATACCAGGCCCCTTTATAAAGAAATTGATTTTGGGAGGCTGTTCCATCTTATGATTGCATTTTATGATTCTAAGGTGTAATGCTGGAAAATATGAAGGATATGTGTAAGAACAATACTGCACATTGCTGGAATGAGGACAGGAAATAGGCAAATAAAAAAAATGAAAAATGAAAGTCAGCCCACTGGTGACAATCCAAGGTTATGCATATCTTCCAGTTTAAAATGTTATCAGGCCAAATACAAACGTGTAATAATGGCAGCCTTTCATCTCATCTATACATTACTCTATTAATGAACTTTGATTAAAAAATCATATCCAAAGTTTGGTAAACTTTTATTAACAAGTATCAACAACACCTCACATTCAGAATCCTTGTCCATACTCGAAACATTTTAGGTCATATTAAAAATGTATCTTGAAATAAAATTAAGTAATAGCTGACGGGATTGTATTTATTTTTCAAATACTTAAATATAAATCTTGTAAAAAAATCACAATCAACATTATTCATCACCTTTTATACCAGCTCACAACTTTGAGTGTCATGGCTTATTTACTACTCCTGACTCAGCTAATTCAGTTCTCCAAGTATAGGTCCTCTTCTTGCCACAATGGCACCATCCATGTGCAAAAAGAATTAATAACCTTAGGTTAAACTTAGGTTTGTAAAAGTACATTTAAAAAAAATACCCCAAACCACTAAATGACATTTGGGCATACTAAACGCCTGTTGGGGGAACAGAAAAGAATACTGGTCATGAAAACAACAAAACAGTGCAGCAGTAGGCATTTGTTGTTCCTAACAACAAAACAATACCTATTCAACACAGAACAACACACAGTTCACCTGGAACCACTCCTCCCTACCCAGGGTCTCACAGTATATATAGTCCCATTCTCCTCCATTACAGTTTTCTCTGAAGATGCCAGCCACAGATGCTGGCGAAACGTCAGAAAGAAACTCTTCTAGAATGGCCACACAGTCCGAAAAACCCACAAAAAACTATGGATGCCAGCCATGAAAGCCTACGACTTCACATAGGGAAGAACAGTTTCTAATGATAACCTTGAACAATAGCATCCACGGCTGCACCATGCACAGAAACTCTGGGAAGGAAGCAGAAGCAAAATGACCTACTATGAGGTGCCAGGGATCACCTCTTTCAAAACCCTTGTTTTAAATTGTTACTTAATAGACATTCAAAGCAATCTCAATTTCAAAGCAGCACCTTGCTCTGTGGAGGAAACTCTCAATAGATAGCACTTTTCCAATACCCCTGACCATCTGGCATCTCCCATCTCATCCAACTCCATTACTGTATTGAGCTCAGCTACTTCTGCCCATTTTCCCTATTGACATGGATAGAAAATTGAGCAATTACCCTCTCTCTCAGATCACATAGATTGCTACATACACAATATTAAGCCCTCAAGTGCCCCTGGCCAAAAGTGGTTCAACCAGGCCTGTCCTTTAGGAATTAAACAATTTTTCTTGCTTGCAAGAGTTTATTGTTCCTATGGTTCTCACTCTATTAAATCCGATTAAAGCAGGCTTCTCTTGTTGCAGTTAAGCCACATACCTTGCTTTGAGTTTTGGAGCATGATAGATGCAAGGCAAAGGTATGTGGACATATGCTGTCTCGATTCAGCACACATTGCTTAGGTATGTGTGTACACAGAAACACATATGCACACAAAGAAGGAATGGATGGGCAATACCATATGTCTTCACTGTGCCATGACTGCAGACTTTCTTTACTAAATCTCATAGCTCAGATACAATTATGATTTCTGAGAATCACAAGGGTTTTTCTTTTTAAGGAAGTAAATTTCTAATCCTCATGTCTAACTGCAATGTAGCAAAAGTGTCTATGAAATTTTATTTTAAATCAAGTAAGTTCCTCACTGAGTAGGGCTTTACCACCAGGGTGGCTGCTGATGCTCTCCTGCTACTCCTGGCTCACTGTGATAGATGTAAGGAGAGTGGAGGTGAAAAGCCTCCCCATAGTCTTTAGACGTTCAACTGAAAAGACTGGTGTTCAGTGAAAGCAGGTTCTGTGTTTCCTGGTCATAATCATGCTAGCTACTCACAATTCTTTCCTGTTCCTCGTTCCATCATCTTTACTACATTTTTCAAAAACAGATGCATAAGATTCAGACTCGGTCTAGTTTTGTTTCAAAGAACAATCCTGCACTGTATTGCTGTGTTGCAGAATCTGAACTGAGTAGTGAATTGAAGGTGTTTGAGCACAATATTTTTTTTACTACAGAAATTATGTAACCTATATTTTACATAGCTTATATATCACTAGCAGTATGCAATACTCTGCAAAGAGAAAAAAAGATCCAGCTGCAGACCAAGGTATTAAGTCTCAGTGAGAGGTGTAGGCATGTGTGGTACTTTCCCTCTGTTACTGGTATTCAGTGTTTCTTCAGTGTTTAAAGTGTTAAGTTTTACTGTTTGGATATGTCTGACTAAGACCTCATTTTAACCAGCTCTTCATTCCATGCCATGTGGATTATTCCCTTAGCTTTGTATGCAAGATTTGGCTAAGTTTTTTGACTTGCAATACAGTCATATTTTTGTGGAATCAATCCAGCAGTTTAGTTTTACACATGGGCCATTTCAAGTTAAATGTAGCACCTAATGGCAGAAAGCATGTCTTTGCCTGCCAGATTTCCTGCTGGCCTAGTTAATATTTCTCTAGGCCAGTGCCTAGAGTATTTTTCCATTTATTTCTCTTGGCTGATAAAACTGTTTTTAGGTGCTGGATGCCCACAGCAACTGTGAAACCAGGCATAGCAGAAGGCTAGCCAGGAAGTGGTGGAAAACCACAGCTGCCACAGAAGACAGAAAGCAGAAGGACAATCCAAGGCTGCACAAGCCTATCCATTGGAGACAGGCATGGTACCAAATAGGGCAGGCTCAGTTCTTTGAGAGGTAGTTTTGTAAGACCTCTCAACATGGTTCTCAGAAGAAGTGAGAAACTCCTAAAGGGAGAATCAGTGAGATAGGAAAAACTCAGAAATGTGTCAGAGATGCTTCCCTTGAGGAGACAAATGTGACAGTTCAACCAGCTAGTAGTAGAGAGAAACATAAATATCCACATTTTTCAATTTGTTATGACCCATTTTGCCTCCTTTACTGCCAAATCTAAACCCTACATATAATTTCCTCTTTTCTTCTCCCAGTTCTAAGATTTCCTTCAGTTCTGCAATACAGATGGTTTTGTCATTGTTGCTTTCACTCTTGGATATTTTATCTCACAAATATCTTAAATTCATCTGCTGCCTTCTCTAGAAGAAATTTCTATTCATCTTACCTTAACTGGAGAGTCCTCAGAAGTGGAAATGTATGCATCTTAATTTCAACTAAAAGAGGAGGGTCTTACCTCCTCCATCATCAGCTGCCTCAGAGCTCTGCTGCCTTAGACGGTGGCTGGAAGAAACCACAAAGAGAAGACAACTTCAGAGGGCAAATGATGAAAAGGTATTTTTCTGAACAAAGCTACACTAAGAACCCATCCTTACACTTTGTGTGAATTATTGAGGAAGAGCATGTTGCTACTCTACATGCCTTTGCAAACATATCAGAGTCAGAGTTTTACAGGAATAATGACACAAACACCAGTGGAGACTGTGTAAAGTCTAGACCCAGGGAATCAGGAATGAGAAGAACTTCTTTCCCCTAAATCAGAGGTCCCCGGACTTTTTCATCGGGGGCCGGTTCACTAGCCCCCAGATCTTCCAGGGGGGCGGTGGGGCACGCGCATGCGCATGACTACAGATGCCATTTTGGCAAACAAAATGGTGCCCGAGTAGTGAGCATGCGCGCGTGACGCCGGTGCCATTTTGTGTGCCAAAATGTCACCCGGAGTAGTGCGCATGTGTACGCATGCACACGACTCTGGATGCCATTTTGGAATACAAAATGGAGTGTGGCGGCGCGCGCGAGCGGCAGTGATGGTGGCGCGGCGATGGCAGAAGGCCTCGCGGGCTGGTAAGAAGGCTTCGATAGGCCGGGGCCAGCCCGCAGGCCGTAGTTTGGGGACCCCTGCTCTAAAGCATTTCTTCATAATCCCAATTTTAAAGGCTCAGGAGGGGGATGAGAAGTCAGATTAAACTATTCCATGTGCATATTTAAAGTGGAATTGCCTCCCTCCCTCTCTTACACACACATACACACACACATGTTGAAGACATAGTTTATTTGGTGCATTTGTAATACTATGAGAATACACTTCTGGTTTGAATTCAGAGTGCTGGTGATCACATTCAAAGACCTACATGGCTTGAGACCTTGATTTCTGAAGGAGCATCTCTCCTTTAATACACCTGCCCAAGAATTGAAGTCTGATGGAGGGGCCTTTCTATCTAGCTGTGGGAGTTATACACTGTAAGATGACACAGCAGAGAGCCCTCTCTATTGTATTGCCCCAATTGTGAAATTCCCTTCCTTTAGTGACCTGACTAACACCAATGTTTGTATCATTCTAGTGCCAAGTAAGAACATGGCTTTTTACTAGAGCCTTTAGAACCTAATTGATTCCATCCAATTATGAATATAATTTAAATTGTTTTGATTTGTTCTAACCAATTTTAAACTGTCTTGTTTTTAACTTACAAATTGGTTAATACAATTTTAATATGTTTAAATTATTTCTGTTTTCTTTAATGGTTTTAATTTATTCAAGTGATTTTATAAGTGAGATCCCATGATACAGGGTGGGTTAAAATATTCTAAATAAATAATTATGGACTGGTTCAGCTTCCACATGCCAAAAAGAAACGGGTGTCACATTTGACAGATTCTGTGAACAGTTGTGTAAAAATGTAAATCAGTGGTGAGGCAATAAACTTACTCTTCAACTTCTTGATCTGCAGGTTTCTTTTTTGACCTGAAAGACAAGAAAATGCCAACACTGAAAAGGGGCAACACTTCCTCCAAAGCAGGGACAGAGAAACCAGAGCTCCCAACTAATGTTCCCAACCAATGTTTCACATTGCAATATAATCATATAATCCCAAATAAAAAGGGTACTGTATATTGGTGGTAAAATCAACTCAAGGGCTTGATTTTAACTTATGGACTCCTGTAGAGAACTTGGAAAAGTTAACTGCCCAGTGATCCATTTATTGCATTGGGGCAGTTTAGAAATTTTTTTAAAAAAATAACTAAAGAGGATTTGGACATTATCTTTTCATATCTCCCCCAGCATGATGCATGAGCTGCACACATATTTGGGGTACATGAATTTCTCCATGAGTGAAATGCAAAATTCTTGCATGGCAAATGACAGAGAGAAGAGAGGATAAAGAAAATATATACAAGTCTTGTATCTCTGCTGCTGCTGTGGTCTTGTAACATCTGAAGCCACTCTCAGTTATAAGTAATGGATGAGGAGCAAGAGGGATGGGCCTCTAATCTCAGGTTGTGTTGGGATATTGCTGAGGTAGCTAGATCAATTGTTGGTATTATTAGATATCACAAAATAACAAATTTGTTGTTATTTAAATCCAATGAAGGTTAGAAATGTTTCTAGTAGTAATTATGGACCTTATCCCACGCTGCTCTCAAAAGTGGCAAGAAAGCGATATGAGCATCATTGCAGTACTATAGCGCTAGTATAAATATGGCGCTAGCGCTATAATAGCGCTATGGATAAGCTCGCGCTATTGCAATGCCCGCTGAAACCGACATTCAAAAGAACCCGAATGATGCTGCATTCCGAGCGGTTTCTTGTTGGATTCTGAGCGACGTCGTGTAATCACCCGGAAAACTATAGCGTTATAGCGCCTGATTCTTAGCGGATTCTGAGCGACGTCGTGTGATCACCCAGGAATGTATAGCGCTATAGCGCCTGATTCTTAGTGGATTCTTGCTGCTTTTGGCCCCGTGGGATAAGGTCCTATCACAGTTTATATACAGGTGTAGGGCTATTTAAAGTGAGAGTCATCATAGCAATAGGTGGTTTTAGTAGTCAGTCAGTAAATGTGTTGTCATTTTCAAAATATGGTAACCATACCAATGGCAGACCTTTGTATAGTGAGGAACAAATGATTAATAGTGCTCACTAAGCAAAATATCCTTCTAACTTGGTTTTGATATAGTTTTTTTTAAAAAATATTCAAAATAATAGTTCCTGCCATGAACAGGCACAGTTTTTTCAAAATCAAATCCAATATCCTACTGAACAGAAATAAAGTTACATGAACTGCTGCACAGAACTGTGAAACAAAAATAATTTGGTTGTCTGAAATATCCTTGGGGCATGCTACTGCCTGTCAAGTTGCCCCAGATCACTAACCCAAAACATCAGTAATGCACAAGTACAGAATTTTCAGCCTTCAGAGGAAAATTATGCCAAACTAGTGGCAGGTACTAATGCTTGAGCTACTGTACTTAGTCATAAAACTAGAATCTGATACTTTAATCTAGCTCTCTCATACAACACTGGAAGAGGCTGGACCAGATACTCTACAGAACCAGGGAAATCTGCTTGGGTTACCAGGAGTTCATCATAATAATGTGATGCTTAAGGGAGAAGGTGGCCGTGGCAGGGGGATATGGCAGGCAGCTCTTTTGCTCGTTCTCCACCCCAGCAAGCCCAGAACTAATTCAGATCCGATTAGGGATGCTTGTTCAATATTCAAAATGTAAAACATGGAGGTTGCTGAACCAGCACTTTGAAAAGTTAATTAAATGCCAGGTTTCTTTTTAACAGATACTCCATCACTTGCTGATTGCTTTGACTATTTCAGAGGATGAAGTTTTTTAAACTCGGCGCATTGGGAAATACTCTTTCCCCATTCCCTTGAGTGGGAGCACAGCATGACAAGGAACATAGAAGCCTTGCTTCTAACACCACATGTCTTGCCTTCACAGAAGGCCTGCCACCAAAAAAATTCAGAGATGATGGTATCCATTTCATTAAGAGCTCATGAATCTCTCTCTCTCTCTCTCTCTCTCTCTCTCTCTCTCTCTCTCTCTCTCTCACACACACACACACACACACACACACACACACATACAGCTTTTATAAAAAGAGATGTCATCTCCAAGTGCCACTATAAAGTCTGAACTGCTTCTTTTCCTAGTTAAAATGAGATGATAGTGTGCTAAGAGCCACTTTCTTTCGGTACACCATATTAGTTTTAACATGCTGCCAAGTTTGCTAAGCCTAGACATTTTCCTAAGTATAGTGCGTATAGAATAAAGATGACTGTGAAAGGGGATTTTAAAAAAATAGTTCTGTCAATATCATAGAAATCTATGATGTGACCATACCTGAAGTACTGTATACAATTCTAGTTCCAGCAACTCAAAAAGGACATTGTAGAACTGGAAAATACATAGAAATGGGTAACCAAAAGGATGTGGGGGCTGGAGCAACTTCCCTGTGTTGAAGTACTATGATATTTGACATCCTTTAGCTTAGAGAAAAACTAAGACATGATAGAGATGTATTCATGGTGTAGGGATATGGATAGGGAGGCATTATAGTAGTAGAACACAGGCACTTCCATTGAAACTGAATGGTGGAAGATTCAATAAAAATAAAAGGAAGCATTTCTTCACAAAGTGTAGGATTTGACTATGGTGGAACTTCCTAATACACCATACAGTGACAGTCACCACAGTGGGCAGCTGTAAAAGGGGATCAGACAAATTAATGGAGGATAAAGCTATCAGTAGCCGCTAATCATGACAGCTATCAGTACTCGGATGATACTTTTATGATTCTATGACACCCAACTCTATTGCTCCTCTCCACCTCAATCCAAGGTGGCTGTTTTGGTTCTAAACTGGTACCTGTCATCAGTAATGGACTGGATGAAGGTGAACAAAATGTAACTTAATCCAGACAAGACAGCAATGGTCCAAATCTTTTGAAAGGCAGATCAGGGAATGGGGATTTAGCCTGTGCTGGATAGGATTACATTCCTCCTGAAGATGCAAGTCTGAAGTACAAGGTTGGATTCATCCTTGAGCCTGGAAGCTCAGGTCTCAGTAGTGACCAGGGCTACATTTGTATAGTTAAGCTTATGTGGCAGCTGTTATTGCTATGATTTTAATTTGTTTTAACTGGTTTCAACTTTATGATGGTTGAATTGCTTTTTTAACTTCAAGTGCTTCAAAATAACTACTACAACAACAACAACCTCTTCTAATATTAGGGGCAGTATGACTCTATGCCAGTTGTTGGCAGACATAAGTAAGAGGACATTGCCCTCATGTTCTGCTTATGGGCTGCCAAAAGGCATCTATTTGGTCATTATGTGAAAAGAATGCTGGACTATATAGGTCTTTGCTCCGCTCCAGTACATTGTTATGCTCTTATGATATTATAAAGATGAGGAAGCTATACAGAGATATCAAAGAAATATTGATTTAATACCAGCCATCATCTGTTTTGCAAAACAAAGGATGTCTATTTGAACTTCAAAGATGGGCCAAATGTATCATTATATGATTTAACATGGTGCCAAACCATATTACTCTTCTTTCTCTCCCACCAAGTAAGTGGACTGTCTATCTAGCTACTTGAGAAAATGGGACTATATACCCATCTCACTCATATAGCCCAATGCTAAGAATTCACCTTGTTACATTAATGGAGCAAATAAGTTACCTTGAGAGCACAAAGAAGTCAACCAAGAAGATTACGAGAGCTCACATGCTACCTATGAAATTGATCTTATCCCCCTGACATTTTCCTTCATACAATGCTTCTTAAAAAGGCCTAAAGATACACAAACCTAACAGCTCCTCTTTTACCCATTACTGTACTATTTCTTCAGAAGTCTCCTATTTTAGGAAGACTGTCTCACAAGATAAATAATCTAGAAGGACTGGTAGGAAAGGATACAGCCATATTATGACTCTGAGGCTTTGGGATAGGAAGGTGTGATATTGACGATACAATTCTTCTTTTCTCTTCCATCTATGTCTGAGTATATACATCTATGAAAAAAATGTAACTCGTTCAAAATACATTCATATAGACTAGTGATATTCCCATTTGCTTTCCCCCAAAGCAAAGGACCAAATCTGGGATGAGGAAGCAGTTTTCTTGTGTGAGTACTACTGTCTCAGAGGTTAAGAGCTGAAGGGTGAAAGACAGCACTAATGTAGACATCATCTCTGTTAAAATGTTTCTCTCCCATTTAATGGAATACTGTGGAGATTTAATGGAGATAAAATAGCCAGGCTCCAAGAAGAGCAAGGGTGCTATATTCATGCAGGATGACAATGTTCAGTAGTTAATTAGACACCGTTAACCTGTTTTAACAGGAGACATAAGTGGGATAAATGTAGGCGAATGCCCTTGACATTTTTTAATGTCCATAGCTCATGGAAGATCCTAGTTAGTCTTTCCTCATGTGGTACAATATGCACAACAGAGTGCTGGAAATCAGCCTTAGCACAGCTGTACAACATAGACTGAATGAGGGGGAGTAAGGACTATGGAAAGAACAGAAAATGCTATGATTGCATGCACCAGTGTATGTATCAAGGGACTGTTTAGAGACTATGAAAAAAGAATAATTAGATATAGACAAGAAACAGAAAGTTTTAAGATAACCAGTTTCATTTCCCCAAAATTTGTTTCTTCACTACCTATTTAGCTATTTATTTTTTAAAATTTCTAAAACACACACACACACACATATGAAGGATGGAGAGACTCGAGTCAGCTTTACTACAACCTTTGATCTTGAGATCTACCAACCAGAACATAATACAATAGACACAATATTTAGAATTTAAAATTTTGAGCCCAAGAATTTGTTTTGCATACCAGGATTGAGCAGAAATGACATACCTTCCACATAAAGATCTACAAGCAGTTGCGAGGTTTGGCAAAAGCAAGGTGATAAAAGCTGAGTTTTTAGAGCCAGAGTGGTTTGAGTGTTGGACTATGACTTTGGAGAACAGGCTTCGAATCCTCGCTCAGCCATGGAAACCCACTGGCTGACCTTGGCCAAGTCACACCTTCACAAGCCTCAGAAGAAGGCAAAGACAAACACCCTTTGAAAAAATCTTGCCCAGAAAACCCCATGATAGGTTTACCTTAGGGTTGCCATTAGTTGTAAATGACCTGAAGGCACACAACAACAACAACAACAACAACAGTTCTGTCGTCTACTTCCCAAACAAGGTAGTGTTCCTTAGGTAGGGAAGACCACACCACTTACCAACTCTGTTACAGCCCCAATATGCTTTGCTTAACTACTACTGCACAATTTATCCATAACATTACAAAAAGAGTTGAAAAGCTATAGATTGGGCAGAACTCAAATTGAAAGTGAACAGAGATGGCTAAAGCTGGAACTGTATTAGAATTTGTGCATATATCTGTGGAAAGTTTGCCCCCTTCTGATTAAACTTCAAACAGCATACTCTTTTCCTTTCCTCACTACTACATTCCTGCTTTAAAAATTCCTCACTCCTGGCAAGATTTGCTAAGAAAAGAAAAAATGGCTAGGGCTTTATGATCGACCATGTAGTAAAAAATGTATATGAAGACATCTCATGTTTTCTAGATTTTTCATCCAGTCACCCCTACAGAGCACTCAAGTACTCTTTCATTGCTCATTTCAATAACCATATCTGACTTCCTTTTGTTCAGTTTCATGAAATATGGAGCTTATATACATCACAGAAATTTGGCATTCAGTAAAGAACTGCCTTTCCTCCATCTTCAAAAAATGACCTTTCGCAATAATTCTAGATACCGTTGACTGCCCTGAATCCAGCAAAAAGCAATGCTGTACTTCTCAAGTAATCATGTTACTTTGAAAACTTCCACAAAACAGAAAACAAATGTATACACACAGAAAGTACACTGCCTGATTGCTCATTTCTGGGGAGTGACACACAGACAAAGAGTAACCCAGTGGTGCCAGCTGTGAGGGATAAGGACTGACTGAGCTCTGCAGGAAGCCAAGGACTACAATTTCAAAGATACTGTAGGTCCAGATGCAGATGCCTCATCACAGCTGAAGGGGATGTTTCTGCATGACAGTAAAAAGGCTTCCTGGCCTGTCTAAGCTAGCTCTCTTTTATGAATGACCTGCAAAACGAAACCCCCTTGAAGATGCCCTCTTGCTAGAAGAACAGAAAGAAAGGGGGTAGGGAGGAAAGTACTGATGTTCACACACATTTTATTTTTGAAGAGAAGCTTCATCAAAGGGAAAACAGTAATTTGTTAAGCTTGTAGCATTCAAAATCTCTCTGCTTCCAAACAAAGCTATTGAAAACACAAGGTGTTATCACACATTGCCAATGGCTCAAGGATGGAGAAAGAACAAATTCGTAGCTTTAAGGCAGAAAAAAAACAGCAGTCTATAAAGCCAGTTTTGAGCTTTTATGGTGTGGCCTTGTGGACAGTTTCAGCTATGGATTCAAACTAAAAGAATCTAGCAAAAAAAAAAAAGCCATGATTATGTGCTTAACAACTTTCTGATCCTCTCTAACCAAGGTACTACAGCTTGAGTCTTCCTTATCTGAAAGGCTTGGGACCAGAAGTATTTTGGATTTCAGATTTTTTTCAGATACTGAATTATTTGCATAGCCATAATGAGATATCTTGGGAATGAGACCAAAGACTAAAAATGAAATTAATTTCTGTTTCATATATGCACATAGCCTGAGGGTAATGTTATACACAATTATTTTAAATAATTTTGTGCATGAAACAAAGTTTGTGTAAAATGAACCATCAGAAATCAAAGCTGTCACTATCTCCCCCGCAAGGACAATTTTGTATTTTGGAGCAGTCTGAATTTTGGAATTCTGGATGAGGGATACTCAACCTGTAGTTCCACTATAAAAAGTTTTCCATTTCTAACCATAATTTTGTGATCAATATAAACTGAATTGTATTTTTACTTTGAACATGTTACTCCAATTAGTCAAATAAGGTTTTTCATACAGTACTGAAGATTCTGCCTGAACTGCACAGGATAATTATAATGTGTGTTATTGTTAGGAAAGGTTGAAAGTTTCTCCATTGCTAATTTGGAATTGAAAGCTGGGTGAGGTAGGATTTTCTGCCAAAAGATACAAGGAGACTCCTATATAAAACTCCTATTGGGTGCCATTGTTTTTTCTGGCTATCTCTGAACATTTTCTGCCCTCTGATTGTTTTCCAATCATGACAATCCTATTAATCAGGGATTATATGGTGAGGAGTATGTCATCCATGGTACTAGATAGCCCAATTTGGTTATGTAACCAGAAATGTAAATGATAGTGAGGGCAACATTTCCTGGATTAAACATACTAGTGATCCTATTTAAATAGGATTACATAGTACACAGGATTTCATGTCACAGCAAGTCACAACTGCTACATAGCCAATCAGATTTGGCCATAAAATGGCGTGACTAAAGGTGAAAGATGTGACAGAAATAAAATGGGGGCAAACAAATGAAGAGGTTAAATTTTTGCAAGGCATGTTGAAGGCAGGCTTTCTTTTTTGGGCATTGCCTTGCCAAAAATGTTTGTTTAAAATTGAGTAATTTCAGTTCTGTCCTAATTATGCCAGAGCAGTATACATATCAACCATCATCCATAAAACAAAATCTCTAATATTGGGCCAGGTTATGTTTTCAAGAGTTCTTGAAATGGAGTATTGTTCTACCAGTAAATGTTCTATATCTGGGGACAACTCTAAATCCTGGCTCTCTCAGAAGAAAGCTCTGGGTCAGATTCTCTGTGGGTGCCAATGAACAATTTATGCTACATACAGGTTTTAATTAACATCGCTCCCCTCAAATAAATCCTTCACAGTGGAACCGTATATCATAAACAGAATTTCTAGCATTATTAGATATCCACAATACTCAGAATTCTTTTGTTCTTATATCCCAAAATATGGTCAGTATGTTGTTATAAAGTGGTGGCTACAGATCTCAATGTCTTTACAAAGGAGTCAGGATTTAGATCTGACAGGAACTTGCTATTGCAGCTACTTACAAAGTATTAAAGAACTCACAAAAGGCAATAAATGGATTGATCCTTCTCTGAGGTACTCACTTTCCAAAAAGGTAGGAGATGTTAACCCATTTTTTGAAAACTTTAGTTAAGAAGAAGATCATCAGAATTATTATTTTTGTTGGTATCCATCTTCTAATGGTACTTCCTATGCTCAGAATGTATCTCTGTGGACTGAAACCCTTTGGGACTGCAAGCCTGGAAACTCTGCTGATATATCTTTATTTATCACTGTTTTAAAAACCATGCCTCAAACAATAGATATCCAAAAGAATTTTTAAGAAAAACATGGAGTAATAATGTTCTCATTTTTTTCATTTAGGGTCAAATATTAAACAAATATTTAATATTTAAAGAAATATTTTAATCAAAATCTTGATAAAGAGCAGAAAAGGTAAAGTGCCAATGGTGATTGTTAGTTTAGCTCAAAGATTAAAAAATAAGCACAACTGGTCATAGCACAATGTTAAATCAGAGCAGGAGAATCTCCTTTAGATGATTCTCCTGCTCTATCCCTTTTACTGTATTATTTTTACTGGTTCTGAACATAAGAACTCCCTGTGAAAGACAAGGAGAGAACCACCTCAGCAATGACACTGAAGGAGAAGAGGACAGAAGCCAGTTAGCATTCCTGGAACATCCACTCTATAAAAAGAAAAAAAAACCAAACCCATACACTGCAGCTCTACCGCCATCTTGATGTCCTTGATGCGTGCTGATGGCGTGGAGGCGGCTGGCACCAGAACAGCCCAAGAGAAGGAATGAGAGGCCAATGGAGATTTATGTGAGGAGAGTGAGATGGACAAGGTAAAATTGTCAGGAGGAGTTGTTAGAAAGTAAAATATATTGTGACAATTCCACTCCTGCCGTTCATCAATAAACTGACAGATCATTTAGTGTCAATTAGGTGTGATAGATGGACAAGTTCCCATGATCCCGGGCCAAAATTAATGGCTGGGAGGGAGAGGATGATTGAAAATGACGGCTGACATTGAGAAGAAAGTCCTGAAGGTCCCCAAAGGGCCATTACTTGCCTCATTCCCTTGCAGATCAATGCAGGGACAAACCCAAAAACAGACACTTCAAGACAAAACTTAATCAGACTTCCTTTCCTTCCTTCCTTTTCAAGTCTCCCTTGCTCACTTTGTTTCCTGTGTAACCATTCCCTCTGCCCACTGTCCCATGAGGTCAGCAACAAGTGACGGCATAAGACAAATGCACTTTCAAATAAGCCATGGTTAAGAATCTGGATCCATGGCAAAGCCACCCCGGAGCTCCTCTTTAGACAACGGGCTAAAGATTGGATGGTGAAACCACTGAGAAACAAAGCTACCACTTGCAGGAGTGGAATTTCTTAAATATTTTGTAAATCCTCTGAATAATGCCAGGCACAGAAAATGCAATGGAATAATTTTATTTAATAATTAGAACTCTGAATTCTGTATATGAAGTTATGGTACTGTCAATAACAACAACAATTAGATTGTCAACAGAAAATATCCTACTAAAACCTAATTAAGTTCCATCTTCAATTAGAAGATTTTTACTTATCTCCAAAGCCTCAAGATAAATGCACAATCTCCAAGGATTAAAAATGTCTCCAGTTCCTAAGTGTCAGCTTAGAGCTCTGGTGCCACAATGCTTGAGGCTTACTCCTGACTTCCCCTCCCATCATCTGTAAAATAATGTCTATTGTTTGAAGTTTTAATAATTCCCCAATCTCCAGGTACTCTGGGGCAGTGGTTCCCAGTGGAATGCTGAAATAGCAGAGGTGGAAGACAGGACTGTCATACACTTTTTAACTATAAATAGAATTGTTTATTTGCGTTTTAGTCCTAACAACATAATTTATTTCTAATAATGCTACTGAATTTTATATATATATTATCTTTATTTTCTAGTTAACCAAGCAATAAAATTTATACTGAGAAGTATTATTATATTTTTCAGCTATGAATGGAATTACTATTTTTGTGTTTACAGTGCAGTATTTTTTGTGTTTAAATCTTTCCATAAGTGATTAAATAAAAGAGAATGCCTAAAAACATATCAGTGTCCTTTTCTGGATAAAGTGGACATTTTCTTACCATTTCATGGTGGGACACAGCTTCTTTGATAGAGTGACTGGTTTGATGTCAGATATGAAAGACAGAGAAACACTGCTTTAGATAGTTTTACCTAATCTGGTAGTCTGTAAAGTTATAGTCTGTAAATCTGGAGGATTATAGGCTGGAAAGGCTATTCTGGAGAAACTAAAGCTCAATTAAAATTAGTGCAAGCAACAGGAGGACTGAGGCAGCTCCCACACACTTCTGTTGAACTTGAAGAAAATACCATGAGGATTTGCCCTCGAGAACATAACCAGAATATAAGAAGATATGCATTCTTTAAAATGTATATCGATAGTTTCCCACTTATGGATGGATTCACAGTACTGAGGGGAAACTCATAAAACTTACTTGCTCCATCTCAAGTTCTTATAGCAAGGTCTTGCAAATTAGCTGTGTCATTCATATAAGATTACTAACAAAAGCAAACTATTTAACTTCTTGGGAAACGTTTCTTGCCTTCAGAAATAGTGAAATTGAAGCAATACTGAATAGTAAAAAAAAAAAAAAAAAATCAAGATTCCCCTCAAGGGAAAATATCAAATGCCCATAGTCTTTGCTGTGGCTGAGAATATTAAGTCTTCTTTTCCCTTTCCTATGTATTTGGTACAGCCTGCTTACTTATTCCTCCTGCCCAGAGCACCCTGAATATTTCTTTGCTTCTGGTTTATTAGACGTTGGACTATGTAAAGCAAGCCAATCCCATGCAAACTTACCTATCAGATATATATTTGTGGCTGTTCTTTGGGTTCTTCTCCTTCACAGATGAGACAGGGGTGCTCAAACAGAGGGCTTTTTAAATTACCTCTTAGCATTCAGTCACCCAGATTTTTTTATTATTTTTATCTTTGGCTTCTTCTTTAATCACTTTGTTGTTCTATTTATGACTGATAGATATTGTGCTGAAGTTTTCTGGTGATTTTAATGATGAAATCTGCATTCCGTTGCTTATATACTATGATTTGCAGTCTCTACTGTTATTTATTTTCAAATAAGTCATTGGAACCTATTTTGGGACATGTATATTAAAATTGTAACAACTACAGTAGTGTTTAGCATCTAGCACAGCAAAGCTGGTATCAGTTCCTGGCCTTATATGAGGAAATTCAGTTTAACAATGCTAGTTTTGGAACCCTCCCTGCCTCTTTTTCTGTCTCTCTCATGTCTGTGTTGACAGGACTGTGGTCAAATGTATAACTAGCCTGCTTTAATTTTTTTACAGTCTTTCCAACATTCCCTCTGGATAAATCAAATTATAACTTTGCATCCAATTCCAAATGTATTATCTTTAATATCTTTTACAACATTAGAATGATTAGTGCTATTTTTATTTACACAGCATTAGAGGTTAGAAGTGCAGAGCACAGCAATCCCAATCTCTAGATTCAGTGGGTAGAAGGAGCAGAATAAGGCAAGTGAGCTCTTCAACTAGTGGAGACAGTGATTACATCTGCAGAAAGTGGCTCAGCTTTATATCTGTCATAGAATCATAGAATCATAGAGTTGGAAGAGACCACAAGGGCCATCCAGTCCAACCCCCTGCCATGCAGGAACTCCCAATCAAAGCATCCCTGACAGATGGCCATCCAGCCTCTGCTTAAAGACCTCCAAGGAAGGAGACTCCACTACTCTCCGAGGGAGTGTGTTCCACTGTTGAACCGCCCTTACTGTCAGGAAATTGAGGTGGAATCTCTTTTCTAACGTTGAGGTGGAATCTCTTTTCTTGCAGCTTGCATCCATTGTTTCGGGTCCTAGACTCTGGAGCAGCAGAAAACAAGCTTGTTCCCTCCTCAATATGACATCCCTTCAAGTATTTAAACATGGCTATCATATCACCTCTCAGCCTTCTCTTCTCCAGGCTAAACATCCCCAGCTCCCTAAGTCGTTCCTCATAGGGCTTGGTTTCCAGACCCTTCACCATTTTAGTTGCCCTCCTTTGGACACGCTCCAGTTTCTCCACATCCTTTTTGAATTGTGGTGCCCAGAACTGGACACAGTATTCCAGGTGAGGCCTGACCAAAGCAGAATAGAGTGGCACAATTACTTCTATTACTTCTCTGTCTCTGGTGCTGTTCCCACTGGAGGCAGACCCCAAACCAGGGTGTTCCAATGGTTGGGACTGGGCAGGCGAAACACTCTGCTGGATGCAGATGATGGAACAAAATTACCTTCATGACACTGTTGGCTTTCAATCCCAGAGACTTTTATTAAAGTCTCTCCATTACAGTGGATTCATGTAGTCTCAATTCCACAGCTGAAAATATAGTAAGCACTCTTACTTCCAAAAAACTAAAGAGGATAAATACTATAAGATTGCAGCTGGTAAGTATTAGTTCTTAATGGCTTCTTGAAGCCAACATTTTTATTCTGAAATATGGTATATGTGCATTAACAAAAGAAACAAATACAAATCAGGAAGTTGTTAAACACATCAAATTTTTTCTTCTTTTCCCAAAATACTAGAACAGTGAACAACCGAAGTGGAGAGATTTAGGAAGTGCTTCTTCACACAATGCCTAGTTAAGCTATGGAAATTGCTACAGAAGATATAGTATTGATATAGACTTAAAATGGGACTGAACAAAATAAATGAGGATGGGATTACTAATGGCTACAGTATTAGTCCTGATCAACATGTATTCCTCACAAGCACATCTGACAGAAATGTGAGAGAGGACGCTGGAACTCCCTTCCTGGAGAGGCCAGACAGACCCCCCCCCCGGTGTACTTCCATCCATAAGTGAAAACCTTTTTATTCCAGCAGCTTTTTGGAAACAGACTCTTTACAAGAAAAGAGCTTCTCTTAATCTGATGTACTACTTTTATCATTTTCTTTTAAATGGCTATGTTTTAAATGGTTTTAATTCTGTAGACAGTTGAAGGCCAATCTCAACATACTTATTTTTTTAAGCTATACGTATTTCTACTTGTTTTTGTTTTTATTTCGTAAACTGGCTTGAGTTCCAACTTTGGGAGAAAGGTAAGATATAAATGAAGGAATACAATGCAATATCCTTTCAAGTACCAGAGGCCACATTGTTCCCTATATCTGTTGCTGAGAGCACGTCTAGAAGTGTTCTGTTGCACTTATGTCCGCTTAGTGGGCTTCTCATAGGTATCTCATTAAAATGCTGGAGTAGATAGGCCTCTGTTCTCACCTAGCCTGGTTTGTCTTGCTCCTATCGATTTGTGCTAATAATGGGGAGAGAAAAGGGAAATCAACAGATTCTGTTTGTAACAGGTCTTTACACAAAGATCTGTAAAGTGAAAGCGAGTAATACTCAGAGTTGTGTGTTTTTGTTATTTCTTTTAAAGAGGGGTCTCAGTGAATCTCTCATTCCACTCTCTATCACCCTTCAAGCAATTTAAATTCCTTAACATATGAGAATAAGTACTCTCTGCCAGACGCCTGGTGCTCTTTTCAGCAAGCACATGCTCTTTCCCCCTGGTGTCTTATAAATATAATGCATGAGCTAACATAACGGGCCATTTACCGTAAGTCTGTTTATCAAAAGGTAATGATGTCATGAAGAGCATCTGTGCAACTTACAGAACAGAACTTGAGTGCCCTCTGCTGGTTGGACAGAAGCATTTGCAGCAGAAGTAATATTAAGTTTTTTGATGTCCAGAACACACTGCAACAATATTCCAGTTTGAAACTGCTTTAATTGCCCTGGTTCAGTGCTGAGGAATCCTGTGAGTTGTAATTTATTATGGCACCACAGCTCTCTAACAGAGAAGGCTAAATATCTCACAAAACCACAGTTCCCAGAATTCCCTAGCATTCGGCCAGGGCAGTTAAAGCGGTCTCAAACTGGATCATTTCGGCAGTGTGTTTTGGACCTAAGCGAAAAGTAGCACGCTATAGAAAGAGCAACAGTGGTGAGTGGGCAAAGATGATTTGGTAGAAATAACTACAGTGAGGATCAAAGTAGAATGTATTTTATTGGTCACATTGCTATTTATATCTTATTATCCCACCTGTTCAGTGCACCTTGATCTTTCTTTGCTTTGCTATTTCTCCGTGTCTCGTTCATCGGCCTCAGATTCTAATGGCATCTCATCTCTCAATGAATGTCTGTGAGCGGTAATGGGCTGGATGAGGAAAAACAGATTGAAACTGAATCCGGACAAGACGGAGGTGCTCACGGTAGCGGCCTCGAAACCAAAATTTGGGTTGCAACCTCCAGTCCTGGATGGGGTCATGCTCTCCTCCAGTGACTGTGTTCGCAGTCTGGGGGTGCTCCTTCACTCATTGCTCCTGATGACAAATCAGGTAAATGTCACGAGCTTCGGCTGATACGTCAGCTGCGCCCTTTTCTGGAAGTAAGGGATCTCGAGACTGTTGTGCACGCGCTGGTAACCTCACGCCTTGACTTCTGTAACACGCTCTACATGGGGCTACCCTTGTGCTTGGTTCGGAAATTACAGCTGGTACAAAATATGACAGCCAGGTTAATGTTGGGAACATCTAGGAGGGACCACAGTATTCCAGTTCTGAGGTCCCTCCACTGGCTGCCAATCAGATTCCAGGCCCAGTACAAGGTGTTGGTTATCACCTTTAAAGCCCTAAGTGGCTTGGGTCCAAGTTATCTCAGGGACCGCCTCCTTCCATACAATCCTCCCCGTGCTCTCCGGTCTTCTGGGAGGAACCTGCTGCAGCCCCAAAAATCAAGGCTTGCGGCGACCTCTCAGAGGGCTTTCTCTGTTGTCGCCCCCAAACTCTGGAACGGCCTACCGGACGAGATCTGTCAGTTAACATCGCTAGTCAGCTTTAAAAAAGCTGTTAAGACGGATCTCTTCCGACAGGCCTTTCCTGATTAATTTTTCCCGGCCTTAATCTGCACTGTTCCTTACGTGGCCCCATCTTGGATGGACAGGAACACTGCTATGGGCCATAGTGGAGTGTCTATTGCGTCATTTAATTTTAAGTTTTAATTGTTATATTGTTTTTAAGCTGCTGTGATTTAATACTGTTTTAAGGGGGGGAGGGATTGTGTGGGGTTTGTATTTGATTTTGATTTGTAAGCCACCTGGATTGGTTTTCCAATAGGCGGGTTATTAAATAAATTTTATTATTTATTATTATTTATTATTGTTGCTCACTGGAAGATGCATAATGTGGGCTAATTCAGTGCTTTAGTTCAATCTATTCACACATAGGCTACCATGGGGGAAATATTTTGGTACAATATTGATGGAATTAAATGGAATCATTCAAGCTAGCTTCTATCCCAAGACACTTAGGGGGGTTGTAGACTGCCAGAAATAGTGCAAATTGAGTCCACTTTAAGGGTTAGAGTTAGGGAATCATGGGAATTGTATTTTATTGTGGCACCAGAGCTCTCTGACAGAGAAGGCTCAATGTCTCAGAAAAAAAAACAATTCCCATGATTCCTTAGCACTAACTCTAACCCTTAAAGTGGACTCAATTTGCACTATTTCTGGCAGTCTGCAAACCCCCCCTTACTTTCTATTTTGCACCCACTCTTACCAGATGAGACTGTTAGAATTATGGTTTGGTTATTTGTGGTTATATCAGTTTAGCAGCAGCAACAACATGCATGTATCCCACAGATATTTGATAAAAACAACTAGATCTGAGCTCCTGGTAAATAAACAGGATACATATGTAGGTAAAAAGAAACTTTATTGTTACATCTAGGTTCTACAAAAATAACTAATTAGTAGAGAAAACTATACTTTGGTACAGTGGCCCCTAAACAGCTGGTCTCCATGTGTGCAAGTAAGAAGAAAAACATCTTGAGGAGCACAGCATGGTTTCTGCACCCATGCTTGCAAGAAGCCAGGCAGGCTCACTATTAGGCGTAAAGAATCATAAAACTTTATTATCCCAGGAAGAATCCCCCAGGAAGAGGAGGGGTATGGAAAGTAACCTCTTCACAATAACACTGATCAAATGACCATAGAGATAAATCAGTGTTTCTGTGTAGAAGACACTGCCTCTTCTGAAAGAAAAACATAGAGCATTGACGCTAATACTCCCACAAGCATTCATGCTAATACTCCAACAGGGACAACAAACACAATGTATTAACAGCACTGTATAACCTGTTTTTTACTTTCATGCTAAATTCCATGGTACACCAATATATATGGCATAAAATAAAATAAAAGTGTTAATAGGAAGAATACTCAGTTCACAGTGTTCCTGATATTTTTATGGAAAGTCTTAAAACAATTGCTTTGAAACTGTTTTAAAAAGAAAGACAATTTAGCAATTCTAAAAATTGAAATGTATAAGTACTAAGGGAACAACAGTGGTCAAAAATCTTGGATATGTAATATATTTTAAAACATTTATCAGGATAAAAAAGAGAATTGCGTGCCAACTTATTTCCTGCCATTTAAACGAAAAATCACCAGACAAGTTAGAAGGAGCAGGAGGACAGCAAGAAAGAACATTTGGCATGGGAGCATTTTCTAGAAACTCATAACTGAGCTATGAAACACTGTTAGCACATCCAGAATGAGTATCTGCAGGATGAGACTGGCAAGGAGCTGCATGAGCTGCTGGCTAGAGGTTTAAGATGTCACAAAGAATGCTCAGTCCAAAAAAGAGTCATCCACTGGCATGAGCAGAGTCAAGGCATCTGTCCAATGAGAATGGGACATAGGGCCACCAGTAACAGGCAAGATAGCTGGAAGATGATGTGGGAATGCAGGCAGCCAAATAGGTAAGACTGAGGCTAGAGGATTGTTTGTGCAAAAGCCCAGGCCTCAATGAATCAACTGCAGGGTAATGCCATGAGAAGAAACAAATTGACTGCCTGAACGTGCAACCACAATGGGACTCAAAGAAGATAATTTAGTCTCAATAGTCTCCTCCATTTGAGCAGATTTGGACATGCATGCAGATCAGAAAATCTCTGGTTTAAATGCTGGCTGACAGATGGAGGGAGAAGATATATACATACATCATCACTAAGACCCAGGAAAAGCTAGTGGTAACTTCTCTTCTTGGCAAGCATGAAGAACGTAAGAGTACTTATCAAAAAACTATATACTAATCAGTCTATTTCAGAATTTGACTGGTAATAATGGTGTCTTTGTCTCTTACTCATATAAGAAAAGTACTCTGTACTACCTTTCTCTAGACATTCAGTTTAAAATGGTACATTGCCTTTTTTAGTAAAGGAAATTCAGATTCACAATTAGAGAGTGATTGCTTAGACTGTGAAGCCATTATATACATCAGCTACCTGATCAATTGTCTGATGAAGGGGGGAACTTTGTGTCACAACAATGTACAAATTTCAGCCATTTCTTATTTCCCCACATGGACATTATTACCATGCATTATAATGTGTAGAGTGACCCACAATGGAGATAATAGTTGGAGTTGAACAGCTCCTTCAGCAAGAGGCACTCAAAAGACTGTATGCTAAAGAAGCAGCAAGAAGCTACAGATTCCCAGCCACTGCCTCAAGTCTTCTGCCAGTACTCTGAGCCAATCCAGGAATACAATAGGTACGTTTTGCATAAACTTAAGATTGCCAAACAAAGGGTGGCAACTCACAGTCACCTATCTCAGAAGCATCTATTTTGTGTCAAAGCTACTCAATAGTATTGTTGCTTTAACTGAAGAGAGGTGGGCTGAGAATCAGGGACATATTTTTTAACTGTAGCCACTGATGTCACAAGAAATGGAGTTTCACGATCCAAAGCAAATACATCTTTGTTTATATATATATATATATATATATATATATATATATATATTTGATACTATTGCAAAGATAACTAACTTATAGTTGCAAATTCATTTTTTTTAAAAAACAGCATAAAAGACAATCAAGAAATTGAAAGCAATTAATCATTATCATGTAAATGTTAAAAGGCAAATCTAATGTGCAATTTTAACAATAGCTCTTTTTCCATAAATCAGTACAGTTGGCCCTCCATATCCATGGATTTTTTATCCATGGATTGAAAATATTTCCCAAAAATATAAATTCCAAAGAGTAAACCTTGATTTTGCCCTTTTATATAAGGGACACCATTTCACTATGAAATTGTATTTAATGGGACTTGAGCATTCATGGATTTTGGTATCCAAGCAGGGGAAGGGGGGCTGGAACCAAACTGTAGCAGATACCAAGGGCTCACTGTATGTGTAATATGAGAAGAACAAACACTTCTGTTATTGTTCATTTCATCAAAAAAGGAGAACCCTGTTGTGAAAAAATTATCCTGACATTGCACATACATGCATACACATATACACACACACTTTTAATTTCTAGCCTATTTTTTCCATTAAGGCCATGCATCATGGTCTGTTATCTAGTGTATAAGAAGACTTACAGGACAACAGCAATGCAAGTTTTTGCAATTCTAGGAAATTATCCAGGAGATCACAACCATATATTTTACATTGTTATAAATTTCAACAAAATTGCACTCACTTCGAAGCATTTACACCAGCCAAACCAGACCAAACTCCTTCCCGGACATCAGGTTTAGATGTTGGACGCTTGAAGACAATGTAAAAAAGAGAAGAAAAGAAAATCCAATTTATTATTTTATTATAATCGCATTAATATTTGCATTCTGCCTTTACACCCTAGGATCTCACTATGACTAACATTTTAACAAAACTGGTCCATGGATGTTACCATCCCTGCTTTAGGCCTTTCAGCTTTTTAACAATACCCACTCCTGAATTCTCAAAAACTCTGGCAACTCTCTAAAGAAGGGTTTTTCAACCCGGCTTCTCTGGAAACCTAGGGTTCCATAAGAGCTCAGTAGGGGGTTCTGTGAGAGGTCATGATTGAAGAAAAACACTTTTAATCATCATTTTATGCAGAGTCATGAAATTTATCTCGAGTTCCTCCAGTGTATAAAGGTACGGAAAGGCTACTCTAGGGGCTTCTACAGTGTCTTGGTCAAGAATTCCTCCTCAAAAATAAAACACTTTATTGACAAGTGTAGTCTCTTTCTAGATGTTTCATTTCATGACCTAAAAAGAACTAGTGAATGTAGGAGTGGCCAAGAAACTAAGCTTAGACCAGTATGTCCTAGCAGTCCTTAGGCAACCCATTCTGTCTATGCCTCAGTGGTCACTCTGTAATATTGGGATTATAATAATTTACAGGATTCATAAGGTTTACTAATGCAGGGAATGAGAGTAGTAGAATGGACTGTACAATGACAATTGGGGGATTCTACTTTTAAGTATTTTAGTCTCAATAGTCCCCTCCATTTGAATAGATCTGGACACACATGCAGATCAAAAAATCTCTGGTTTAAATGCTGGCTAACAGATGGAGGGAGAAGATATATACATCATCACTATGACCCGGGAAATGCTAGTGGTCACTTCTCTCCTTGGCAAGCATGAAGAATGTAAGAGTACTTATCAAATAACTATACAATAACCAGTCTATTTCAGAACGTGACTGGTAATATTGGTGTCTTTGTCTTTTACTCATATAGGAAAAGTACTCTGTACTTCATGACCTAAAAAGAACTATGGTAGTAAATGTAGGAGTGGCCAAGAAACTAAGCTTAGACCAGTATGTCCTAGCAGTCCTTAGGCAACCCATTCTGTCTATGCCTCAGTTATCCCTCTGTAATAGTGGGATTATAATAATTTACAGGATTCATAAAGTTTGGTAATACAGGGAATGATAGTAGAAAGGATTGTACAATGACAATTGGGAGACTTCTACTTTTAAGTGTTCTGCCACCAAAAATATTATTTCATTAAAAAAAAAAGCAGGAACACTAGAAAGGATGGTTGTATTCAAGCTGCTATAATTTTTCAATTGCAGGGTTTTTATTGGAGTGGAATAGAGTATTCAAAAATGTAACTGCATTCCAGCAGCCTGAACTGCTGCAATTCATTCTATTGCTGCAGCATTTTACTACTTCATTCTGCTGCATCTGTAGACATCCAACTGACTTGCACCCAAGACTTGTGCATCCCAAGAAACTTAAGTCTCCTCACAGGACTTTGTTTCTTTTTATTGTACATTCTATGTATTATTAATTTGATCTGATTATATTATATGGTACATTTGAAAACTTTTTAAAATATATATATAGAGAGGTTTTTTAAAAAAATCATTTATAGATAGTGTGACATTTTAAAACTCTTTCCTTAGGTATTGGTTAGGTTTTATTATGTTATTACTGTTTGTTATGGATTTGTTTTATATGCAATTATTGTGAGCTGCCTTGATTGCCCAAAGTCAAAAAGCGGGGTATAAAAATAAAGTTTATTACCGTATTTTCCGGCGTATAAGACGACCAGGTGTATAAGACGACCCC
>CM034701.1:41621846-41636203 GCA_020142125.1 Phrynosoma platyrhinos
CAGGTTAAAAAGTAGTCTTATACGCAGGAAAATAAGGTATTTATTATTATTGGTTTTAATTCCCCTTTTTTCATTTTTGCCTATTATGGCAGTCAGGGCTCTGGACTAGATGGAGCTTTAAGAGCTGTGCTGAATGCAGACTAAGGCCAATTTAGTCCAGTTTTCTTAACATCTGATCTCTGAGGCTGACTGCTCTCCAAAGTGATACAGCCCCTCAGACATGCGATAAGGTAAAAAAGTATTGGGAGTCATAAATTTCTTATGATGAAAGATATTTTAAATTATAAGTTTCAGTTAAAACCAGAACTTTTTTACTTGGTCTGGAACAGCAGATGGAGAAGAAACATGGAAAAAATCATACAATATATAACATCCGCTAGATTACTGTATGAGCCAGAGTGGCATAGTGTTTGAGTGTTCAGTTATGACACTGGAGGCCAGGGTATGACTCCCAGCTTGCCCATGAAACCCACTGGGTGACTTTAAACAAGTCACATGTTCTGAGCCTCAGGGGAAGACAATGGCATACCTTCTCTGAAAAATCTTGCCAAGAAAACTCCTTAGGATTGCTATAAGTCAGAAACCACTTGAAGGCACACAACAGAGAGAGAGAAAGATGGCTGTATGCACAAAATTGGAAGGATATGGCTGTGCCCACACAAGAAGATTGACTGTTAAAACTGAGTGACCTGGCAGAAATGGACAAATTAACAAACTTAGGGCCTTTGCAGACTGCCAGAAATAGTGCAAATTGAGTCCACTTTAAGGGTTAGGGTTAGGGAATCATGGGGACTGTATTTTATTGTGGCACCAGAGCTCTCTGACAGAGAAGGTTCAATGTCTCAGAAAAAAAAAACCAATTCCTACGATTCCCTAGTGCTAACCCTAACCCTTAAAGTGGATTCAATTTGCACTATTTCTGGCAGTCGGCAAAGGCCCTTAGTTAAGGATAAGACAACAGACTTTTTTTAAAGAAGAGTAGAATCTAGTTTTTGAATATATGAGTAAGAACTGGGGAGAAACAGTAGTTCTAGAATTGGAAGAATAGTAGTTATAAATAAGAATAATAGCTATAAGTATCAAGTAGAAGTGTCTTTCTTATTAGTAATTAATAATAAGTGTGAAATGCTTTATATTTGACTTACAGCAGGTTCAAATTAAAAGATACAATTTGAATTATCACTTAATGATATATAAATGAAGGAAGTATTGGAAGCCAGGAAATATATGTTATATCGTTTTTAATGGCGATGGGTTGGAATGGTTGTAGATGTTAGAATGTTTTATGTATATATCATGTTTTGTTGTTGTTTTCATGTGTGTTTTGTCTGTGTGTGACTATTTTTTTAATTATTCTAAAATTTAATAAAAAATAAAATGTAAAAAAAAATTTTTTTTGACTTACAGGAAGTAGAATGGTCCATAAGCTGGCAAGGTGGAAGTATATGTATTCCCTTTATCTATGTTAGTTGGTGTTTTATTAGTAGTTTGTAGTTAGGAGCTTAGGTTAGCATTGTTGTGTGTTCATAATTTACTCCTGTATGTTGTTTTATATTATAAAAATGTTTTAATATATTTAAAAAACAAAGAAAGCAGTATACTTCCATAATGATTATTGTATGTACTTTGTTCAAGTTGACTCTCAAGCACTCTAGCAACATTTCCAGGGATATAAAGTCTTCCTTACGTCTCTTCAGCCTTTTCAGTTACAAAAGACAGGCAGAGATGGGAAAAAGCACATTCTAGTTACCCTCAAATACACTAATAGAATAGAATAGTTCTTGATGTTCTCCTGGAGGCTCCACTCTAAACAAAAGGCTCAGAATTTTCTACAGGTATGGAAACCATTGTCGGATGTGGGGATTTTTAATGCAATATTTGTGAGTGTGGGAAACAGACAATATTTGTCACTGGGGGGGCTGCTGCTGGGAGGGGGCATGACCCAACATAACTCTCTAAGAGAAGCAAAAATAGTCACACTCCAAAAATAAACAGGGAGAAGGAATGAGTGGAGTGCTGCAGTTTTCAAAATACCAGCTTTCTTCAGCAAAGGGGGCACGAAGGGCAGCAGGACAAACACAGAACTCAGAATGCAGGAAACAGCTACCTTATATGGGCTCATCCGCAGGCGACAGAGCTCAGTCGACTGGAATGATTGTGTCACAAAATGTGAAGCCTTTGGGGGCTTCAATGAATGGAGTTTTCTGATCTTTAAACGATTCCTCCAGATTCTTAAGATGCCAAACTTGAGAGGCTGCAGTGCCAAAAAAGGAGCCTTTTGAGCTGGGATGTTTCAGGAAAGCACACCACATAAGGGCGTAAGTTCACACATATACACACAAGACCCTATTCCATCATCTTCTACTGAGCCCTCAAAAACACACTAAGGTATCTCATATAATCCCACACATTTGTGTATGCTAACATAGAATCTATTGCATTTTTTTAAAAAAATACAGACTTTTCTAACAATGACTCTCTTACTTCCCCATAAGTACGTTGTACTACTATTCATACACCACAACACACTTCACCCCCAGGCAACTCTTACTCTAATTCTCTCTACTTTTCTCTTATACAAAAAGGCTACTAACAATTGTTAATTAAAAATGGGAATGTACCTGTGCACTTCCCATGATTGTGCAACATGCATCTCCACTAACTGGTTGTTGTTGTTTTTAGACTATCCAAATTGCCTCAAGGGCCCTCCTTTCACTCCCCAATATTAACTGAGGACTATATATAAATATATGTATTGCCTTCATTAATGGAGAAATACCATTTTCATTTAAAATGGTTTATAAAAACCACCAGAAGAATTACTGTATATACTCATGTATAAGTCTAGAAATGTAGGCCAAAATATTGACCTCAAAAACCTGGGTCAACCTATGCACAGGTCAATGTAAGTACTGTATCTTAACTCTTATTTAAAAGAAGGAAGCATCCTCTGGTGAAAAGCAAGAGTATAATCTGTCCTAGAAGCACCAACCCCCCTCTATTCTCTCATCCATTCAGCCTTAAGAAAAAGCACGAAGAGTTATCTCTGCAGAAATTTTGTTCTTTGACATCGTTTTCCTTTGCTTCATCTTTTAGATCCTTTGCTATATGCCACTAGATTTGAGCCTCAACGTATCCATGGATTATTGCAAAATCCATAAGTGACTTATCCACGGGTCATAGCAAAATCCATAATTTTGGCCCCAAAACTTGCCATCGACTTATACATGAGGTCAACTTATAGTCAAGTATAGGTACCACCTATATAATATTAAGCAAGGACTTTGGACTCAGAGCATCTCCTACCACCATCATCTTTTGTATGGCTTCACCATATCACTAGAGCTATCCTTCTTAAAAGTAATCTTTCAGGCTCTGAAATATACAGGGTCAAGCAGCAAATGCCATAATTCAATGAGACAGGAATCAAAAGCAATGCAGAATCAGGAATACAAGGAATATGATGAGTATAAAGAGGAGAAGCAGGTGAAGGAAATAATATGATGAATGTGAAAAGCAGTAGACAGATAATAAAAGTCCCCCAGATTTAGATGGATGACATTAAAAATTTTGATGAGAGCTGTTTCAGGAAAAAGGAATGGGCAAAAAATACATTGGTCAAGAAAAGAATCAGCAAGTGAAGAACAATTACAGAAAAATGCTTGAAAACTGTGGAAAGAAAGGAAGATGGCACAGGTGTTACCCCAAGGTCAGGCCCCCAATCACCCCTCTCAGATTTGATATCAATTTAATATTAAAAGGGACGCTGAGGTGTGTAACCTGGAAAGGCAAACCCACTGCAAAGACCTGGCCATACCACATTTGAAAATCCAAATGACTACAGCATGGGAGGAAGCAAAAGCATCAACCACAATGAGATCACCCAAAGACATCAGCATAATCCCTTTGTCTACGGAGGGCCGTTTCTGGTGAAAGAAGATGCTTGTCCATGCACAGACAAAGGACTCTTCTCCAGTAATAGTAGTTTCTTTTGTCTGAGATTGCAATGAGATAATCTATTCCTCCCAAAATGGCTGCCCTGGAACATGATTTTGAGGATATATACCACTACCCAGGCACTAGCAATTTGGTCCAGTCTGAAGGAGGACAGAATCTGTTTGATCTCTGCTATATTCCTCAATAAGCTGGCCACCCCAGTTGCTGCAGTGGCTTATTGAGCCATCTCTATTCCAGACACCCTTCAAATGGAACCAAGCTTCAAGATTGGTACAATATTACCAACAGCAAGGCCTCTACTCTTCACCTTCTCCCACCTTTGCTTTGTCAGTTCTTGTGTGTGAGAGAGAGAGAGGGTGTGTGTGTGTGTGTGTGTGTGTGTGTGTGAGTGAGTGAGTGTGTGTGTGTTGATTATTTTATTAATAAAACTGCAATACCTATTTGAAATTACCTCTGGATTTCTGTGTAATTTGGAACTGTTATACAAAGGGAAAAGGTCCCAGACTGAACATTGCCCCAGCCAAGGTGTATTCTTATTTGAGCTATTAAAATTCCCCTAAAATACATTCATTTCTGGGTGCCCTCTTGGGACCCCCAACTTTTTGAGTAACAAAGGACATGGGATTTAAGATAGCTTATTTTTGTTATGGAAGAGATTTGAGCTCTTCAGAAAAGTGGGCAAAGCCAGAGTAGAAGGAGAGAAAACGAATAAAAAATGTCAAGAGAGAGACAAAAGGTCAGGGGGAAATAGAATCAAGAGAACATACCACAAGACTGAAGGTGAAGAGATGTGCAGGATCAGACACTGGAATTGGAACTGAGAAGAAACCAATGATTACAGGTAGTATCCAATGGCATCATTCTACTAGTGGTGTAATTGGAGCCATCAGACCTGGGATGGAGACTCCCCATTGCAGCTCTGTGTGCACCCCAAGCCTGATTCAGTGGGATGTGAAAAACTTCTGAGTTGCTTTTTGGGATGATCAATAGGCTGACGGTCACAGTGTATGAAGGTTCTGTTACAATGGCCAATAGAAAATTGGATTAGGCCCTATGTATAAATGAAAGTTGTTTCACATCATACTTCATCAGATCTAATCCTCCACTCAAAAAGGAAGCCATTTCTATCCAGGCATCTGTAGGGATCCCATTTGCTGATCACGGAGACTGACCCACACATAAACTATTTTTCAATCCACTTAGCTTATTCAACAACAAATACAAGCATTTTTATACTAAACACAGTGCTAACATCTCTTCCCATTTTGCCTTTCCTGACTCTAAACACCTTAGAGGGGCTTAGACTCAACATGCTTCCCTACAGCTGGTTTTTAGCTGTAGGTGATTTAACTGTCTGTCTTGACCGTCTAACTTGTGTGAAAGTTGTGTTTTTTTCTTTCCTGCACCTGCTATCATGCTGCCAAGATCCAAAGACCCCAGCTCTCTGCCTTAGGCTATATTCTACAGCCATACTACACTATATCTCCACAGTTCCAGGGCCACTGTGGACTAACAGGCAATGGTATTCTTCATTTTCCTTTGGTGGGCTCAGGTTGGAAAGTATTCAAAACATGAAATAAATGTGTGAAAATAGCATTTTAATATAACTCTTTCCCATGGGTTTATGCAAAATTCTCAGCAATCATCAGTGCATACTAACAGTGAAAACTGAAATGAAAGGGGCTGGGAAATACAGAGGCTTAAGAGAGTTATTTTGGTGAGAATGATGAAAAATGTTATTGCGGATGAGGAGATAACTCCAGCAGGCTGAAAATAACTAGGCAGCTATTCAGGGTTCCAGGGACTGGGGAGAAAACCTTGGGGAGCTCTAGGCTGAGTGAGGCTAGAGCTCATTCTAAGGAAGCTGGCCTAATTAGGGAACATGAGTTCAGCTACATTTTTCAGATTCCTATTGGAGCATCTGGCCATATTCCAAGGGAGCAGCTGGAAGTCCAACAGTTCTGCAGGCAAATGGGTGGCTTCAGAAGCAGAAACGCAGATCTATCCCACAGGAACTCAAGTACCCTGAGTCTGATCCTCATTTAATGTAAGGTATATTTCTCCCATAAGTTAAGGTCAATTGTGAATAGGATCAGTAATGTACCTCAGCCAAAGCTTTGCTGAGTGAACAGTGAAAGGTAATTTAACACTAAGGAGACTAAATGTTAGGATAAACCAAATGGCCAAACACATTGCTCAAATGAACTACAACAGTCTAGATAATGGACTGCAGTATTCTATAACAACAACTATTGTTGTTTGGCATGTTTGTGTAATGGTCCCTCTAGATTTGGGATTTATGTTCCACAACTTAAGAATGAATTATTCCTAAAACTCACTGACCACAGGCACAGTGCATAATCAGGTTAGCACTGCAAAGGGTGGACAGTTCCCGCTATGGCAAGCCTGAGATCCTATGAGTGAAGTCATTATGTTCCAAGACACCCCAAAGAATACAAACTTTTGCAGTATAATAGCACAGTAAGAACTGTTTCACTCACAATTTTGTTAAGCTGTACCCCAGGTGCAAGCAACTAGAAAGGTAACTACAGTTAAGTTATCCACATACCCCTACCCACTCCATCCCATGAAAGCTTATCCAAGTCCCTGAAAAGTCTACACAGAAAGTTGGAGGATTCTGCAGAATGGGATGAGCTGTGCTGCAGTGAGGAAAGGGGATTCCCAAAAGGTAGGCAGTTGCACTTTCAGTGAGTCAAACCCAAGGTTTTATGTCTGAGCCTCAGCCATGTTGGCCAATAGCTCCTGGGATTCTGAGAGCTGAAGTCCCTCGGCCCTTAAAGGGGAAAGGTTGCCTACCCCTGCTATATCATAGTCTTCAAACTGACTAGTCAGTTTTTGTTCACCCAGATAACTGTTCCTTGCTTATCCCTTTCTCAGTTTAATTGTCCAACATAACTATCCAATGCACCATGTCCTAGATAAAAGGGGTAGCTATGACATATGCAGCCACCCAAGATCCAAGCACACCATAATGCCAATTTTTTAACAGTCAAGGTGCAGGATGTCACAAATTACAAAGTCTAATCTTTACTGGAGATATGACTGTTCATAAGGATCCAGTCAACCAGAAGCTACTTTAGCCTGCATAGAGGAGATATACGTTCCATATCTAGAAGACCATGAATCTAAGCTTGTGGCCCAAAGGGAGTTCAGAGAAAGAGTATTAGAATGGCGGGGGATTTGGGAAAGGCCAAGAAGTAGAAATGATGCAAGATATTAAATATTTTAGCTTGGATAGGCAGGAAACAAATGCATATGGCCAGTATGCAAATTTTTAAAGAAACAGACATTACTTATAAAGTGATGTTACTGAGCTTTTTTGTTTGTTTTTTGGTGGCAACTGGACATGCTATTTTCTGACCCCAGTGAAATATCCAAACACCCAGAATCAGAAAACATATGTTTTCACATAAGATGGAACATTTGCTTTGAGTATCTATCAGCTCTCCTTGTTTGCAAAATACATGACCAACACAAATGCAATACATTTGTTGGAAACATTTTTATTGCAGCCATTAAAAAATACTGTACATGGCAGGTGGCTGAAATTTTTGGCCACAGAGTATAAATCTTCAGGTTACAATGTCAAAAATACCTACCTAGTTCTGCCTAGGTCTAGTTCTCTGGGAAATTCTGCTACAATATATGATCATGGGAGACTACAGTGTCCTATCTGCTTCAATTAGGATTAACCAGTAGTTCACAGCAGGCATAGAAAGACATACGGTACTCTGCTTTGAGCATAGATTCCAAGTGGAGATGGTAAATGGCCACAATATTGGGTTTCCCAAACTTTATGAGGCTGCCATAGATTCAATGGGAAAGAAAACAAGACCTCGACATGTCTTGCAGCCCAGGAGAGCCATGATGGCTTACAGAACAGATGGGGATTCTCTCCCAGTCCATAGACTAGATTGACAGCTGGGAACCCCTTAGAGGCTGCATTTCTAGTCTGTTCTCTCACACATTATCCATACAAACACCATACATTTTCTCTCTCAACCTCTCTCTCTCTCTCTCACACACACACACACACACATCCTTCTAAGCCTATCTCCTCAGCTGATCCAAGCAGAGGGGGAATTTAGCCTGCTTAGCAACAAGGGCAGCTGTCTTTCTCAGCAGCAGGCAGAAAAAGGGTCTTATCTCCTATCAGCTGCTGTATAAGACAAGACTTTTTTTTCCTGGAGAGAGGGGGAGAGGGCTCAGAGGAAAAAAAATGGCAATGCATTTGGGCCACAACTATGTCTAGCAATATTACTCATTTTATCTATCTAGGCAATAATTGTGCTCACTTTTGTACAGTAATCACCACTTTAATGCCTGACAAGTTGTTATCCTATCTAATTACTACTCATCTACCATACAGATTTCCATTCATGCACCTTTCTCCCTCTCCCCTCAGCACATGCACTGGTAAACATTTCTTACTCTTGAAGTTTGGAAGTGTAATTGGGAGTCTACCAACTTAATGCTGGATTTTAAAGCAGTGGCTTTTCCTTCTGCACAGAGCTATCTTGTCATATACACATACTTGACTCTTTCCTACATGCCAATCATTTCCCTTGGGGGAAAAAAGGCATGCATGTACTCAAACATACCAGCTTTCATGAAATTGTCTTAATTTTCCCTGCACAACTAGGCACATGAAAACATTAGTTTGTGGCAACCTAACAGCACAGAGAGAAAGAGCAACATAGAACATAGCCTTTCCCCTATACATCCCGGTATGAACTGTAGAGAGAAAAGCCTCACTAAAAAAATCTGGTATCCAAGCTTATGGAAAAAGATATCCTGTACAACTGAAGAGTAAAAGACACTTATCAATGACACAGGTAGCATTTTCAATTGTAAGAAAAGGGCTAAACCTAAATGATATATGATGGAGACAGAGTGAGTCCTACAGCAAAAATTAAACTAAGGAGTGACCAGAATTTTGTCAAGAGAAACTAGGAGGACCAGATATAAAGAATAGAATAAAAATCTTTACAGTCCTAAACTTGCTTTCTCCAAAATATGCCCTACTGCACCCAATGGGCCTTACAGTGTGTTTAGAGGTGGTTGACAATTTAGTTCAAAAGGTAATACAAACAAGATTGGGATGGAAAGCATGGATGTAGTATAAAAGAGGTGTTTCAAAGTTAAGGATGAGTTCTAGAAGATAAGAGTTCATACAGATTAGCATTTACCATACTGTAAAGGGTCAAAGTGTGTGGATAAATAACAAGCCAGCTGTCTGCTGCACTTTACCATTAATGTTCCACAGGCCTCCTGTTACTATATCTACCGTATACAGATATAGCAATCTGAAGAAAATTAAAACTGCAGATGGATGTTTCATGATATGTTCTGGAGGAATAGGAACAACAGAAACAGTGCATCCTACTTACAGAATTTTCATTGTCACCTGTAGCTTAAGGTTCTGCCTTGGATAAAGATTAATCTGGTTCCCCTTACTAGTAAATTAAACCCCATGCTGCAAGCAGTGTTGACCTATATAATTACACTCACCTCTGCAGCAGGAGAGTTGGTCTTGCTACGACGATTTTCATCATGGAAGTAATCGGGGAGAGCTCGTCGACCCATTTTTGCTATCTATATAGAAAATAAAGAGTCCAAATGGTTCAGAAGTCCAGCAACAGAAATGTATATCAGGGTGGAGAAACTTTGGCTGTCCAGAATGTTAACTGAGGGTTCTGGAAGTGTAAGTCTCAAACATCTGATTGCCCAAAGGTTCCCCCAAATACACACACACACATAATGATAGAGAGAAAGAAGTGATGGTTAGACTATGGCCAACAATCTATGGACTAATTCATGAAGTGCAGTTCCTGAAGAAAATTCATAGAAGTGAATAATGAACCCAGCATTTTAAACATATTGTTGAACAGAGGCAGGCAGACTTAGCCTGATGGGATCTACTTTGCTTTTCACTATGATCATCATCATCATCATTTCATATCTGCCTCTCCCCATGGATTGAGGTGGGGAACAACAATAAATCAACAATTAACAACATCAATTAAAACACATTAATTCAAACATGCAGCAGTTTAAAAGGACAAATAAGACATACACATTTTAAAACAATCTACATTAAAATTCAACATCTTAATTCACAATTTAAAATTATCTGGGTATATCTGCCAGAAGAGATTGGTCTTTACTGCTGTTTTACATTAGGACAGTGTATTCAGCTGTTTAATCTCTTCTGGCAGGTCATTCCACAGTCTAGGAGCAGCTGAAGAAAAGATCCTCTGGCTGACAGTTACCAACCTAGTCCGACTCCTGGCTGATTAGATACCCCCAACTCAATATAAGTGCAAAACAGTGATTCAAGAAGGCTGACACAGAATTGCAAGACAGGTCAGTTTCACAGTTTTTCAGTATCATAACTGGAGCTTGCAAACAAATCCTCAAATATAAATCTATTCCTCTTATTATTATTATTATTATTAAACTTTATTTCTAGAGCGCTGTAATTATACACAGCGCTGTACAAAGTAAAAAGTTACAAATATAAAAAGCCTGCCCACGGCGTACACTCTAAGAAATAAAATAAAATAAATAAAATAAACAAAATTACCATATAGAGGAAAGAAAATTAAAAGATCAAATAACAACCAATAGTAGTTTGTTGTTCTCCGCCTCTCTCTTCCACCCGCTCTAGGCATTTTTAATTTCAACATGCTTCTTTAGAACAGAAAGGAGGTTTTGGAGTCACTGCCATCATTAAGTGTTTTCTGAAAGTCACCAATACATCTGCCAGTCACGATCTACCTTCTTTTCACTCCTGCTGTAGAGTTCAACAGGTCCTCAACTTCTGGGAATTGTGTAACCAGGAGGAAGAGGGGGAGAAAAAGATGCCTGATTCTGGGTGGGGAAAAACATTCTGTAGCAATCATGGCTATTAGTATCAGGAGCTACAAGGGAGGGACAGAAAAAGATACTAGAAGATAAAGGAGGATGAAAGATGGGAAAGTTCAGATTCAGCTGGTGAGTTGCATTTGACTTGGCCAGACACAAGTTCTACAAGGGGACAGCATGCTCTCTAGAACAGGGCTGGAGCACATTTGGTCTTCCATATGTTTTGGACTACAATTTCTAGGGGGCATTCACACTCCTTTTGTCCCGAGATGTGGATCGCCACGCTGATGCAGAATGGGTTTGCTGTTCCTGTTTTGTTTTGGGTTCACAAATCTCTTCGAATCATTGTAACCCCTTTGTTATTCACAAATGCCATTGTTTCAGGATAAAATGGAGCCGCCTCCATTCTCTTGAACAATACAGAGTGATCCAAATTGATTTGGAAGCTTATTCACACTGCCAAAGATGCAGATCGATGCAGATCTTTCAAGAAAACCTGGGGGGGGGGAACAATATCAAATATCCCGGGTAGTTTTTTTTGCCAGCCTCCCCTCAAAACGCATCAAGTGCATTCAGGATGTGTGTGAACAACAAGGATTCATTCAACCCATATTCATCCTGGATTATTTTTGTAGTGTGAATGGGGCCCCAGAGTCCCTTCCCATTCTGGAGTTTCTGGAAGCTGAAGTCTAAAACATCTGCAGAGCCAATGTCCACATCTGATCTAAACTGAGGGACACAAATCTTTCTGAAATAAGATTGTAATCCTAAACATGCAGAGATGCACTGCATCAGATTTTCTACGGCAAATGAAGGGTTCATCTACGCTGTAGAAATAACACCACTTTAACTGGCATGGTTTCATCCTACACAATCCTCAGATTTATAGTTTTGTGAGGCACCGCCACTCTTTAGCACAGAAGGTTAAAGACCTGGTAAAACTGCAAATCCCAGGAATCCATAGACTGGGGCTAGAAGAATATGTATACATAACAAGGGCCGCTGCAGTGATAATAGCTTCTGCTAATTCAGACTCTATCCACATTGCAGAAATAATCCCATCTGGCACCACTTGACTGCTATGGAACTGTAGTTTGAAGTGGCACCAGAGCTGTCAGAAAAGGCCTAAATGTCTCACAATACTTACACTTCCCAGAATCCCATAGCAATGAGCCATGACAGTTAAAGCAGTGTAAAACTGGATTATTTCTGCAGTGTGTTTTGGATGTTAGTAAAACTTTTGAGGGCTTTAACAACAACAGGTTTATTCTGATTATTTTAAATTGTGAATTTCAAATGTAGATTGTTTTAATATGTGTGCATCTTGTTCTTTGAAATGATGTGTGTTTTAACCAATGTCTTTTTAACTAACGTTTGTCTGTTGTTATTATTCCACACCTCAATCCGTAGAGAGAGGTGGCTAAGAATTATGATGATGATGATGATTATTATTATTTTCTTACCTGCCTGCTAATTGTTGTTGTTTCGTATCTCAATCTGTGGGGAAAGGCAGGAAATAAATAAATTTCATATCTGCCTCTCCTTATTATTGTTATTTCTTACCTGCCTCTATACACGAATCGAGGCGGAGAACAACAAACTACTATTATTATGATTATGATTGTTACAACTAACAGGCAGGTAAGAAATAATATTAATAATAATTATAAACTACTATTATGATTATGATTATTACAACTAACAGGCAGGTAAGAAATATTAATAATAAGAAATGATATTAATAATAATAATTCTTACCCACCTATTATTATTATTATTATTATTTCTTCTTACCCACCTCTCTACACAGATCAAGGCAGAGAACAACAACAACTAACAGGCAGGTAAGAAATAATAATAACAATAATAAGGAGAGGTTAGTAAGAATTATTATTATTATTATTTCTTACCTGCCTCTCTACACAGATCGAGGTGGGGAACAACAACTATTAACAGGAGGTAAGAAATAATAATAATAATAATTCTTACTCACCTCTCCTTCTTCTTCTTCTTCTTCTTATTATTATTATTATTATTTCTTACCCGACTCTCTACATGGATTGTGGAGAACAACTTACAGGCAAGTAAGAAATATTATTAATAATAATTCTTACCCACCTATTATTATTATTATTATTATTATTATTATTATTATTATTATTATTATTTCTTACTCGCCTCTCTACATGGATCAAGACAGAAAACAACAACAATTAACAGACAAACCTTAGTTTGTCTATTATTATAGACTACTATTATTATGATTATGAATATTACATTTTATTATTTTAATTATTAGTACAACAACAACAAAAACCTAAAACGCCCGTTCTTTCCCTCTCTCCTCTCACAGAGGAGTCCAGGGTTAAAGACAATGCTTCCCACAGAGCTCAGCCCAGTGCCCAAGAGCAGGCGCCATTTTGTGCGCCGAAAAAGGGAAAGAGAGAGCGACACCTGGGCTCTGAGGGAGCGCCCCCTCCCTCGCCTCCGCCGTCGCCATGGCAACCTCGTCCCGCCTTACCCCCTTACAGACTTCTTCGTCCAAATCCAAGTCGTCTTCCATCCTTTGGGCCGTGGCGCGCGCACAGAGGACGGAGGACGGCTCACTTCCGGGAGAAAGCCCCGCCCCTTTGAGCGTCCTTAGCAACCGCAGGCTTCCCATACTTTGGTCCTCCAGATGTTTTGGACTTCAGCTCCCAGAATGCCTGACTATTGACCCGACCGACTGGGCCTTCTGGGAGTTGAAGTCCAAAACACTGAGAGGACCAAAATTTGGAAATCCTTGCATTAAAGGGACCATAACCCGCAATACCACATAAACGGGAGCCAGCGTGGCGTAGTGGTTTGAGCGTTCGACTCTCACTCTGGAGGCCAGGTTCGAATCCCGGCTGGGACACGTGAACCCACTGGGTGACCTTGGGCAAGTCACACACTCTCAGCCTCAGAGGATAGCGAAAAGATGCAACCCCCCTCTTAATAAATTTGACAAGAAAGACTCGTGACAGGTTCGCCATAAGTCGGAATTCGGGAACGCCTTGAAGGCACACCAGCTAGGCTGCATCCGCACTGCAGAAATAACCCGGTTTGACACCACTTTAACTGCCATGGCTCGATACTGCGGAATTCTGAGATTTGTACTTTTGTGAGACATTTGTCTTCTCCGTCAGAGAGCTCTGGTGCCACAATGAACTACAATTCCCAGGATTCCCTAGCACTGAGCCAGGGGAGAAAGGGACTTTACCTCAGCAATGGTCGCCCTCTCGCTTGGAGAGTTGAAATAGATTGCCTCCTCCTCCCTGGACAGTCTTCTTTATTTATTTTAAAATTCTACACCAATCTTCGCCCACAAAGATGGCTACTGATTCAGTACAATGAATTCCTCAGCATCAGCCAGAGACTGTAAACAAAGGAGTTTGGAAAAGTTGCTCTTTTGGGCTCCCTGATATCCACAAGGAGGTACTACTTGGAGTTGTAATTTTAAAAAGCAACTTTTCCTTTCTCTCCCCCCCCCC
>CM034701.1:41656339-41681240 GCA_020142125.1 Phrynosoma platyrhinos
AGCTCCAGCTTTTCCTGCTTAGAAATTCGTCTTATACGAAGGAAAATATGGTAACTATTAAACTTATCATTGTTTTCTCAGCATGTGTTCTGCTGAGATGCGTGAAATAGTTGTCTGTAACATTAAAGAGTTGCTTGAATAAATTCTCTCTATCCCAAATCAGCTCCAACATTTTAAATAAAGGTTATACTGTGTGTGGTGTTCTTGCCCTGGCTAGCTCAAGACATTTTGGCTCCAGTGTTGTTTTTTAATTCACTTCCAGGCAATAAATATCTAATAAGTGGCTCTTCTTGTTCTTTAGAAAGCCCAGTACCTGCTGCTTGAGGCAGCCACCTCACTCTGTTTAATATTAGGGTTGTCTCTGGTGCCTATAATAACCACTCTGCAAATTATAATAAGCAGTTCTTCAAAGCTTTTCTCATATATTACATCAAGTGATCTTTACCACACTTGTGTGTGGTAGACTGGTATCCAACTCTTCTGATCACAGATTGAGGGGGAGGTGTGAGAAAAGGATTTGGGAGCAGAAAGAAATGCCAGTGTAGAACCTGAATACAGTCATCCCTCCATATCCATGGATTCAACTATCCATGACATGAATATATTCCAAAAATATATAAATTCCAAAAAGCCAATCTTGATTTTGCCATTTTGTATAAAGGAACCATTTCACTAAGCAATTGTATTTAATGGGACTTGAGCATCCACATATTTTGGTATCCGTGGGGGGTCCTGGAACCAAACCCCAGCAGATACCAAGGGCCCACTGTACAGGTTGCCTAATATTAGATTAGGATTCTGGAAGTCCAGGCTTCAAATCCCTACTCTAGATGGAAACCACTGAGTGCCCTTGGACACATTACATTCTCTCACCCTACGAGGAAGGGAATGCACTGTTATATATTCATGCTACACTATTGCTCCATTTTTAATAATCTAGATCAACCCACTTCTCTTCTTTTCTTATTCAACTTGTATTAGGTCTGCCATCCCCAGCATTTTCCCTTACATACATTTATACCTTCAATTCCAAATGGTAAATGGCTAGTGTTCAGGATTGCTGCGAATTGTAGTCCAAAACATCTGGACTGCAGTAGGTTGAAGAAGGCCTATTTAGGTTATCAAATTAGGTAAAGACTTATGAACAGATAGGTAAGGTAAGAAATATGATATCAAGTATAGAAGTGGCACCTGAACACCAGTGTATCTTCTCAGAACTTGATGTTTCTGTATTTACCCAATGTTCTTTTTCTTAAAAAAAAATATATTTTCACACAAGTTAAAAAAAATAATCAAAAAAAGAAGGAAAAACACAAAACCAACCATTGACAATCATTCCATTCAATTACAACCCTGTTCTATTTCATCTACCACAATCCATTCAAACAAACAATTTACCCGATGTTCTGAACCACAACTTCCCTCAGTGGCCATGATGCTTGGGCCTGAAAGGAGTTGTAATCCATAAAAATCTGGAGGGCACCAAGTTGGAGAAGGTTGGTTTGCCACATTTATTGAGGCAAATCTCTTTTGGGTTCATCTTCACAAGGACTTAACACTGATGTAAGTAAGAGTTCTACCAATACAGATAACAAGCATGGTTCTAGTCTTTATGCTATGCTTCATTCTGAAAATGCTTTCGTGAAAGTAGAAAGCCTTAACCACCTCAATGCAAGCTTTGAAGAAATGGTAGTGGAGTGACAGCCGTTTGAAAATCTTGCCCAAGCTGGCTTCCTGATCATGGGCCAGCTGCTTATGGAGAGCTGCTATCCTGCAAAGGGTTAAGCAACTCAGTGCCCTAGCAAGCATAGCTTTTGAAGTATTTGTGGTGGCATGCTGGAAGCTGGTGGCACAAGACCAGCTGGCCATGGTCAGGAGAACCAGCATGTGTGGAATTTGAAGCAGGTACAATGTGCCCAGCTGTTGTACAGATCAGCCCTTAGCCTGTAGCAACATTCCCGATTGCATTTCATCACAATTGTGTCATGCTCTATCTCCGAGTATCTATCTTCTCTTAACTGTTCACCTCTTTCTCTTGGAAATGTGGGTCAAAATGATCCAGTAAGGCTTGTATATTACAAGGATTTTTCAGCAATTATTTTGATGTGCATTTGTGCATAATTAGTGTCCTGCAAAAAATGAAGACCCTGAAGCCTTCTTCGTGTGGTATTAATTACTTCATGTAAATGGGAGAGGGTAGGCAAAGGGAAGTCCTGCAGCCCCCTTCCACAAGCTAATCCTAGTTTTGGGAAAAGCTCACTCATGCTTAAAACAGACCCCTGAAAAAGACTTAAAACTGACATTTCCCAACAGTGAAAGGCTGAACTCCCTGAGATAGGTTACTCCTTCCTCTTAGGAAGCTCATCTGTCACTTCTGAAAATGAAGGTATCGCAAGTCAGAGCCAATGTTTCTATCACACTTTTGGAGGCTCTGATGTATAACCAGTCAATTGAAGGCCCCCAAAAGAAAGAGGTATGGGAAGGGCAAGAAATGAAAATAACAGGTATGAGGCACATGCAGCCCCCCAGAGTCCCAAAGGGTTGTTGTGATGTCCCCATCCACTGGTAGTTGCCCACCTCGATGTAAGGGCAGGGAAACAAGCATGGTAGCGTTATCCTCATGGATTTCCACATAGTAGAAGGCAATTGTCACTTGCAGAGAGCCTCCTTTGTCTGTGAAAGTTCTCCATATGATTTAGAAGTGTGAATTTCCAGGATTCTAAATTGTGTGGAGAATCTCCGATGGTTCAGGAAATCCTCTGCTACAGATAGTCACTTTTTACACATGTATAGGGCGGGAGGACACGACAGAGATGGCATACACATTCCTACTCCCTCCTTGTGTACAGCCCCTAAACACAATAATAGTACCTGGACTAAAGACAGTCCAAAATTTCTTGCACATATGAGATTGCCCTAACCTAAGTTAGGGATGTGTGAATCTTGTCATGCTCGATTTCATTCATGTTTTTATTTTTCTCTGTTCATTCTGTTTCAGTTTTGTATCAGATTGCAAAGTATTTGTTGGAGGAGGTTATGTAATTTTTAAAATATATTTGATTCACATTTTCTAAAATGCTTGCATGGTTTTTTGTGTATTTTATAAATATGCACACTTCTTCAGTTTTTATAAGTTATACATTATTAAGCAATTTCCTGTATCAAATACAGAGTTTTTGTGGATATTTTTTTCAAAACATTTTTCTGCAGTGCTGCACACTTCTTTCAGCTGTGTGAAATTTGGCACACTTCTTTTGCAAACTTCATTGCAGACTTCAGTAAAATATGAATTCTGAGGTCTAATTGGGTTCTGGTTTATGTGGATTTAATAAATGCAAAATGAACTTGTTTTTCACTTGTCACTCATGTGGGAGAACAGTTACCTCCCTGTTGGAACTGAACTGTTGTCTTGCACATCTTTTGCTCATGCAGATCCTGAAGCCTGATGAGTACATTGCAAAACAGCGCTACCTCAGTGGCCGGAATGTGATGACGCGGGGATCCCCTGAGTGGCTGTCCTTCGATGTCACAGAGACTGTGCGTGAATGGCTGTTGCATAGAGGTGGGTGCAGCAGGAAGCATCCTCAGTGGCTCTTTGCTACCAGATCTGCCAGTACCTTCAGGGACACAGACATCACTTCCTTACTCAACATTTGCAGCTGAATGTATAAAGGGACTCCACTGTAAAAACCTCAAAGAAACTAAGTATAAATCAAAGCAGGAAAGAGGATATTGACTCCAATGCACAGAGCTATACTAGAAGTGGTACCTCTGGTGTTTGATCTAAGAATATTTATTTATTTTTATCTGTTTATTTATTTATTGAACTTATATCCTCCCGGCTGGTGGAGTGAGAGACCAAAGCTCAAAGGAGAAAGGAAGGGGTATAAAGAAAGAGTGTAGACATCCTCTATGCACTACAGAAAGACAACAGAGAGAGCTTTTAAGGAACCTACAAGTATTGCACCAGCTGAAGTTGATCCTCTCCACTTCTGAGATTTCTCTCATCATGTGGACAGTCAGTAGAAAGTTGCCATTGCTGTCCCAAAAGCAGCTGAATGTGACTGGCACGAAAGGGCAGCAAGTCAGTGCTATAGGGCTGTCTGGCTTGGCTGAGCTGACCCAAAAGGCAGCCTGCCCCTCACCCATTACCAAAGCTTAATCTCCTCAACTTTCAGGGACAACAATTGCAGATGTCCTCTAATTTGTACAGAATGCAAAGGCCAGGAGGTTTCATCATTCAGGGCCATTGGACTTGCCCCCCTTTTCTTGCAGTGGAGAACAGAAGATTTCCTCCACCTCCTCTCTCCCTCCCTCCCCTTTCTGAATAGTAGTGATATCTCCCCCCTCCCACCGCCGGAGGATTGTGGGAACTGAAGTCCAAAAAAGTAAACATGCCAAGCTCGATTAATCTATTTGAAAAGGACATCATACATAGAGCCAGATTTTGATGTAGGTGATAGTTAGAGATGCAAACAACAGGCTTATCTAGTCTTATGGCTTGTGTAGTATAGCAGCTGCTGTAGAACTTGGCAATTGCCAGAGGTTAACAAAAGAAAATGCTCTCGACTGTAGAGCTCAAGCTGTGCGATTCAGCAGCTGCCACCAGCTGGAAAGATGAAACAGGTGGAGATTCAATGGCCATTCCTAGCTTGAGTCTGAAGAACCTGAGATTATTCCTCTGTCCTGGAACCAGTTATGTGAGTCTATACGATATGTACTGGTTCTTACTCTCCTGTCATAGAAGTATAGGAAACTTCCTTATCCTGACTGGAACTATTGCCCCATCTATTGCAGTGTAGTCAGCTCTGACTGACAGCAAGGGCTTTTCAGGATTTCAGGCAGCATTCTTTGTTTGCTCTGTTGGGAGATGCCTAATGTTTCCAGTCAGTCTTCTACCGTAGCAATAGCCAGATGTGATGCTGTTTAGACTGTGAAATCAGAGATCAGATATGTTCAAAGCAGGACATTAACGTCCCTGTCAAGCATTTTCAAATACTTTGATTTTTGCATGCAAATTCAGCGTCCAAACAGTGTAATTTTCCCTCTAGAACCCAGCTGCAGGATTTCTAATTATTGGCACAAGATTACAGTAGGGAAATGTCTTAGTCATGTTAATTTATGTATAGTCAACACAGTGTAGTTGTTTGAGTGTCGGACTCTGACTCTGGAGACCAGGTTTGATTCCCAGCTTGGCCATGAAATCCACTGGATGACCTTGGGGAAGTCATATACTCACTGCCTCAAAGGAGGGCAATGGTAATTCTCCTCTGAACCTTTCTTCCTTGCCAAGAAAATTCCAGCCTTAGGGTTGCCATAAGTCTGAAACAACTTGGAAGTCACACAATACATACACAAGGATAACAAGAGTCAGCGTGGTTCATGTTTTGAGCATTGGAAGATAACTCTGGAGACCAGGGTTTGAATTCCCATTTGGCCAATGAATCCCACCAGGTGACCTTGGGCAAGTCACACCTTCTCAGTCCTAGAGGAAGGCAAAGGCAAACCTCCTGTAAACAAATTCTGCCAAGATGAGCCCTGATAGGGTCTTCTTAGGGTCACCATAAGTCATAAATCACTTGAAGGGACACAATAACAAGAACAGCAAAGGATATTGTGTAAAAGTTGTGTAGTCCAATTCTATACATATTTACTGAGAAAGTCTGCTGATTTCAGTAGTGTTGCTCATGTGACCATGGGACTGGAGCCTTTGGACTCAGGTTTTTGGAGCTGGAAGAATCCTTTTCATGTTCAATGTTTCGCCCCAAGATCTTCCTGTGCCAAATGGCTTTCAAATGGCTTGAATTCTACAGAACCAAGAAGACATGCACTCCAAAAATCTATGTGGAACATACAACTGTATTAAACATGAGATTGATTTGTACCTTCCAGAAAATATAAGATTTGTGCCAAATGCTTATTTGCATCAGTATGCCCTCAACTGTCCATTTAATTTTTTAATTGGCATACCCCATTATGTTGTTATTACACTACGTTTCCCCACCTCTTGCCATTGGCAGCCAATGAATTGGAGTCCAAGTGATGAAATACACAACTTAATGATACCAGAAGATGAGGTAGTTTCAACTAGGCAATATGGAGCAGGAATACGGGTCTGTCATTTTTCTTCCATCCCCATTTTCAATTTTCTTTCATAAGTTCAGGATAAAGTAAATTGTAGGAACTACAAACAAATAAAACTCATCATTGATGGACAAGGGAAATGGAAATTGATGGAGGACTGTTTGGATGACACTTCATTAGTTCTCATGAATTTTCTCTCTCCCAGCAGAATCGAATCTGGGACTGGAGATTAGCATCCATTGCCCATGCAACACCTTCCAGTCCAATGGTGTCATTCTGGAAAACTTGAATGAAGTGCTGGAGATCAGATTCAAAGGTGACAGAGGAGAGGTTGGGTGGTAAAGCTGCAAATGGGATCATTAGAATTTCACTACCATCTAAGCCTAAGTAGTGTTACTGTAAATCATTTCTATGCACATTGCTTGCATATACATCTGTCTTTGCATGTGGGCACATATTGTTGGTTTTTGGAACAGATGAATGTGTGCCCATAGACATGACAAACTGCTTTATTAATGAACCCCTTTACATAGAACAGGGCATCTTAAGAACTGTAGTGTTGGCATCTCTGACACAATTTGCAGTATAGTGGGCCCTTGGTATCTGTGTGGGTTAGGCTCCATGGATGCTCAAATCTCATTATATACAAAGGGAAAATTGTGTCTCATATAAAATGACAAAATCAAGGTTTGTTTTTGGGAATTTATTTTTTTTAATTATTTTCAAGTCATGGATGATTGAATCAGTGGATAAAAAAATCTGTGGATACAGAGGGCTGACTGCACCAGTACCAAACCAACTAAACTTCTCAGGGATCTTGGCAAGACATAAAGTTAAACTGGCATTTAGATTAGGGTTTGGAGGCAACATCTTAAAAATAACATTACTTGTTACATTTATTTTTTTAATAAATATTGACAGTGTTATTGTTACTTAGGACTTTATCACACGGGAGGCAAGCATCTGCATCCCATGAATAAATGACCATTAAATCTGTAAATATCCTGCAATAATGGGTGTGTTTTCAGATGACATCACCATTATCCTGTGAATAAACTGGCAAAATCATGCCACTTTTCATTCACGGGATTCTCCTGTCAATGAAAAGTGGAGTGATTTTGCCACTTTATTCATGGGATAATGGCAACGTTGCACGATGTCGTCTGAAAACAATACCGTTATTCTGTGATATTCACAGGATTTAATGGTCATTTATTCTCAAGATGTGGGTGCTTTGCCTCCTGTGTAATAAAGTCCTTAGAGTAACAAGTAATGCCTTATTCTTAAAAAAAAAAAAATAGTGACCAGAAGTGATCAATTTGTTTTTTGAGTCAGTTCTTTATAGTCCATGGCAAATTTATGGTGCAGATGGTATCTATATGATTATTTGGGGGAATGTGTACAGGTTGAAATTTGTGAACTTTGGAAAAGTCAAGTCTCTCTCCCCTTCTCTGGAAAATCTCATCCTGTTGCATTGCTGGTTTTCCTCTGGTTTCCAGCTTGCATGATGTGGTCATAGAGGGCTTGGCTATGCCTAACATTTTGAGCTGCCTGGCTCTTGGCCCTGAGCTGTGGCCATTAGTACCCACAAGCTCTGTATCTGAGATACTGAACCATTCCAGAAAACTGACATCATCTCTAGCCATTCATGTTTTTCATCCTGTCCCTGGGATTGAAACCTCTAACAAGATTTCCAGATTAATGGTCCCATGCTAGTTTACAAATTGTACAACAAGTGACCCACAAAGCATCATTTCAGGCCAAGAGCAACCAAATTTATCATGGCAAGGCTGCTTAGAGAGGAGTCTGACAGTGGCTAAGCTTCTGGAAGCCTTCCCAAGCTGTCCATGCATAGCATCTTTTATGGACTTCCGTCTGTTTTCTACTGAGGCTCTGAAACAACCATGTTATTTCATGGCTGCCCTTTCCCTTCTTCCTTAGGCATCGACAGTGAGGACAGCCATGGGCGTGGGGACCTGGGGAGCCTGAAGAAGCAGAAGGGTCTTCACAACCCCCACTTGATCTTGATGATGCTGCCCCCCCACAGGCTTGGAAGTCCAGCCTTAAAAAGCCAGAGGAAGAAACGGGCCCTGGACACCAATTACTGCTTCCGGTAAACTGAGATCCCTGTTCATCTGCTTGCCTAACATTTTATCAGCACTAGGTAACTGCTTGGGTGGACAAGTGAGGGAGCACTGCCAGGCTATGCCTCTCACTCTCTGAAATTATTTTAGATTTTAAAACCTGTTTGATGTCCCACAGCCTGAATTATTTTAGACCCAGAAAAGGCCTTTACAAAACCAGGAAGTAAAGCAGATAAAGACGAGAATAGTCAACATGGTCCACAGCAGGGATGGGCCACTGTCAGGGGTTATGGGGCTGCACTGCCTCCATAACCATAGCATTGGGAGTGCTGTATCCCTCCCAACCCCACTTATTAATACTTTTTTTTGTCTCCAGTCTCCAATGTGCTTTAAGGGGTATGGAGAGGCAACTACACCATGTTTTTTGCCTTCCCCAGGCCATTTTGGGTCCAAGAAAGCCCTTTTTTCCCCAACAGGGTGACCTGAATGTCAACTTCAAGGTCATTTCCTACTGGAAAAAAAGGCCTCTCCTGGGCCCTTTAAAAAAACATTGGGTACCTGGGGACCACAAAAACGGCCCTGGGCTATATTTGGCCAGAAGGCCTTATTTTGTCCACCCCAAGGTCTACTGTGTTGACAAATGGATTATCTGTAGGTTCAATGTCTTGCATAATTCTTCCTCTGCTCAAAGTTCCTGCTTACTTGTATGTGTGTGTGAAGAAATATAGCATGGAGAGGAAGCTGTCCAGAGTGCTGTCATTTTGGGGATGTAAGAGTTGAGAAAGAGCCATGCCTTAGTCTGCTGGGCATGACCCTTATCTTACCCTCCCAACGACCTCCTGGGGCCAGAGCTACCCTTGGAATGAAGAGATGCTGACTGACATACTGAAGACCAGCAGACAATTTAATCTTTGTCTATTCCATAGGCTGGGTTCAAGATGAGATTTAACAGGCGAGAGGGGCTGCATAATGTCGATGCTGCCTTTTTAAGCCTGTTGGTTGCTGCCAGAGTTCCTTTTCCAATTTAAGGAGGAACTGCCTGATCTTTTCAGGGTAACCTTCTTTATTTTTGTCACACTTTCTATTGACAAAACCTGCCACAGAATTTGTAAAATTAGTTTTAAGAAGAGGGAATTATAGTGACATGCTGAAACTTTCCCTTAGTGGCAGGATGGTGCTCTTGGACCCTGGATGTATAATTCTACCACTGCTCGTTTAGAGGTGCCTTCAGCATGTAACTATAATCTACTCTTATAAAAAAATGACTTTCCAGGCTCTGCCTGAAATTTGCTACACTGCTGGCCTGCACTCTTACCTTTGTGTCCAACCCTTCTTTGATCCCTAAATACTTGCCAGGCAATGATATCAATTCAGTTTCTTCTGGGTGGGCTTCCTTTGCCATGGGAGTGGAAGACTAGCAACTTTAGTGCCAGGTGAAAACATCTTTGGAGGGGGGAGGAAGATGTTATTGCTTATCTCATGCCCATGAGTTGATTTTAATCACAGACCCCTTTGTTCCAGAAACCTGGAGGAGAACTGTTGTGTGCGCCGTCTCTACATTGACTTTCGGCAAGACTTGGGCTGGAAATGGGTCCATGAGCCCAAGGGGTACTTTGCCAACTTCTGCTCTGGACCTTGCCCATACCTCCGCAGCGCAGACACAACACACAGCACGGTAATAATCTTTTGAATATTAGCCTAGAATTTTGGAAATTGTCCCCACACCAGCTTTCTTTGCTACCATCCGGAGGCACCTGCTTCTTAATATTCTTATTGTTCACCAAGCCTGCAATATACCTATTCATTTTTTAAAATGTTGTTATCCTGCCCTTTTGTCATGAGATCTCAGGGTGGCAAACAGATAAAGCAATATACAACAATTTAGACAATTCCAAATTAAAATCAATAAATCATTTAAACAACACAAAAACATATTCAACAATTCAGACAAACTCAAACAAGTTCAAACAGCCCCAAAAGGCTAGTTTCTTGGGTGGGAGTCTTCCTGAACTCAGAGGGACATAGTTTTGAGTAAATAATTTCAGATTGCAGTCACATGTAGGTTCCTTCCAAAACGATTATTTGAAGGGGGGGGGGGGAACCATGCACGCAATGGTACTCCTGAGCATGTCCGTTCAGTCCTTGCACAAATATATATGCCTGGCTGTATTTTGCCACCTCAGTGCACATGTGTTGTTGTTGTTTTGCTTCCTTTCTTGCTATAGACAGAAACAGGGTGTTGCTGCAGCTGGCTGCCTGCTTTACATCTACACCAAATGGAATGCTAGTTTCTATTTGTATCTAGCAGAGGCAAGGGAGCATTGGCTTCTCCATCTCCCATCAATGCCAGGCAGGACAGGCAAATTAGGGATTCTTCAAGTTGTAGGTGGATAGCATCTGGAAGGTCTCAGGTTCCTAATTTCTGATTTATAGGAACAAAAGTAGTAGCTTTAAATGAGTGGGGGGGGGTTAGCTTAGTAAAATGGCATTGTGATTGGGATGGAGTTATTAAAGACCATTGTTTGAAGGTGCCAAGGTGTGCTCCCACAGCTAATCTGTGGCCGTTTCTTTTCCCGGCTGCACAGCTGCAGATGTCTGCTGCCCCCCAAAGAGGTGTAGCAAAAGGGAGATTTGAGAGCATTTTGTTGTTGTTAGTGTGTGCCTTCAAGTCATTCCTGACTTATGGCAACCCTAAGGTGGCCCTATAATGGGGTTTCTTCACAAGATTTGTTCAGAGGGGGTGTGCCATTGCCTTCCCCTGAGGCTGAGCATGTGACTTGCCTAAGGTCACCCAGTGGGTTTCATGGCTGAACCCTAGTCTCTAGTTGTAGTCCAACACTCAAACCACTACATCACACTGGCTCTGAGAGCATTGCCAACCCCTTAAGAATCCGCTCCATGAAATTTTCCTTCAGTCTCTAAATTTCTAGCACTGAAGTAACTTAAAAGTTCACTTGAGCATTTACAAAAACTGGGTAACTTCTTCCACAGTCCAAAATAACATGTGTTGGGATAATAGGAGCTTATGCTAGCATGTATCATGGTGGGTTCCAATCAGTTTCCTGTACACATTAGCAGTGGCATTTTGCTCATGGCAGTAGCCTCTGAGAAGAAACATAGCTTTAAAGTTAGAGTGGTTTAGATCTAGCACTAAGTAGGAGGCAGAAAAAAACATTATTTAGAATCTCGCCTGGCTGTCCTCTGGCATATTTTCATTCTCTCTTTCACAGAATAAGTGCAGTAGAGCAGAGAAAGTGCGAGCTCATGGATTTGTAGAGGATTCAAACACTTGGGAGCGGAATGTAGATATTTGAGATTGCTTGGATTAAATCCAGCATGATTAGGAGATGCTGGCCAACGAAATATGATTTTTTTCAGCTGTTTTCCTTGAAACTCAAATGAGGCCATTGAATGGTTACACCCAGTGTTGTTCTTTGTGTGTTCTTTTTTTAAAGAGCAAAATATACAAGAGAACTGCATATAACAATGCAGAATTGAGGTTTGGATGCTCTGTGGCTGGTCTGAGATTTATTCCTTTGGGCTGGGTCCTACTCAGCTGCTCCATGTTAACAACCACATGATAAACTTGTTAAAATATCTTGGACAGTGGTAGAAGGTTGAATGGGTGTTTTAAGTTATACAGATTTAGACAGAATCTGAATAAATTATTTTATTTGACTACAACTCCCAGAATTACATTCTGGCTGAGTGTTTCTGGAAGCTGTAGACCAATAAAATCAGATTTATAAGCTCCAGTTTGGGATCACTTATAGGTTTCTGTTGTCTGCTGAATAACAATCCTATTTGGCCATAAACATGTCCCTTATTTCCTTTTTTATTGTTTGGCCATTTCCCTAGGTGCTTGGCCTCTACAATACGCTGAATCCTGAAGCCTCTGCTTCCCCCTGCTGTGTGCCTCAGGATCTGGAGCCACTCACCATCTTATACTATGTTGGAAGGACCCCTAAAGTGGAGCAGCTCTCCAATATGGTGGTGAAATCCTGCAAATGCAGCTGAAAGGGTCCCAGCACCACCCGCAGCTGAGAAACTGCAGTGAACCCATCTGCTGTTCCCAAAAGAAAACACAACAAAACAGAACCTAAACAAAAAATTGCTTGGAGGAGGAGCAGTGTGATCCAGCCTTACCACACTGTGATCCAGGAGAATCTACCTACTCTGAAGACATCTGAAAAGCAGAACTGATCTCTGCCTTCCTAGCTTTCTTTGGGAGATCCTTTTGCAGTTCTGAGGCTTCAGGATGCAAAGACACATAACTGGTTGGCCATTTAGTGGACAAGGGCAACCAAATGAGGAGAATTCCACTTAAGGAGATAAGCGTTAGCAGAACTGTGGACAGACTTAGGGAAAGATAAAGAGGGACTTTTGGTCCAACTGCACACCTTTCCAACAAAAAGATGAAGAATTCCTTATGAAGGAAGATATTTTCTTAGAAAGCTGACTATAATGGAAGTAATTATTCTGCTGAGAGAGTGGATGCAGGATGAATCTGTGGCCCAAAATGCTCAGAAGGGACTGTTGAGAGAAGACCTGTTGCCATGATTCCTATCAAGATGAATTCTTCCACAGTTTCTTCCTTCATCCTGGAGTACCTGCCTGATGTCTTTTGGGTCAGAGGAAGAACCTTTGCTTTTTTGCCTCAACCCAATCTTCTTAGGTGGTTATCTTCAGAGGAGCCTGTATTTGCTGTGCGGGTTGAGGTATCTGCACATCTCTTGCACAAGGACCTGGCCCAGGCCACACCTGTCCAAGGTTTTATTAAAAAGTATTAATCTCAACTATTATTAAAAAATAAATATTTTTTGGAAATTGGAATTCTCTGCTCAAAATCTTGTTTGGGTAAGGGATGACAGGCGGTATCCACTGTGGACGAATCTAAGGTAATCTGTAATAAAAGATGGCTATCTTGTGAGAGCCTACTCTTTAGGGGCTGTTAAATCTTGACTGATGTATATCCAGATAAAGAAGGTTTGTGGGATTAGCTCTGAACAGATGAAACTGGGCACGAATCTGTTTTCCAGTAAGAATAAAGTCACTTAGTCCACTATGAATATTTGGGCAATTTGAATTCACAGTTGGCATAGCTGGAAAATAATTTTGTCAAAATCATGACAACAAATCCATTTACGTCAGATGCACCCGAATGGTGGTGGGTGTTCTGAACTGAAGTGGCTTTAGGGCTTGCTTTACCATCAGAGTGAGGTGGTTGTTTCAGGCAGCCTATTTTGAATGTCAAGAAAAGGCAGCAAATAGTCTGCTGCTGTTACTCTTTTTACTGCTGGGGATGGGGAGAGATGGTTGTGGAACTTTCTGCCTCATGTGCCAAAATAATTTCTCTGGCTTTGGGTGCTATGCACTTTTTTGGGTGGGCTGGAAGGACATCACTTGCTAGTCTGCCTGAAGCAGTAAAGTGTCTTGGATGGTCCCAAACAACCTCGAATTAAAATTGATCACTGTACTATCTAATTCAGTGATTTCTCCTCAGAGTGGTAGCAGAAGTGTCTCTCATAGCTGTGCTACCCACAGCAAGGCTTCAGCCTAAGAACTTTTTCATGAGCTGTATCACTAACCTGGAGCAGATCCAGTAAAAAAAGTGGTGCCAACTTGTAGTCATCCAGCCTGTTGGTACTCTGCACTTCTCCTTACATTGTAATGACAAACTTCAGGAAGGGGCTGGAATTGGAATTATTTGGATGTACCTTCACTGCCAGCATCCTTGGCCACCTGGGATTTTTACATCAAGAAAAAGATGCCACAGGGCTCATAGAAGAGATAGTTTCTCCAAATGCTGGTTTTTCCATTATAATGCATCTTATATGGGTGAGAAAAAACATCCACACCTAGTGATTATCCCAGTCTGTGCAGTTCTTACAAGATTCTTTGGAAGACAGATCACTTTTTTTGCTTACACTTCCTTATCTGCCATCTCTTCATAGTTCACATGTGAAGCTGTGCTCCAGTCTCTCTGGATTCTTGATCATTCCCTCTCCATGCTCCCATGGTGACTTATGTCTCTGCATTCATCTCATGTTCTCTCTACTTCCCTAAATTTACTATGCTGCTTCTCAGCCAGGCTTCTGCCTTCTTTGCATTCCTATATTATTTCTCCCCCATTCTTGTCAACACCATATAGTTAGCTTCTTTTTAAGCTCTGTGACATTTTCCTATCGGATTCCTTAACCTTTCCTTTTCTCAGCTCACTGGTTTACAGAAGTCTCCTTCAGCCCACTCCTCATTGACCTACCCATCTCTCTAGTTCCTATTTCTTAAAACACCGCCTGTATTTTTTGGACTCTATGCAATTAGCAAATGTGTGAAAGATGTTTTTTTTAAAGTAAATTGAAGAAAAAAGGAGCCACTCTAGACTGGGAACCATCCAGAGTGTGAAGTAGGGATAGAGGCTCCAACTCTTTGTGTTCCTATTAAGACTTCCCATGTGCCCATTCATGCAAAGGGGATTAGAACCCATGATTTGGCTCAACACTTTATTTTCTCCATCTCTTGTTCCTGATCCAGGCTGTTTGTGCATTTAATATTTAGCTTTAAATGCCATTATTAACACAATAGTCAACTGCAGGATTGGCATTCCGTCCAGTCTGGCCTTTAGCCAGGGTAAATCCTGATGTAATGTCTTTCTTCCACAGACTGCCTCCCATGAAGTTATATAAATGAAGAATGTTTGATCAAAATGCAAACATTCCTGCAATTTGGGAGGCAAAGAAATGTGCCTGCCTGTTTCCATTCATGGATATTTCTTGTTGGACCCACCACTTCCTGTCAGGTTTTGCATTTTCTCATACATATCAAGGGCAATTTGCCCTTTAATTGAATATCACAACCAGGTCTTTAAAAATGAGTAAGAGCACTCTTTCAACACTTTGCTGCACAACAGACCTGTGGGCAAGACATGGGTAAAACTTTTAGTTGTTTTAAAAAGTCACAATTTACCAAGGCTTAAATGTGGAAGAAAGGGACATTGACAGATCTGCACTTCTTTAGGAATGAATGAGAATTTTTTAAAAAATTGGAATTCAGAGTGGAAGTGTGGCAGATCCCTTTCCAGGCTGGCCTCACAGTGCCAAACCCTTGGGCTTCTGTCACTTACCTTGCCCTTTTCCTTTTCAAGATCCTTCCATGAACTGGGCTTCAAGATGATCCCAGTATGGACCAGTGGATGGGTTGTTCAGTGGGTTCACTGGTGTAGGTATGACCAGACATTCTATCAAAACTTAATAGGAACAGCCAAATACACTTGTAAAAGGGTTAAACAATTAGAAGTTTGTTAATACACAATTGATAACACATTAACCTCTAAACTATTTAATCATTCACAAATTCCTAAAAACCTATTCAGGTCTCTCCAAGCTGACAATCTTAATTTCAGCTCTATTACAGCTTTCCCTACTTCTACGCCATCTTCCCCCTACCTCAGCAATCCTTTCCCTATCTCTAGGCCATCGTGCCACAAGCTTCAGTTGTATACTTTCTCCCCACAGGTCCCCATTCACTGCATTCCCTGAACTAACTGGCTGGTACCAACCAGGCTTGCCCAGCTCTTCTCTGCAAAGAGAGGAAGTAAAATAGACAAGTTTGTCCATTCTTAGGATAATTTGAGCTCTGCCTTGCATCTACTATTCTTCAAAAGGTAGCAAATGTGTCTATTCCCTACTAAGCTATTTGAGAACGTTGCTGTTTGTTCTCTAACAAGCTGTTCAAATTCATAATTTCAAGCATTTTTATGAGACATGAAAAATTCCAGATAGCGCAGCTGAGTTGGTATCAATCTATTATACAGACTCTTTTGGCTCTGAGCCTGTAACAGGGAAACTCATGCTTAGATAAGAGAGTACTTCCCACTCATTGCTTAACTTTCAGCCTTTTAATTGTTCCTTCAGGTCTCCTTGACCTGCAATATCTTTTGAGGCAATTCTATAATCTGTTGAAGCAATTAACTCTCTCCACTTAAAGCTTTATTATATGTCTAACTTGTGTTCATTCCTTCTAATAATAGAGTATGCTTTGAGACCTCAGGGGTCATCCAGTCCAACCTCCTGCCATGCAGGAAGACACAATCAAAGTACTCCCAACAGATGACCATCCAGCCTCTGTTTAAAAATCTACAAAAGGAAGAGACTCCACACTCTCCAAGTCTGCTTATTCCACTGTCGAACAGCTCTTACAGGATGTTCTTATTAATGTTTAGGTGGAATCTCTTTTCCTGTAGTTTGAATCCACTGTTCCGTGTCCTAGTCTCTGGAGCAGCAGAAAACAAGCTGGCTCCATCCACAATATGACATCCCTTCAAATATTTAAACAATGCTATCATGCCACCCAACTTTCAATTCTTCAGGCTAAACAGCCCAGCTCCCTAAGTCTCTCATAGGGCCTTATGGTTTCCAGACCTTTCCCCATTTTAGTTGCCCTCTGGACATGCTCCATCTTGTCAACATCCTTTTTGAATTGTGGTGCCCAGAACTGGACCTGGGTGTGGGCTGACCAAAACAAAATAGAATGGTACTATTACTTCCCCTTGATGTACACACTATACTTCTGTTGATACAGCCTAGAATCACATTCACTTTTTAGCTGTTGCTTCACACTGCTGATTCATGTTCAGCTAGTGGTTTACTGAAACTCCTTCATCGCTTTCATGTGTACTATTGTCAACCCATGTGTCACCCATCCTATATATATGCTTTTCATTTTTACTGACTAAATGTAGTACCTTAAATTTCTCACTGTTGAAATTCCTTGTGTTATATTTTGGCCCAGCTCTCTAATCTGTCAGGGTCATTTTGAATTCTGCTCCTGTCCTCTGGAGTACTGGCAACCTTTTCTAATTTGTTGTCAACTGCAAATTTGATAAGCATGCCATCTATTCCATTTTTCAAGTCACTGATAAAGACATTGAATTGCATTGGGCCCATGAAAGAAAGCTTTACTGAATATATACCTCACCTTTCTCGCAAGATGGGATCCTTCCAAAAACAAATACAGTTAAATATGGAATAGACAACCCTCCTAACATCAGGGAGGAAAGTGTCATGTTAGCAAGAAAGAGTGGAGAAAAGTAGTGTTTTGCCCACCAGATATAGTATTCTTTTCCAAGCTGATAAGACATTTTGATTTCTTAATGCTGTTTCATTTTCACAGCATGACTAAATACCTTCAGTATTTTCACTGCGATCTTTTAAACCTTAGTCTCCTCATCTACTGTCAAAGTCTATGTCCATCAACAAAGTGCACTGACACTGCTGCTCAGCTTTCCCCCAAGATAATAAACTTTCCAGGGTCTTAGGCTTGACATGTAACCACTTGCTATAATAAAGATCCAGCCACTATCCCATCCCTTTCCCTTTCCAAAATGAAGGGAGCAGAATAGGTAGCTTACCTGTAACTGTGGTTCTTACCTGTAACTATGGTTCTTCAAGTGGTCATCTATGCTCTCACACAACAGGGTTTTGCGCCTGCGCAGAGAATCCACCTTAAGCTGAGCAGATTGGCAGGAAGTCCGACCCACTCCTGTGTACTGAGAATGCCCAGTCCCACCAATCTAGCTCCACCTTCAGTTCAAGTCCGCTGCAAGGACAAACAAGGACCTGACTGAGAGGAGGTAGGATAGGTTTGTGAGGGCACAGATGACCACTCAAAATCACAGTTACAGGTGGGATGACAGTGGGGAGACCAGCTGAGAAAAAAATGCTGAGACCAGCTGAGAAGTCCTGGTAGAGTTGTCAAAATTGCAATTTAGAGAAGGAAGACTTCTTAGAAGATTGTTGTTGTTGTTGCTGCTGATTTTGTAGATATCGCCTGCATGTTACCCACTTTGGTAGCTGAAGAGTAAAAGTGTTTTCCAAAAATGTCCAAATGTCTACCCTCGTTGTCGAGGTGGTAAGAGGGACAGCAGCTGTCGAAGCCGAAGTTTGAGGTGGAGAAGCTGGAGGGCAAGAAACCGTAGCAGTGGTTTTAGAAGGTGGAGAAGGAATCCTGTCGAGTTGATGGTCCTGATGGTATTTGGATCGAAGGTCATCATGATGATGATACCAAGAGGATTCCTGAGGACATAGGGATCAAGAATGCAACCGAGAGCAAGAGCAAGCTCAATTCTGAGATGGAGAGTAGTAATATAGTTCTCTATGGTGATAACAATCTTGATATGATAGTGAGTATGATTGGTATGAGGAAGATCGTTCTCTCCATTAATTTTCCACTCGATAGTGCTCCAGGTAGTAGGTAGAAGTGAAGGGCGAGCATCTATAGTACAGATGAGAGGATGATGCTGAGACCCCAGCCCTATCCCTTGATGAGGTTGAAGAGTGATGGGACCGAGCCAGAGAAGCCTCTCGAGCCCAAGGAGGTGGAGGCAAGAATGAAAGCCTGTATACCTGTATAGGGGAGGCGAAGATCTGCGATGGTACTGAGTTTGGGACCAGAGACAGCAGCAATACCATCGGCAAAGGGGGGGGGGTGCAGGCAAGTCAACACTGAAGTCACACTCGGAGATGTCGAGGTTAACACTCCCGATGCTGAGTCCATATGTGGGACCGAGATGGAGGCTAAGTTCATGGTGTAGTAGTGAGCACTTACAACACCATAGTGGTCTCCATAGATGCTGGTAAGGTGGTTTCCAAAGGAGCTGGTTTCAGTGCCGAGGATGGCAAAGATGGTAATGAGGAACAAATAGATGAAGCTGGTAAGGAAGATGGTGGGGCCGGCTTAGATTTGTGCTTCCTCTTAGCCTTGTTGGTATTGAAGTCCCCCGCTGCCAACCTCTTTTTTCCCATACACTTGTCTTGGGAGACAGAGGGAACTTCTTGCGGTACTGCAGAGGATTCAGCAGGGCTTTGTGAAGCCATAGTTGTGGAAGGCTCCGAAGCGCTCGATACCGAGGGTGTCGGTAATGAGAGAAACATGGTCGATGTTGATGTCGAAGTTTGTAAAAAAGATGGCGTGGAGTTCTCAGACATCTTAGACAGCTTAGGAATTTGTGGAAACTTAGAAATGGGGACCAACTCCAGAGGATTTTGCTGTGAAGATGATTTCTCAGCAACAGAAAAGGAGTGCTCCCAACAGAAAAATTTTAAATGCTGAGCCCTATTACGGAGAGTTTGAGAGGTAAAGGAGCAACAGACAGAACAACGATCAGAAACATGAGTTTCTCCCAAACAAAAGAGGCACTTCAAGTGTCCATCAATAAGAGCAACCTTTCTTTTACAAGCAACACAAAGCTTAAAGAGAGAAGTGGGGGTCATAAGCAGCCCAGGGCTTGGGCGCCCAGCCAAGCAAAACATGCAAAATAACAAGCCCAAGCTTCAAGAAAAAAAACTGGCAGCTCACAATGATCAAGAAAATGACAGAAAATATTAAAAATAAAAAATCTACCATACACGAGAGGTGACTCAGTGAGAGAGTAATCTGAGCAGTTTCTATTGCGGCAGATGAAAGAGAACTGAAGGTGGAGCGAGATTGGCGGGACTGGGCATGCTCAGTATACAGGAATGGGTGAGACTTCCCGCTAATCTGCTCGGCATTACAGCTTTCCAAATAAAGTCTGTGCAGGCACAAAACCCTATTATGTGAGGCACAGAGACTACGAAGAAGAATCCTTGTTTCTACCATTATTCATTGCTACTTTGGAAAAGTTAGTAAAGACTAAGCTACTTCTTACATCCCACATAATTGGGCAAAGAAAACAAAACTAATAATCTCCATCTATGATGACAAAGAGGGGCAGAAGTAGTTTATTTTCACCATAGCAATCACTTGGTGTGGGGAGACAGTGTTTATTTTTAATGTATCAATGTTCTCTTGGAGTTCTCTTCCACCTTGCCCATGTTGCTTTTCCTTTACAAGGGGGGGGGGGTGTGTCACAGTGAAAACATGAGGTTAGAGGAAGAGTTAACACCCACTATGTTCGACAAACACACACTTCTGTGCTAGCAGTGCTTTTCAGCAAACACTGGGTGTTGTAATGTTCAGTTTGGTTCAGTGAGAACAGACTAAGACCAATGTATACTTTGCAAGTGCAAAAAAGAGATACTGATATTTAACATATAATTCCTACACTTGAGAAAGGAAGGAGGGCAATCATTATGCTTTTGCCACATCCCCTTACACTGGAGAAGGAACAGGGCCAGTGTGTTGACTGACTTCTCCTGAAGAAGGATCCTCATTTGCCCAGGCTTTACTGGAGAAGCTACAAGGATCCTGTGATGAATAATGATGATGATGAGCAGTAGGACAATTGCCAGGAAAACACCACCACAAAACAATACTCACCAACTGGGATGTGTACTGGTACAGAAATCACAACATGATGGGGAAGAGATTTTATTCCAGGAATTCTTATGCTTCATGATTTTTCTAAGCTAAACTTCCCCAAATGATGTAACCTTTCCTTATGGTCCATCCTCTTGATCATTTTGGCTGCTGTTTTCTGCACTTCTTTCACTCTAAATTAGCCTTTTCTGGTGCACTGTCCAGAACTATACACAGTATTCCAGAGATATGTCTATGAGAAGGGTAACTGTCAGTTTTACTATTTGCTTTTCCAATTATACTGGAAGTATACAGCACTCTGGGTTATTTTCATCAAGCCATCCAACACAACCTGATTAGCTTTCTTGATCAGTCACTGCCACTAAGGTCCTATCAACATATATGTGAAGCTGGGATATTTATTTTTTGCTCTAGTGAGCATCACTTTCTACTTGCTTAAATGTAATCTCATTTACCTTTTCAATACCCTTTCCTGTTTGAAGAGACCCTTTAGGAACCGCCTTAAGATGCACACTAGGTTCTTTGGAAAGGCAGCTGGTCTGGGAGACAAGGCAGATAGTTAGAAATTAAGGATTCTTATTAAGGCAAAGTCATGGTGCTTCCAGGCAAGGTTTTTCCTGGATAACTATACTACATCCTTCAAGGACATCTGTGGGAGCTCCACACAACACTGTCTTTAGTTTGTGGCCCTTTCATGTTCTTTCTCCCTTTGTTTCTTCCATCCTTTTTTCTTTCCAGATCTTACCATCGGGCCTAGTGTAAGAAGAAGAGCCCTCCCTCCATTCCATCCGGTGTCATCTAAGGGAGAGGACACTAGGCCCAGCACCATCGGGCCTAGTGTAAGAAGAAGAGCCCTCCCTCCATTCCATCCAGTGTCATCTAAGGGAGAGACACTAGGCCCAGCACCATTGGGCCTAGTGTAAGAAGAAGTGCCCTCCCTCCATTCCATCCGGTGTCATCTGGGGGAGAGGACACTAGGCCCAGCACCATCGGGCCTGGAATAAGAAGAAGAGCCCTCCCTCCATTACCATTTGATGTCATCTGGGGGAGAGACACTAAGCCCAGCACCACCCAGTTTGTTTTGATGTTTTGAAATGCTGTACGCCGCCCCGATTGCCTAGCAGAGGGGCGGGATATAAATAAAAATTATTATTATTATTATTATTATTATTATTATTATTATTATTAAAAAAACAAGATGAAATAGGGGCATAACACCTTTTAAATGTGAGGAGCCTGCCTACACACTCCAGAAGGAGGCACCATCCTGAGATGGGAGTATGCTCTGTGAGATTCAAGAAAACAGGAACAAATTCCTGTTCAGTGAGAAAGCATAATTTTTGTTTGTTTTGCAAGTCACTCTCCCTAAGCTTAATTTACCTCCCAGGACAAATAAGTAAAAAGCATTTAGAATACTAAATGGTGCTACAGAAATGTTAAATAATGAAGTGAATTGTATCGATGCTCACATTGCTAATCTGAAGTGACAGAACCCAACTGCTGGAATCTTGGAACCTCAGCTCCTTTAGAACAGCAACTTATTAAATGTAAATAAATGTGAGGAAAAACCAACATAACACATGAAAAAAAAAAGACAGGTTCCCGCTGGAATAAAATTAAACGTCAACTGATTGGAAGAACATTACTCAGTATAATAAATGTAAATTATAAGCTAAACAAACAAAATGAATGACTTTATTCAGACTGAGCATTTCTATGGCTTCCAGCCAAAATTCAAGATATCAGCCAGTACAAGTGTCTACAGTCAGTCAGTGTTTCAACCTTTCACATCAACTTGTGGCCGTACAGTATGAACTTTGCTCAGGATATGGTAATGAACCTTGATTGTTAAGATGAACTGAAATGACTGAGTGGCTGAGAAACATGGGCCTTGAGAGACATAATGCAGACAACAATTGAGAACTTTGGTCTTTGACAAGTCATAACCACAGTCTGGTGGCTATCTGATAGAAGATGTGAAACAATGCAGAGAAAGCCCTGAGGCTCGAGCAGTAAAAGCTCAAAGCAAGTAGAAAGCCTCAAGTCTGCACTTTAATACTGCTACCTCAAATATTCGGTTGTTTTCCTTTCCTTGGAGAAAATTTTAGAGTGTGCAGCAGATCTTGCTGTCAATCTGGGTGTTGCCAAGAGTGTAGAATGATGAACAGTCATTTCTGCTTCATCTTCTCCTTGCATGTTGAAGCACTGAACTGGTTGGTCACTGATTATTTACCCATAATCCACCACTTCAAAAAGTAAGTTGCAGCAGGAGCTGGAAAAAGACACAATGAAATATGGTAAATAGTTTTAGAGAAGTGTGCACTGCCCATAGAATACACGACTTTCCCTCCATGTAAACTGCAAAACAAGTATGAATGATCCTAGAGGGCTTTAACTGTGGGTTAAGATTTAAGAGATTTTGATTCTTGTTGTCTACAACCTGCTAGTCTATACAACAGACTAAAGCGTGCACAATCATATGCCTACATTCCCATGGTGAATACAGTCATATTTTAGGGAAATAGGTGCCAGTTGTTCCTTAGGATGCTCACAGTGCTCCAAGTTGGACACCACAGTGACCAACAGACAGTGTAGGAAATGGATGTCTGGAGGAATAATACATTAAAACCAGATGTTCCTTTCAATACTGAGACTGCTGCTGTAACTCTGCTTCTCAATCTATACTCCATTATGGCATCAAATAGCTATGCTGATGGGAATAGTCTATTCACTCTTCTTCTTTTGATCTCATATTTGCAGATTAAGCCTTCTGTCCCCTCCCTCTCTGCCTGCTTTAAGAACTTCACATTGTTGCCACTGTTCTTCATTTTCAACAGTAACTCTTTTTTTTATTGCCATTGCCTCCCACCACAAAACCAAAATTCCTAGCAACATAATCAAATTTGAATTGGTGCTAAACATTCCATGGACAAATATATTTAGAAAATTAATTTGCCAAAATCAATTTGAGATTTGTTTTGTGTAATAGGTGCTGACAGCAGTGTTAAAAATATTAGCAATGATTTATAAACACATATCTGTTCTCTTTAAGTGCCAAACATCACACCAGCATATAGAGTATGAAATTATGTCTAGGTTGCTATTGCAAAGGGATTTATTTATAAGTAAAATGTGTGGAATTCAACTGAACAAGCATATAACAACATTCCCCCTTTTAATAAAGAAAAGCTCAGCTATAGAACAGAAAACCTGGGAAATACTTCAAGTTCAAGGTCCTATGTTTCTGATCATGAATTCTCAATTACTCATTCTACCTTTGAATATTATACTGTACATATGAATGACTACATAAATGCATACTTTAAACCCAACAAAATCTTCCTAACTTATAAACAATGACTTTGTAATGTAAATATTGCGGTCAAAATGCACTCTTTTATTTCACTTATATATTACGAGTACATAAAATGGGTACAAATCGTATATGCTAAAGAGTGCTGTAGAAAGAGAGAAAGACATAGGGACCTGGGAGATTGACCAGTCCACATTACAGAACTTTACCTGAACTGGTTAACAAGAAGTTGCTTAAAGGACGTAAGACACTTTCAAGACCTAGAGGACCACTTTGCACATTACAAGTTTTGTTTACATTCTTCTAGGTTGGTCCCCCTACCCAACCATTCTGTTAAAATATCACCAATAACTACATACAAGTCAAGCAAAGGTATGCCAAATCATTTCCAGATGTTCAGATGATGTCTTATTCATGAACAGACAAAGATACACCTCTTTCCCTCCTTTTTTTTTTTTTTTTTTTGCCATGTACTGATATTTTGATTATATGAGCCAACTGTTGGAAACATTACCATGGATAAAAATATCCTCTGGGTAACTCATTTCAGTTTGATTTTGTTTTCTCTAGTGCCATATGGATTACTAGCTGCTTCTCAAACCCAATCCAAGATATTGGTCTTAATCAAGAGAAGCCCTCTGCAACCTGGTCCTGCTGCATCTAAGAATGTCCCTATCTCTACCAATGTCCATAGATGGTAGCAACAGCGGGTGGGTGCATGTTGGCCTCACTTAAATCCCTTCAGCAGGAGAGGAAACTGGCAGAAGCAGAGAAAAAGAGCTCTCACTATTATTATTATTATTATTATTATTATTAATATCCGGCCTCTCTGCAGAGCAATCGGGGCAGCTTACAACATTAAAATTTCCATACAGATATATTAATACAATGTAAACCTAAAAATCCTGAAACGCATCTGCCCCTTAAAAAGTAAGGGTTCTTCTTCTTAGACTAGGCCTGATGGAGATGGGCCTGTATCTCTCCCCAGATGATGTCGGATTGAGTGGAGGGAGTGAACCAAACATTCCCATACAAAACTATACTTCACATGATAATTCAACCTGTTCCAGACAGGTTATATCAGGGATAGGCAACCTTTTTGAGCCGGGGGCCGGGTTGCTGT
>CM034701.1:41681286-41692936 GCA_020142125.1 Phrynosoma platyrhinos
GGCGATGAATTCATGAATCCCCATGAATCCCAAATTCACTGCCTGATGAGACCTACCTCCAGCTTTCCCTTTAAAGTTTAAGAAAACATGTGAAATCTTTCCATTCACCCTTAATAGATTAAGTATGATTTAGATTTCTCAAAAACACCAATTGTGTTTCCAACCATACACTGAAAAAATTAGCTTTAATATTACTAGCCTTTCTGATTGCAGATTTTGGGCCTTTACAGACTGCCAGAAATAATACAGCTTAAGTCCACTTTAACTGCACCGACTCAGTGCTAGGGAATCATGGGAACTGTAGTTTATTGTGGCACCAGAGCTCTCTGACAGAGAAGGCTCAATGTCTCAGAAAAAAACTACAGTTCCCATGATTCCCTAGTACTGAGCCAGGACTCAGGACTCAAGTGGACTCAAGCTGCATTATTTCTGGCAGTCTGTAAAGGCTCTTTGATATATTTTTTAAATAAAAGAGTCTTAGAGGACTTTAGCATATAGGCTGTATAATATTGGAAATACGTAATAACAAACCAGCTTTAATAAGAAGTCAGTATTTTTGCAGTTATATTAATTGACTTGAATATTTCATATAAAATGCATATCAACGAAAGAAAGGTAAGAAAGAGAAAGCTAAAACAGATAATTTTAAATTCCCTCCAAGATGTTCCCTTTACTATTTATAAATGTGAAATAAAAGTATTAGGAGACAGGAAAATACTAAGGAATTCCCAAAACTTTTGAGTCAGTTTTCAATGTAAAACTGCAGTTTTTCCCACCTGAAAAAAATAAAATAAAAAATATCCTGGAGGAATCTTTCTGTGTGCCACTAGTGTAGCACATTGGTATCAGTTTCATAATAAATGCAACTGAAATAAGAAAGCAGATCAATGCATACATTTTGTATCAAACATGGATTTGACTGAGTATACAATTGTTGCTGGAAATATAGAAGTATTGGCATCTCCCCACCTTTTTCCTAAGAGAAGATCATTCTGGCATTTTAGAGTATGACTGGTCTAAGAGAACTGAGAAAATTAGTTATGATAGAAAACCATACCAAAAGGTGGGCCTATGAAGTCAGGAATGTGCCCTTCAAGTCCTGCCTTCAAAGCAGTCTTTCTCCAACAGATCTAGAGAGCTTATGATGCTTGGCTCTGTTGGAAGATTTTTGCATTCTCTTTCCCCCTCCTTAGATTGATAGGGATTTCCTGCATGCAAACTCTCCTATCTCTCTCATTCAAACTAAAAATGTGATTTAGGTCACTCCACCTTTTGGGAAGAGCTAACTAACATTATCTCAAAGATTTTCTCCAATACTGCATGTTTTCCATCTTCCTCCTCTCTCAACTTTCTTTGGAAAGATGGTGAGATAAAGATTTCTTTTTACCTGAACTATTCAGTAGCTAGATTAGGATATAGCCCTTTATGTATATATAGATTAAAGCCATTAATAAACTTTTGTTTGAACTACAAGCTACTTGTGTTGTTTTTAGAGTCAGTCTCAGTTCTTAGGAAAGCATAGTTAGACAAGAGCACATTTCTACAACTGTGCTGATTTAAAGCTAGACCCTAACAGGCTTGGCTTTGGTATTTTTGACATTTAAATATTTTTGTTTCCTTGACAAAGACTGAAGCCTTAGGAAACTTAAACTACCCTACAGCAGGGACCGGCAACCTACGCCCCAGGGGCCAGTTAAGGCCCCAGGCCCTAGACTTACCGGCCCAGGACGAAGGTTGCCGCCGCCGCGCGCTGCCATCGGGCCGCGTTTTTGCCGCTCTGTGGCCGCGCTCGCTGCAATCGCCATTTTGGAAATCAAAATGGCAGTCGCGACGCGTTTGCGCATGTGCAGTATTCTTGCGCATGCGCAAATGCGTCGCAGCCGCGATTTGGACTTCCAAAATGGCGGCTGCGACATGCGCCGTGGCGGCTGCGGCCGCACGCACAACGGCGATGGCGGCGGCCGCATGCGTGGGGGAGCACGCACGAGCGCGCGTGCCACCATTCCCCCCCCTCGGCCCAGCCGAGACCTGGGCTACGGGAGACCGGCCCAGGTCTCAAAAAGGTTGCCTGTCCCTGCCCTACAGGCTCCAAGTCCCATCTGCCCCCACCAGTCTGGCCAATGGGAGAGTACAGTGACCTCCTCCTTCACACTATAGTCTCCAGCACTCCCCAGAAAGCCGCTCCTAAGGACCAAATGACCCACAGGGATAGTCCAGGCACAACCGAGGAGGTGGAAATAGCTCAATACTGGAAGACATTTTCCATGAAAAAAGTCTTTCTAGAAGGCAAAGTCGGTAACAGTAAGAATCTCCTTGCATATGGACTCGTTCTGTTAGCATTCAGTACTGGGTGCAACACAATCACACATAAAAAAGACACCAATAATTAAACTGAAACTTTAAGAAACTAACCCTAATAATCATGAATAAAGATGCACCATTAATAAAACAGGTAAGTGGGGCTGCCAACAAAAGCTTGCAGTACAGGGCTCCTATTCAGTAAGACAGGCACTCCTCCGCCACACTCCCATCTCCCTCTCTTTTTCTCATCCAAGAAAGTGTGGGAATCTTCCTTGTGCTGATATTGTTGGAAAAGGGTTACGAGGCAAAACTTTCAACTGCATGCACTGTGCCTCTCTCTCTGCCACAATGAGAAGCTCTTGCTCACAAACTAGAGCAGTCTTTCCCAGACTTTGGTCCTCTGTGTGTTTTGGACTTCAGCTCCCAGAAGCCCCAGCCAGTTTGCCCAACATTCAGGAATTATGGGAGCTGAAGTCTGAAACATTTGGAAGGAGGAATACTCCAGACCATTCTAGTGTTCAAGCAACTTACAGAAAATGAGGTCTTTTAAAATATATTTGGAGAAGCATTAAAAATAAGAAACTTCAGTGCAGTTTGAAATGATATAAAACTGAGTTTTATCACCTCAATGTATTCTCAACTCAGGGAGTTGGTTTGAGATATTACTCTTTCTCTTCCACCTCAGGGTCCCATGTGTGCATCCGATACATGAAAAATTGCTCTGCAAGCTTGGCCTGTCTTCTTTGTAGCATGAAATCAGCAGATAACAGGAAACATCTTCTTCCTCTCATAAAACAAAGAAGTTGACCCAGGGTACTAGGGGCATACCATTCTCATAAACTGAGGGTTAAGTATCTATCCACTCCTCATATGAAATAAGCACTGCCTTTCAGATGTAGTATAGGGGTGGCTGTACATTTTGACATTATGTACTTAATATTCTCTAAGAAGGGCTTTGGAGAAGTACCATTCCCAGAAAGCAGCTTTGAATGTTGCTAATATTGTGTCACTCTCCACTGAAATGATTAAGTGGTGCAATTACAAAAGACTGTTTAGAACTGTACATGCTATAGTAACTTGCATACTAAGGAGATCTAAAAGACACAACTAACATGAACGTTGGTACTCTTTACCACTCCATCCCATTATGATTAAAATCTTCCATGCTGCCATTTTGCTAGGAAATGGGGTTCTGTTGGTGCCTTATAACACATGTTCACATTTCCCCCTTCTACACATTTTCCCCTTTTTACATATGCATACATAAGGGAAAATGTGACCTGCATGTGATGAAGTGCATTCTTGGTCACAGTAAATCTTAATCTTTAAAACTCTACAACAGTGTTTTTGCAGTATCATACTTACAGATGTTTAATCTATGACTGCCATTTGTAAACTTTTCACAAGTACCACATTTGTAGCATCCACTAATGTGGTAAAATGAGATGAAAAACCAAAGGAATCATGAACAAGATAACATTTTCTTCACCACACAGCAAATAGAGATTGTAGATGTAGTTTCCCTTAAACTCATATGGATGCTGAAGTGAATTTACAAGTAGCGATCATGGTTTTATGTACTTTATTAAAATATTTGTATCCTGGTCTATATCGTGCAACTTCAGGGTAGGGTACAATAAAATCCAATAAAGTCCAAAACACACTGCAGAAATAATCCAGTTGGAGACTTCTTTAACTGCCCTGGCTCAGTGCTAGGGAATCCTGGGAATTGTAATTTATTGTGGCACTAGAGCTCTCTGACAGAGAAGACTAAATGTCTCACAAAATACAGTTCCCAGAATTCCTTAGCATTGAGTCAGGACAATTAAAACAGAGGCACTCTTTCAAGTGTTGAGGTACTTTTGGAGGCTTTGAATATGTAACTTAATAAGAGTCATTTTACTGTATAATCATACATTTTTAGTTAGTTTTTCAGTTATAGGTCCTCACTAAACAATTGAGGAAGAAATTCACACGATTATGCTCTGGGTGCTGTCTTGTACAGTGTAGCAACAGAGTGATAAGTAAGTGGAGAGTGTGCAGGTTGTAAAATTCAGATGGCTTTAAAAAAGTAATTAAAAGTAATTAATAATAATAATAATAATAATAATAATAAAATTTATTTCTATACCGCCCAATGGTTACCCAATCCGGGCGGTTTACAAGTTAAAACAATTACAATAACAAGATGTCCCACCCCCCTTAAAACAATATTAAACAGAAATACAATTAAAACATCAAACAATATAAAATGAATTAAAAATTAACAAATCGTAGCAGGTAATCTCCTTGCTACATTTGAAAGGGAACCCGGCTTGAAGGAAGGAGGGTACTGCCCAGGGCCGGGTCATTTAATCTGGAAAGGCCTGCCAGAAGAGATCCGTCTTGACAGCCTTTTTAAAACTGTCCAAAGATGTTAATTGACGGATCTCGTCTGGCAGGCCATTCCAGAGTCTGGGGGCAACGATAGAAAAAGCCCTCTGGGAGGTAGGTCGTAGAAAGCCTCGCTCTTTGAGGCTCTAAAAGGTTTCTCTCAGAAGAATGGAGCGCGCGGGGAGGATTATATGGGATTATACTTATATTAGAAGTATGATACTGCAATTAAAATTAATTAGAGCAGGGGATGGCAACCTACGGCCCATGGGCCGCACCCGGCCCGACAACCCCGCCGCCCGGACCCCGACGACGACCCCCGACGACGACCCCACCGCCGCGGTGCCGCACGTGTCACAGCCAACAATTGGCAAACAAAATGGCAGCTGTGACGAGCACGGTGGCGCCAGTGTGCACTGCAGCAGCGGCGTGCGTGTGTGCACGTGCATGAGCGCGCACGCCGCCATTTCTCCCCCCCGTCCGCCGGAAGACCTGGGGACCAGCGACCAGCCCCAAGTAAGTTAATGTTGCCGATCCCTGCTTTAGAGAAACAGAAAGTAAAGCATCATTTTTTAAAGAACTGCAAATATTGCAAAACTGTAATATTGAACTACTATGAGTGGAGCTTGAAATGTAACTAATTACTGTATACACGCGACTATATGTCGACCTCTTGTATAATCAAGGGCAGGTTTTGGGGCCAAAATTATGGATTTTGCCATGACTCATGGATAAGTCAAGGGTAAAACATGGGGGCTCCTTTAGTATGTGCATGTGTTGTGGAGCAAGAGATAACTGAGGCTTTTTGTTTCAACTTTGGTTTCAGCCTTCACCCAGACAGTGCGGAAGAGGGTCTCTGTTTGTTTAAAAGCAATTTCTGCTTGGCTCAAGAGAAGAAGAAACTATGTTCCCACCGTATGGGGAAATCAGAAATTGCTGCTATCACATTACCACACTGACCTGTAAATTAGTTGACCTGGGATTTTGGAGTCAATTTTGGGCATAAATTTTTGGATTTACAGATGAGTACATACAGTATCTTTTTGAAGTTACTTTTCAAGATATTCGTGCATGCATGTGCTATTAAATGCCAAACATACTACATACATATTGCAGCTTTCCACATCCTTCAGCTATCACAGGCACATAAGCTAAGCTTCTAGGGAGAGCACTGAAGGAGAGAAGAAGCTTGAGGTGAAGGCTTCTGAGGCCAATGGGTTTAGACAGAAATTTGGAAACAGATGGAAACCAAACCCACAGTCAGGTCTCTAATCTTTTGAAGGGAAATATGAGAGCAGGTGTTGACTATTCAATACATTGTCATGCTTCCTTTCATATTCCTGAAATACTGAGAGATCATATTTCTTGCTAATCCCTTCTCAAGACTAAAAGGCTACATGAACATCAACTGCAGCAACTGATCAGGATTTGGGTTATACTGGAGAACAAATCATGTGCAAGATGAGGCGGACTAGAACTGGTGTTTCAAACAGCCCAGTGAACACTTCAGATGCCTTCAAAGGGTCGCTGTAAACCAGTTGTCATAATCATGATTTTATTTCTGTGTTGGGGCTAAGGAGGCATTTTCACAACATGTACCTTGTGCAGTGAGGTATCTCACACCCATTCAGCCAAACCAAACCAAAGGCTGAGGTCACTCGAGGTGTCATTTCAAATGATGTTACAAAGACAAGGCAACTTACAGTCACATATAGCATGCAAGTGACAAGCAGGAGGACCAAAGTGAGGACTTTTATTAGTGAGATTGCTACTGTGAAGGAAGGAAACTGAAAAGTGGAGAAATATTCTTGCTTGGGCTGATTCTTGGCTCAAGAACACTACAGACAATGAACATTATGGACTAAAAAGAAAATGGGAATAGGATTACATTTTCTTTTCACAAAATGATTAACTAAGTTTTATACAAGTTACAGAAGGTCTTACATTTATTGTAATACATTACTCAGTTCATAAAGCATTAATAGTTCCTTGTAAAATTTATTAAGCTGATTGTTTCACTTAGTTTTTAGTTTAACAGATGCACACAGAAAATGGATTTAAATCAGAGATGCCAATGCCAAATCAGGGAAAACAACGGAGTGCATGTGATGACTATCTCAGCTCTTAATCTGAATGCTCTTATTTAACCAATAAAGTTTTCATCAGATATAAATACAGATTCCCACCCTACTGCTTTGGCATAATTGTAGAATTCTAGCTATTGGTACATTCAGGAATATGTTTGAAAATGTGATGACAACCCGAAGATGGCTACATATTATCAACCTATCTTCTGTGACTAGAGTTTTGGTAGTTTCCCAAAAGAAACATATTATGTCATCATCCCTTGACCAAAATTTGCAGACCTGACTGTTCAGCTTTTTAAAAAACACAGCATAGTGTGCTACACTGACTCCTTTATATATTTCTTAGAATACATTGACATTTGTATGTTAAGTACAGACAGATTTGTTTGGACCTCAACTATGCCTAACTCTTTTATAAAAAGCCCTATCTTCATGAGATTTTGAAGGAATGTGCTTCTTTTCCTCTTTGTAGTTTCTCTTCAGCTGAGCCATAGAATTAGAGAATTACAGAACAAAAATGAACGGGGAACATGGAAGTGCCTACTCTTACCTTAAGCTGGCCCTCCCTCCACGGGTCTTTTCCTTCTTTGCTCTACAACAGTTTCAATGGCTCTGGTTCGTCCACACAAGGGTCTAGTTCTGGCAAATATAATCTGGGGACCAGCTTCCAAAAGACCTGGAAAATGGTGAAAAAATGGATTAGCCGGAGACAAGCCTCTTTACCTTTTTGCAGTGAGCATTCCTACCCATTCTAGGAAAGGAAACAAGAACACCATGAAAACCAAATGCTGTGCCCACATGAAGCTTTGTACAATATTTAACCCAAACATCTAACAGAGGTTTCAGTGTTCTTACCAACATGACATAAAAATTGAGAGTCACTGTGGAAACATTTATGCCTTTCAGAGACATAAAATGCATCTGTGGATTCTCCAGAAGCAAGGTGGAAATAATATTTCTACTCTTGTTTTTATGTTTTGTTCTGGCCAAAAAGCTCAACTCAGTATGATAGCTCAGGCTTTATTGAAGCTGTACACATTTTGTGCAGGAGGAAAATAAAAATTTGTACAATAACAAATATGTTTCTATGTAACTTATAATATGTATTCAGTAAAGAGTTCTTAAATTCTTTATTTCTTAAAGCAAACTGAAAATTAAAATGACTACTGTTATCTCTCAGTTTTTCCACCATATTATATTAGTAATATAATATATTGTTATTTTGTGCCTTCAAGTCATTGTCGACTTACGGCAACCCTATCACAGGATTTTTGGGGCTGAGAGTGGGTGACTCACCCAGGTCTCCAGAGCTGTAGTCCAACACTCAAATCACTACACCACACTGGCTCTTATTATATTATTTGGATCAATTATGGATTCTAAGCTCTGTGGTTATACAGGGATTCTCTGTCCTCAACTATCCTAAAAGAAGGTGTTCTGTGACAGAAATAGGTATATAGCATAGAACAGAAAGTCATCATTTAATTTTAAGCTACAGTTGGTCCAAAACATGGCAGCCAGTCTTGTATCTGGAACATCTAGGAGGGACAACATCACCCCCGTTTTGAGGTCCCTCCACTGGCTGCCTATTGGCTTCTGGGCCCAATACAAGGTGTTGGTTATCACCTTTAAAGCCCTAAATGGCTTGGGTCCAAGCTATCTCAGAGACCGCCTCCTCCCATACAATCGTCCCCATGCTCTCCGGTCCTCTGGGAGGAACTTGCTGCAGCCCCTAAAATCTAGGCTCTCGGCTACCTCCCAGAGGGCCTTTTCAGTCGTTGCCCCCAGGCTCTGGAATGGCCTGCCGGACGAGATCCGTCAATTAATATCTTTAGACAGCTTTAAAAGGGCTGTCAAGATGGATCTCTTCCGGCAGGCCTTCCCGGACTAAATATCCTGCCCTCGGCCCTCCTCCCCTTCAGCAGATCCTCCATAACCCTTCCCTTGCAGGAAGCTGTAGGGGTTTTATTGTTGTTTTATTATTGTATATTTTAAACTTGTTGGAATTGGTTTTAATTAAATCTAGTTTAATAGTTTTTTAAGGGGTGGGTGGGAAATACATTGGTTTTTGGTTGTATTATTTTAATGTTGTGAACCGCCCAGATTGGGTCACCAATGGGCGGTATATAAATAAAATTTATTATTATTATTATTATTATTATTATTATTATTATTATTATTATTATTATTATTATTATTATTATTATTATTATTTCTACCCAACTTGAGTCCAGGTTATCTGAAGGACCATATCTCCCACTAAAGTGTAAATATTGTCCAGAGAGGCCCTTCTCTCTGTCCCACCACTTTCTCAGGTTTGGTTGGAACAAGGGAGAGGGCCTTCTCAGTGAACGCCCTCCCTAGAGAGCCCAGGATGGTCCCATCTCTGCCCTTTTTTCAGTGACAAATAAAAATATTCTTCTGCCATTAGGCTTTTTCAGACATACAAGGTTTGGGTTTTAAATGCTGTGTCGTTCAGATTTTAAGTTATGTATAGAGCTTTTAACGTTTACATTTTAATGCACAACTACCTTATTTTCCTGCGTATAAGACTACTTTTTTACCTGCAAAATCTGTGGCTAAAGTGGGGGGGGGGTCGTCTTATATGCCGGATATAAGGATAATGAGGATAGAGGTGCTTAAACTCTATATTTTGACTGGAAAAATGGGGGGGGTCGTCTTATACGCCGGAAAATACGGTATTTTAACTTTTTAAATTGTTCAATTGGTTTTTAAATTTTATATTTGTACATTTTAATGCTTTTGTACAGTTTTTAAATTGTATTGTTTTAAATTTGCTGTTGGCCCCCTTGAGTCCCTATATTGGGAGAAAAGCAAAATATAAGTAAAACAACAACAACAACAACAACAACCTCTTTTCCTGTCTATCTCTTCCTATCTCCTCTCCCATTTGTTGCAATTAGAAAAAAAGTAGTCAGGTCACAGCACTGAGAATCTTGCACTAGCACTTGGCTTGGATCAGGGGATAATATTTCTCCCCAATTTTACACCTAACATTGTTTGCATAGCAATGAACACAACACAGCCCTGATGTAGCCTCACATTCCAGAAGTAGGGGAAATCAGGGCTTTTCTGTCTATAGCACACATGGGGTAACAACCAGAATCACCCACACATGCTACACACACTGCTGATATTAGGGCAGATCCAGGAAAAGGGAATCCTCAGTACAGCTTCTCTGACTTCTTGTGCACTATAAACACAATAATCTATGTTGTAGATGCCTGCACAAGATGCCTGAACTCTTTGCTCCTTAACAATATCAGCAGAGATTATATTATATGGATATGCTATTTTCGTTTTCAAAATTTCCACAATATGCTCTCAAAACACAGCAGAAAATGTCCCTCTTTAAATTGTCATGTATCCTGCTGGCTATTGGTATTCTGGGAAACAACAAAGTCTTTCCTTATAATTTTCCATGTTATATTAAGTTCACTGAGGTTTTCGCTGGAAAATGATCTTGTTCGGGCTAGATAAAATTGCAAAACATATGGCAAACAAAAAAGCAGTCTTTGATGAAAAATGTTGACCTCAGTACTCTAGTTACCTGTGGAGTTTGTAAGTGGCTCACAGGATGTAGCACCATCAAGGGTATTCTGGAATACGTTCAGTTGCCCTTCTGTGGAGGTTGCCCTGCCAGATAAAACAATGAATCAGAATCAGAAGATAGCACTGAATGTAGAAAATCCACATTTGGGAAGAAAATACATCTTTGAAGAGTAAAACCATTCTAGTGAGATAGAAGCATCAGTGGTCTTCAAAGACACATTAATTTTCTACCCAAGAAATGTACAGCAATTGGGAACTTAATAGACTACCTTGAACCTAGTCAGATTACTTGATCAGCCTTCTACAAAAAGGTACATGTGAATCCACCCAACAGACACAACTATGGGGGGGGGGGGGGGGTTGCAGACTTCCAGAAATAGTGCAAATTGAGTCCACTTTTAGGGTTAGGGTTAGTGCTAGGGAATCATGAGAATTGTATTTTTTTCTGAGACATTGAGCCTTCTCTGTCAGAGAGCTCTGGTGCCACAATAAAATACAGTTCCCATGATTCCCTAACCCTAACCCTAACCCTAAAAGTGGACTCAATTTGCACTATTTCTGGCAGTCTGCAACCAGTCTGTTTCTCATAAGTGGAGAGCAGGCACATTATAGCAGTACTACTGAAAGTGATGGTTTACTGACTAATGCCAGTTCATGAGCCAATGGGTACTGATCTGCAGAGTTTCCAGAAAAGAAAGAGTTTAGTTAATGGAATAAATATGGTGCCACTCCCTGGTCCATTAGAGGGGGAAATGCCAGTCCTCACATCAGAAAGCATGGGAAGTATTGCCTTACAGTATGGTGCAATCAGCGCTAACACTAGGGCTTAGGAATACTATTGTTAATGCAAACATATTCATGAATTTTGAAAAAAACATCCATTAATATTAAAATGCTAAGAGAAAATTACAGCATTAATTTACTACAGTAAACAGCATCACATTACTAACAATACATAACTAACCATGCATCTGAAAACGTATATCAAGTCTACGAAACTAATAATAATAATGATGATGATGATGATGACGATGATAATAATGATGAATTTTATTTCTTTCCTGCTTCTCCTCAAGTCTTGAGGGGGATAAAACATGTTAAAATACAAAACACAATTAAAAACATATAAACCCACAGTTAAAATACAATACTATAAAATCATTAAAATACATGCATAAGAGTTCATATACAGATTAAAAAGTCATGATTTAAAATTCACTGGATAGGCTTGCAGGAAGAGACATGACTTTAGTGCTGTTTTAAATGGAGTCAGTGTTTTCAGCTGTTGTATCTCTTCCAGCAGGTCATTCCACAGT
>CM034701.1:41735629-41753117 GCA_020142125.1 Phrynosoma platyrhinos
GAGCGATTGTGTCAATAGCCCTGGTGAGATCGATGTTCCAAGTGTCCATCAGGGCCTCGACAGGATCACCAGCGTTACCAACCATTAGACCCTCTAAGGCTTTCTGGAAACCAATTGGTTCCATTAGCCTTCGAGGGCAGACCGTTCTAATGGGTCCGCCACCCCCGGGAGGGTGGATAATAGCCTTTAGTTCCGCCTTGACCAGAAAATGATCCGTCCATGACAGGGCAGAGGTATTTTTGATCTCCGCCCACGGATATTCCTCCTCCGTACTAAAGACCGCATCGAGGGTATGACCAACACAATGCGTGGGCCCGTTGACCAATTGGAATAGGCCCATGTTAGTCATGGTCTCCATGAACTCCTGAGCTGCGCCAGTTAGATCTTGCAAACTGGTTTCGAGTGGGATGTTGAAATCGCCCAGAACCAAAAGTCTGGGCGATTCCAGCAGCAACTCAGAAACCAGGGCAGTCAGCTCAGTCAGGGAGTCTGTTAAGCAACGGGGTGGCTGGGACCCCACCCCCCGTGGCCCCCCTGCCACCGCCGCTGACCATGCTGCCGTGCGTGCTGCTACCACCGACAACCGCTGCCATTTTGCTTTCCAAAATGGTGGCTGCAACTCGTTTGCACATACGCAGTGCTCCTGCGCATGCATGCATGAGCCACAGTTGCCATTTTGAAAAGCAAAATGGCGGCTGCGATGCGCGTGGCCAAAATGGCGCCCCGGAGGAGGCCCGTCGCTGCTGAGGAAGCCTCCCAGGGGGCACCTGCGGTGGCGCTGGACCTCTAGGAGGCCTGTCGCCGCCAAGGGAAGTCTCCCCGGGGGGACCCTTGGCGGTGCTGGGCCTCTAGGACACCCGTCGCCGCCGAGGGAAGCCTCCCCGGGGGGACGCTCGGTGGCGCTGTACCTCTAGGACGCCCGTTGCCGCCGAGGGAAGCCTCCTGGGGGGGACCCTAGGTGGCGCTGGGCCCTTCGGAGGGAGCCCTCCTGAGGGGGCCCGCCGGCGTGCGCATGCAACCATGGAGGGGCGGCCGGCATTTCTTCAAAATGGGGGTGCGTCTGCGCATGAGCATGCACGCTGGCCCCCAACGCCATCTCTCCCCACTCCCCCCGGCCCGTCAGCAAAAAAGGTTGCCAATCCCTGTGCTACACCCTGAGTGATTCCAGATATTTCTCTACTGAGATTAGGATTTTGCTGAATTGTTGATGGCGGGACCATGAGATCATCCTGATTTGCTTGTTGAAGTATGTCTTTGCTGATGTGCTGCCTGCCCAGATATCTGAAATATTATATGACAATGATAATTGCTATCTGGTTTTTCCCAGTCTCACTTTCATTTAACAGTGAAGAGTGTTAGATAACTACCATGTACATATTTCTGCATCTCCGTCTGCACACAACACAAAGAGTTAAACAAACCACCTGTGCATCACTGTTTTGTGAAGTAGGAGCTGGCCTCTACTCAGAAGGTGGTGGACTCTTTTTGATCAGAAGATTTTTAAACACTGGTAAAATGGTGCTTTAGTTGTGGATTCTTCGACTGGTGGGGGATTAGACTAGATGGCCCTTAAGGGTCTCCTTCCACCTCTATGATTCTATGACTTCCTCAACTTTTTAATACCTGGGGTATTCACTTATTTATGCATAGTTGTTCTTGTTTCTAGGTTGTTTCAAGTGACCAAATTACTATTTTAATGTATGTGTGCCACCTGACCATCAAGAACTGTCTTTGTCCCCAGTGTTCAGTAAACAAGTCTTCTCTATTGAAAAATGTAAAGTTTTATTTTAGAAACACATAGGTGTTAACAGAAAGACATCTTCAGACAGAAGTACCATCATTGACATAAAAGTAACAATGTCCCACCCCAAGTTTTCATGGGTTTCTTCTCAATTCACTTACTAATGAAAACATGCCAACCTTTTCATTCATGCCTCACTCATTCACCCAGCCCCCCAGTACCAGGCTGTTCTCATCTCTAGTTCATGTTTCCCACCAACAGACTCTGAGGAGTTTCCTCCTCCACACATCTGAACATTCCTGCATCAGGCCACAAGCGTTCTTTTGAGCCATCACCAATTATTTCTACTAGTACTATACTTCCCATCACTCTGATCACTTCCTGATAAACCTATAACATCTATACAACTTTTTTATATATCTAAAACATTAACCATGCTATGTATTACAACAACCACAGCAACAATCTTATGACAGAATGTGCCACATTCTGATCCTGGCTCAGAAGAAATGTATCTGTGGGTAATCACTCCCTACTGCAATGGAGACACCACCCGAGTCCATAAGCCACTATCTCAGTTTATCTTTGACTGAACTGACAGTAATAGCAATAGCATGCACAGTATTGTTAGGGGACCCAGTTATTGCTTAAACTTTATGAGATCAGCTCAACAGTCTTCTATTTTCTTTCTTTAAAGAGAAAGAATAAGATGATGTCCAAACAAATTTACAGATAGTCCAGCTGTTGTATTCAGAGGCAATATTCCAGGCAGAAAATGTGATTTATACATAATCTAGACCAGGGGCCGGCAACCTACGGCCCCTGGGCCGGTTCCGGCTCAGGGCCCTGCGCTTACCGGCCCAGGTGGACCCCTGCCACCGGCGCCTGCCGCTGGAAGTTTTGGTCGGCATGTGGCCGCGCATGCCGCGGCTGCCATTTTGTTTTCCAAAATGGCAGCCACAATGCGTTTGTGCATGCGCATGAGTACTGCGCATGCACAAACGCGTTGCGGCTGCCATTTTGAAAAACAAAATGGAGGCTGTGACATGCGCGGAGGCGGCTGCGGCAGCGTGTGCAGCAGCAGTGGTGGCAGCTCGCTCAGGGGGTTTCATGCACGCGCATGAGCACGCGCACCACCATTTCCCCCCCTCAGGCCCGCCAGAAGGTAGGACTTCGGGGGATCGGCCCCCGGCTCAAAAAGGTTGCCTACCCCTGATCTAGACTCTGGCTCACAGACCTGAAACAAATCAGTGGTCAGAGAGGGAGTGAAAGATTGAAAGAATGAATGAAAGGGAAAGAATAAGATGAATAAGATGAGAAAAAATTGAAGGTTAAGTAAGTTGAAGAAGGTAAGAGTAAGCAGTATAGTTGCAGGATATAATGAGTGAGGAGGGAGGAGGATGATAAAGGAAATTAAGAAGGAAGAAAGGAAAGAGAAATAATAGGATGAACGGTTGAGGAAAGGGAATGGAAGGGAATTGAGAGTGAGGGGGAGAACAAATAGAGAAGGAAACAAGTGAGAATAAGGAAGAGGAATGGACAAACAAAGAAAGAATCTAGTGGGGTTTTTTTTCTTACTTCCTTTTTTTTCTTTTCTTTATTTCTTTTTTTTCTCTTTTTGAGAAATGTATTTCTTCTTTAGAAGATTAAAAGAAATAAGAAATAAGATTGTATGTATTATAGATGTTATAAAACGAAGCAAATTAAGTAAATGTAGTAAATTAAGTAAGCATAAGTAAGTGTGTATGTATATGTTTGAAATGTTTTAGATGTATTGTTCTGTAATTGTGTAATTTTAATTAATAAAATATATAATTAAAAAAATCAGGGGGTGACCAGAAAATGCAATAGTACAGGAAAATTCATTCTATTTTCAAATAACCCAGAAGCGTTAACAGCACTTTGATGAACATGGTAGGAGCTTTAAGTGCTAGGTTCTGACCAGGAAGTGGCTGTAGTTGTTTGATAACTAGAGCAACAATCTAATCTGTAAAGAAATAGTCATATGTGGGTAGGCTTCTGAAACAACTATGGATGCCAGGTACTCTTGTATTTCAATAGCTGACACCATAGAGTTCAAGTTCTTCATCATAAAAATTTCCTCGTAATCTTGTTTGATCACATAAAATTCAAAAAGGTCTGACAACCCATTCTTCTTTGACACCATAAACCACTTCTTGCACCATCACTTCTGAGATGATAGCACTTACTGGCAGGAAGTGCCAATTCACTTACAATGCAGTATGTCCTGCATCTGGATCTCAGATGTATCTCATGTTCACTTGGTGAAAAATCTTTGTGATTGCTTCCTTAATCCATGAATTGATGCTGATTTCTTCTCATCTTAGTACAAAAACCCCCAACCCAAAGCAAAAGCTACTTGAGCTTGAAACTGCTCTTCTTTAGATTTGTATATCGGCTTAGTTGCAATAGTATTTCTTAGTGTGATTCTTTTTTCTTCCTTTCTACACCATTGTACTAGCAAAAAACCACACAGACCTGAAACAATTACTAAGGAAGATCAATGAAGAGAGTATAAAGGCAGGCCTACTGCTGAACATAAAGAAAACAACAATAATGACCATGAAAAATCTACACAAATTCAACCTAGACAATTTGGAAATAGAAATAGTGAAAGAATTCTCATACCTGGGATCAAACATTGATCAGAACAGGATTGCAGCTGGGAAAACTGCAACAGAAGATGATTAAGAATGGGAAGGGTGGCTATGAAAGAACTAGGAAAGATCCTAAAATGCAAAGATATACTGTGCACAAAAGTTAGACTCATACAAGCCACTGTATTCCCTATTACCAGTATGGACGTGACAGCTAGACAGTCAAGAAAGAAGATAGGAATAAAATCAATGCATTTGAGATATGGTGCTGGAGAAGAATGCTAAGGATCCCATGAACAGCCTAAAGGACAAAAAATGGGTCCTAAAGCAGATCAAGCCAGAGGTATCCCTAGAAGCCAAGATGACAAGACTTAGACTATCATACTTTGGACACATCATGAGGAGGGAGGTCTCTTTGGAAAAAAAAATAATGCTGAGAAAGGTGGAGGGAAGTAGAAAGAGAGGAAGGCCACATGCTAGATGGATGGACTTTATTAAGGAGGTTACAAGTATGAGTTTGCAGGAACTGAGCAATGCAATGGAGGACAGGGAGTCTTGGCGATATCTCATCCACAGGGTCACCGGGGTCAAGATTGACTCAAAGGTGGTTAACAACAACAAAACCAACAAAAACCTAAATGTAACTGGGACACCAAAACCGTATCACTATGGTTAAGCTGTATGTTACAACTTGCTATAGCACCAGCAGCTTGGGTGCTGGGTTGGACTGCATCTGAAAATGAATCTGCAAGGAAGATACTGACAGAGACTGTGGACAGATTATCAAAAAATCTTGCCAAGTTACTCTCATCTTTCCTCTTGTATATCCCAAACTCCTTTCTAGGCCAGGCTACAGTCAGACAAGTGTGGAAGGGTTTGCTGATTAGAGAATGAAAGGGCTTAAGGGAAGGGGGAAAAAAAGATTTATTATTTTTACTAATTCAAGCACTTTGTATAGGGTTCTGGGGAGAAAATGTTAGGCCCTAACAAAAACACAGGAATGGTCTGAGTGGATGATAACTCCGCTGGGGAAGAGTTCTTAAAGCACAAGCTGTCCCACACTTTGTTCCAAAGAAAGCAGCAATCCTGAAAAATCTGAAGTGTCCCTCTAACTCTGCCAGAAAAGAACATAGAGGAACATGTTATAGTAATTTACTCCAAAGGCAGAAACAGAGAGAGTAGAAAATGAGACCAGATTTTACCAGCAAGGACCAGAGCATCAGCAGTTTGGACTCCATCTTTAGTTAGCAGTGTTCCAAAACAAAACATAATAATTATCCCAAACAATTAAAAAATCTTAATTGTCCCAAAATTCATAGATACAATTATTCATACAAATTAATTCATAGATACTTAAAATTATTTTAATTTTATATAAAGCACCTTTTTCACTCAAACTTGATTATCCAGACAGTTTGGATAAATATGGACAGAGACAGAAAAAGGCATGCAAGCAGTAAAATATTGTACTAGAAAGAATGGTGGGGAACCCCAGAGACCTACATGTAGAACTGGCTTGTGAGGTCCAAAGACACTGAAGTTTGACTCATCTAATCTCATTCATTTTGTTACTATAATACTTTCCCAAAAAGGAAGCTCAACAAATTAGTAAAGGTATTTTCTAAAGACAGCAGCATTGTTACAGCCCTGTTTTCAAGAGTGAGAGTTCAGCTGTAAAATGTAATGTCATACAATATATAAGGGAGTGCAACTGTTTGCTTTGAAGTTTAAGTTCAGGGCCCTGGTTGTAGTACTGCACTCCTCCAAGCCAAGCACACATGCTTTGTGAAGAACAGGTGGTAGGCTGACAGTGCCTAGAATATTAAGTCCCCCTGGAGCATATCATATGACACAATGGTTCCTGGAGTGTGAACTAATTTAAAAACTTGAAATTTCCTCAAACTATTTGTATCCCATCATATGATTCTTCAGTGGTGTTTTCTTGCCTTACAGAATTATATGTTTTCACCTAGAAAGGAAGTCTCTTTTCTTTTCTAATGCCTGGCATATACATTTAGAGGCATTACAACATCTCGAGACTACTATGGGTGGTTATACCCAATCATGAATTTCTAAGTTTGAACTTCTACCCGTTCATTAATAACTTGTCCAACTTCTAAATGCCTAAGCCACAGAAAGAAAATAGGCTTTGTAACATTCTTGGAGTGAACATTTGGTGGCATGGATGCTACTCTCTTCAGTTATCATTTGTGACTGGAAAGCTGGAGTTGCAGGAATCCTAACAGCTCCCACCCAGTTGGTGTAATGGTTGTTTCTAATAGTGAACTTTATGTCCTCCCCTTCTGACTTTCTACATGGAATCTGGCCAGGTTCTGATGCCTCAGATTTATCATAAGCCCCACCAGAACACTCTTCCTTCAATACTATGGATATAAACTGATGGGCCTTCTTTGAATTTGCCTCAAAGCTCTGATGCCAGTGTGGCTACATATATATTTTCAGCCCCAGTATGCCACAAAGAATCCATGGCCTAATTCTTAAGTCATTCATGCTATGAGCAGATATACAGTGGACTCTTGGCATCTGTTGGGGTTTAGTCCAGGACCCCAAAATCCGTGGATGCGCAAGTCCCATTATATTCAATGAATAGTAAGATAGTGACCTTTATATAAATGGTAAAATCAAGGTTTGCTTTTTGGAACTTATAGTGTTTTTGAATATTTTAAAGCTGTGGATGTTTTAATCTGTGGATAAAGAATCCATAGATACAGAGGGCCAACTGTACTTTGATAACTTATTTGTTCATCTCTTATTTTCAACTTAGGCTAGTTTGGGGACACTCCAGACCCCCCAAAAGTCCTACTAATGCTTTGATTGAACCCTGCTGTAAGGATATGAAGGTCAAAATGCAACAACAACAAACAAACAGGTGGAATGGTGGGAATTTCTCTCAAGTTTTTTGAGGGGAGGCCAATGTTTTCCTTAGGTCAACAGTGGAGAATGTGTGGCTCTTCATAAGATGTTGGACTACACCTCTCTTCATCCCTGGCCAGTATAACCAATGATGGGGGATGGAAATTACAGTCCAATAGCATCTGGAGGATCACATGTTCTCCATCCCCCCTCTAGGTCTTTATCTTTAATCCAGCTCAGAATAAAACACTCCTGCTACTGTACCATCTTCTAGAGGTATAGACTATTTTAACACACATTATGTTTTCTTCTTCACGGCTCTTGCAGCATTTTCCTCTTTCTTGCTCCAGGCTGTACTTCTTAAATAGAGTTGGGGAACATGTAGCCCTCATGTCATTGCTGGATTCCAACTAGTATGAGCCTCCTGCATTGTGGGAATTATAGATTGGAGGAACAGAGGTTCTTCACCACTGCCTTAAAGTCCAACTCAATGTTTTCAGTTGGTCCTACAGTGTTTCATATTGTTACAATTCAATCTACTATCAAGAATATTTGAGCTCTTATTTCTCTGGCAAGAATTTCTATACTCAGTCATGTAGAAAGAATGTACAGTAGCCCTTGCCAATGGAGTGTATTTGTAAAGCATTCACCACCACCCCAACACACAAGGAGACACACTGATTTTCAAGGATCAGAATATTGCAATAAGAAGTGGGATATCCACAGGCGTAAATATAAAATAATGGTATTACCAAGGTAGGAGTGCTCAAGATGGAAAATTTGGTGAAATTTATATCATCTTTTGTATAACAGAAAACAGTTAAGAAAGGGGGGGGATTATTAATTCTTGCTTCAGAATATAATGGAATCTTCAACTACTTTTAATTAAAAAGTCAGGATGATTGCACAGCAGGCCTTGGAAGACCAGCTAACATACAGCAGTGAATACTTGAATAAACAATCCCATTTAGGGGGGTTGCAAACTGCCAGAAATAGTGCAAATTGAGTCCACTTTTAGGGTTAGGGTTAGTGCTAGGGAATCACGGGAATTGTTTTTTTCCTGGGACATTGAGCCTTCTCTGTCAGAGAGCTCTGGTGCCACAATAAACTACAGTTCCCATGATTCCCTAACCCTAACCCTTAAAGTGGACTCAATTTGCACTGTTTCTGGCAGTCTGCAACCCCCCTTAGTCTGGCAGATTTCAGCATTCCATTGACTTGCATTTATGCATTTGGAGATCATGGAGCATTTTACATGTAGAGCCCATACCTCTTCCATACAAGAATGGGCTCTGGCTTTGTGCTAGGAGGAAATTAATGATGAACAAGATAGGAGAATCCCAGTGGGACAATGGAACTATCCCTCAGAACAATAAAATCCCTCAGAACAATAAAATATATTAATTTTACTTTTGTTGTAAAAAGAGAGCAAAAGCTTCTGCTGCTGTTTCATTCTAAGTCCAGGAATCAGTCATATTATGTATCACACGGATCCCTATCCCTCCATCACAAATGTACTGTAAATGGACAGAAGCACACAAGGTTCTTCTAAATCCACAGCAGAAAAAATCATCTGTATTTTCTTTAGTGGAAACAGAGATTCTTGTTAGAGAAGGGAGATGTCCAGAGATGGCTCTCCTTAAGTCTAGTATATACAGGTGACTACAGAGATATGAAAACCTGGGAAGAAGAAAAAGGACATCACCAGCTAAAAGAATGTTGGTGTGTTGCATCTTTTCTGAGAAACATCATATACTACAGGGGTCGGCAACCTACGGCCCATGGGCCGCACCCGGCCTGCTGAGACCCACCGACTGGCCCCCGCCGCGCCTCCGCACGCATCGCGGCCGCCATTTTGTTTTCCAAAATGGCGGCTGCGACTCATTTGCGCATGCGCAGTACTCCTGTGCATGCGCAAACAAGTCACAGCCACCATTTTGTTTGCCAAAATGGCAGCCGCAGCTCGCTCGCACATGCGCAGTACTTCAGAAGTACTGCGCATGCGCAAGCGGGTGTGTGTGCACATGCGCAGTACTTTCAGAGTACTGTACATGCGCGAGCAAGTGCACCGCCATTCCCCCCCCCCCCCCCCCCGGCCTGGCGGAAGACCCCAGGACCAGCGGACCGGCCCCAGGTGAGTAAATTTTGCCGACCTCTGATATACTACATAACGTACAGAATCATCTCAACTACCCCAGATGTTGCATTACAATCAACAGATCACAACAAAGTCAAGAGTCCAAAGACATGAAATTGACCTAGATCAGACTCAAGACCTTATATTTTGGTACCATTTGGATCAAAATATTATGTATTGAGTTCTTAGCTGAGCCACTCAGGACCTTAGAAAATGTTCTTCAGGGTTGAACCAGGCCCAGGCCTAATGCTGTGCGATAAAAAGGCAAGTGGAGAAACAGATAATTCCTACTTCTACTTCTCAGCAAAATATGAATAACTTGCTTGATGCAATAAAGCCCTGTTTGGCTGTGGAAATCATGACTGGTTCCAGCATTTCCAACTTAAAACATTTCTTGTTGCATAACTTCCTCAAATGTTTTTTTCTTGGGAGACATATGTCAAATAGGTCAGAGAGTATTTGTGGGAACATGATACTGGTCCAGAAGTCAGTCATTAAGATTTGAAACTTTGCTTGCATGTGTGTGGACCTAACCCAAGAACTATACTTTTTCCCCCTTTGTGAGACTTTCTATAGGGACACCAAAATATGGAAGAGATTTGTGAGATGACCTGTTCCAGTTTAGATGGAAGAATGGCAAATGGGTCCTCTAGCTTTAAGTACATAGGGCCAAGACCTGGAGTAGCAGGAATTGGCATGTTTCTTTCCATGCACCCTTCCAATCTTGAATGGCCTTTTCCCCAGGCAAGAACATACTTGTTTTTGTGGGAGATCAATATAACAAAAAAGTGAGCCCAAACAGATTTTGTGGCAAGACCCTGTGTCATACCCAAGAGGCTGAGCCAATCTAGGGTTGTCTTCTCTTCAAGAAGCTGCTAAACAGATTTGACTGTGCCTTCCAATGCAAGGAAGATTTACCTCTTAGATTATTAAAATACCTTCTAGGAGCCCAAGGAAAACATTTTCATGCATAGTATACTGCTGAAAATTAAACCTAAAGCAGTTGAGCAAAGCAGAGAGTGGGGGGTCTAAAGCAGGAATGCTGCCATGCATGATGATATCAGTCTGCCAAAATGTTCTAGCAAATCTGGACATCCTAGACTGAAATAGCAGCAGAGGTGAAACAATGGAAGGAGTGTATAAGAAAAACCTAAAAATAATCTGATTAAACTATTTCTGGATTCAATTGACATTATCATGTTGAGAACTAAAAATTTACCAGTTATTAAATATCTAGCTTTTGGCAAAATGAGCTTTGACTCAGTCCAAAGTAACATCCCTGGACTTGTGCCAAGCATACTGCAACACTGGTCTTTATAAACTGGAAAATATTTAGCAGTTGAGTATTTTCTTTTTGACCATCTCATCTTTCTTGTTCTTTCACTGAAAACCAAGCTTTCAAAACAAAGAGGGAAAATAAAGGAACTAAGTCAAGGGGAAATGAGGGGGCCATCTGGCTAAGAAGTTCAGTGCCTCTATCCCATCACTACTCATCAGGTCACTGGAGAAGAGGTGGTAATGGCAACAATGCTTATCCCCTCTGTGTGATTTGGATTAGAAGAATCATAGCAATCTCTCTTTAAATTAGCAAAAGGCAAAGAGTAAGATGCACTGAGCAGAAAGCAGCTCTGCTTTCTAGATGCCTGTACATACTCTTACACCTGCATATGGGTTCAGCCTGCTGGAACATTTTAATGATAAAGAATACATGTGATGAGATTAGCATGAATGAAAGGGCCCTTGCTGCTATTCCCTTTATTTAGGGTTGGGAAATGATTCCTTTGAAGGTAATATATTTCTTAACATGAACAGAAAGCACATTGATAGCAGAATATCCCAGGACTATGAACATAGTTCATCTATTGATGTACTGCACAAATGCTACTGAGATACAGAGAAACTCTTCTACAAAACTGGTTTGGAGAATTACTCCAACGGATGTCATGTATATACCAATGCTCCTTAAGCTCAAGCCACGCAGTGTGTCAGGGACTGGCTCTACATTTGTGCTCATTTGCTACAGTTTCTTTTTTTCCTGGAAATTTAACACAGACTGGAAGACAATAGCTCATGCACCTACACAGATCCACTGACTGCTACTCTGAGAACCAGTACTATACACAATTTGACTGAGTTGAAGATAATAATGTTTCATCTTTGGTCAGCCAAAATGTGCTACATTTTACTGAAGCCTAGAACAACAGTTCCTGAAGTCTTGCTAGAGCTATATTCTTACAAGATGAACCTCTGAAACATTCCTTGAAAGTATTAAGCTACACTACTGGGTGCACCCACCATACTATGTCTTGGATGGCATTTATAACTAATATAAAGTGGTCTAGATCAGCAGTTTTTGCAGAATGAAGCTGCTCCCCCTAGATATGATCCTTAACCCACTTTACATAAAAGGCCATCTGGTCTATTTGGCCATAAGGATCACAACAATATTGCAGTATTAAAGGAAATAAAACCTCCATTCTCTGTGTCACTACTAACACTATTAAATTATATTCAAGATGGCCGTGAACCAGCATGGTATAGTGGTTTGAGTGTTGGGAGTGTTGACTCTGTAAACCAGGTTCAATTCCCCATATGGCCATGGAAACCCACTGGATGATCCCGGTCACACACTCTTAAAACCAGAAAATCCCATGATAGGGTCACCATAAGTCAGAAATGACTTGAAGGTAAACAAACAAACAAACAAACAAACAAAAACAAAACAGCTGTGTTGGGCATGCAGCAGAATGCAACAAAATCCAAAACCCACAAAACCATTACTGAGCCAGCTAAAAAACACAAAATACTTCATGTAAACTTTCAAAGATTCACTGGTTCTTTATCAGGCAAATATGTTAAAAAATCCATACTGAATTAAATACCACAGTTAGGTACTGTCTATTTCTTTCCCAAGCAAGTTCATGGGGGGGGGGGGAGTGATCCTGTGCTTCAGGTTTTTAGTAGACAACCTACCCAAGTTCTCACTTTTGCAGAACAAAGGGTTAAAGTGAAAATCCATAACGCCTTATTTTGCTCTAAATAGGCAAGTGAACATAAAATGTTTGTGGGCAGTGTGGAGCATGGTACAGAGGAACAGAGTTGAAGCTGGTTTCATATATCCCCAAAATACAGGTATGACAGACAAGGGCTAAGGCATCAATAATATATTCACCCTTTCCCAGAAAATCTCTCTGGCATGAGGCCAAGCCCCATAATTTTCAGAACTCTCACACATGCCAGGAAGCCAAGATATTTTCCCTTAATTAAGACCTTTTCTCAACTGTAGGAAAAGTTTATTTTCAAGGAATTTAAAGTTCATGTTTATAAAACTCACTGTAGTTGGGTTTTTTTCAAGGGTAGTGATAAAACATTAGAAAGCTTCACTAGCAAATTTCACCTGAAAAATGGGGGAAACAAGTTGTTGTTTTTTAAAATGAATACTTTTTAAAAAGATTTAGGGTGAGTCATACAAAAGGTACTTCACCAGAAAAAAGAGCAAGAGAGGGCTTGTGCCAAAACAAATTTATACAACATAAAACGTTTTACACTCTTGGCTAATTATTTTCTTCCCTTCCCCCCTTTCACAAACATTTAGCATGTGTAGTGAAGAATGCTGGATATGAAGACTAGGTTCAGAAACACTGTACAGGACTGAGGCAAAAATACCTGGCAGCTGCTAAAACGAAACTTCAAAGACTCGGCTCACTTTGAAAACCCATCAGACAGGAGCCATTCCTCCACCCCTCCAACTTCCCTCAGAGTCTGTGGGAAACGACTTCAGCATGTTTAGTAGCTTTCAGGGCTTCCCAAGAAGGTGATAGGGAGAAACTGAAGGATAATGGGAGCACTGAGCTCCCCTTTCCATCCCAAATGTTCTTTCCTATTTGAAAAAGAAATGCATAGTGTTAACCAAGCATGTCTTTATGGCCAACAGCACATAAAACTCAGAGGTCAGTAAGTCTGCTGCACAGATTGCAAAGGGGGTACAGCAGCAGCATTGTGCATTGCTTCAGATTGCACCAATAGTTGCATTTCTAGTTCTCAGTTTCATTAATTGGGAGCTATTTGGGGATAGGACCTTTTCCTCTGTTGAACTGTTTCTCTTTTGTAATTTTTTGTGGGTTTTTCGGGCTATGTGGCCATGTTCTAGAAGCGTTCCTTTCTGACGTTTCACCAGCATCTGTGGCTGACATCTTCAGAGAATACTGGAATGGAAGAGAGTGGGTCTATTCAACACAGAACAATACACAGTTTACATGGAAATCATTCCTCCCTACCCAGTGTCTCACAGTATATATAGACCCACTTTCTTCCATCCCAGTATTCTCTGAAGATGCCAGCCACAGATGCTGGCGAAACGTCAGAAAGAAACTCTTCTAGAACATGGCCACACAGCCCGAAAAACCCACAAAAAACTATGGATGCTGGCCATGAAAGCCTATGACTTCACATTATTCCTCTTTTGACCGGTCCACAGTAAATCAGGGCAGCCAAGGATAACCTGGCCAGTTTGTATCCTCTGAGAAAAACGCAGGATATAAGCAAGCAAGCAAGCAAGCAAGCAAATTATCATACAATCCCAGATAAAGACCTAATACAGTCAAATGTGTAACATGTTGAACCTCCACAAAATGTTGATTCAAACGCTCCCTCTGCTAAGTAACAACTGAATAGCTTCTTGTTGAGGATCTCACATCCAATCTCATTCTCCATCTTCAAAAGGCACAAGAATACAGAAACTATGCTTGATTCGAAAAGAAACAAGACCAAGAAACATGATCAAGCAGCAGACTGATCACTGACATCCCCTGGGGTACTGATATTTCATCCATGACATAAAATAGCTGGTCTGTGGAGTGGAGGCAACTGGCCAGTCAGAAAGGCTTTTATTCAGGGTCAAAGTTTCAGTGTGTGGATGAAAGCTTTCCCTCATCCCTCAGATCAACCAGAGGGAGACATTTCAGTCACCAATTTCTGATTTTAGACCCCCTCCCTGATGCCATCATCACTTGAAAGCTGCTGGGTCAAAAATAGGAGAGCCTCTGGTTTTCCCCCCAGAGTATTTTTCCAATACTAAAAATCATGATTCCAACTTATGTGCAGAACCTCCATGAACAGCAGAGGCACTCTCACTTCAGATTGTCAATCTTTACATGCAGGAGGACAACAGACTTCTGAGGGGAGACTAGTATGCCTCCCCCTCTTTCTATATTGAATAATTCTTAAGATATATCTTTTGTCACTGACTAGTCTACTGGAAAACAAATAGATTGAGAGGAACAAAACTACTCCAGGTGTTTTAAGATGAACAGATTGATGTTTGTCACACAAACATATAAAACTGCTATCAAATTCTGCACCTGTGTCTTTCTAGAAATTTGTCTACCATACAGCCAGCAATAATATAGGCAGGGGTGTGGAAGGGAAATATATGGATTTAAACACAATGCTAACCTAGTTTATTGCATTCAGTATAACGTGCACCATACAGCTGCTTGCACCAAGATCAAATGAGATGTACATTGGCCAGGTGCAAACATCAAGCTTTGAGAACCAAATGCTGCAACTTGAGGCTGAGGTTATGAAATCTGAATAGAGTATTATAGTGAAAGCAGCTGAGAGAATTCCCTCAAGAGCAACATACAAGTAACTGGATCAAACTCTAGTTGTTTTTGTTCTAATGGAAGATACTGAAGTTGTTGGACCCTAATCTGAGACATTTAAACAAAGGGAAAAAACCCTACTGAAGCTACAAGGCACAAAAACAAAGGAGTTCCTGGGAAAACAGGAATGACAGAACTCTGAATGCAATCCCTTGTAATAAAAGAAAGATGCTCATGCAAGTGTGAAGATAACAGGATTTGTGGGTGGAGAAATGGCATCCCATCCACCATTTTTTTCAATTTGACTATAGTGTATCCTCATTTAGGACTGAAGCAGGGAATGGAAGAATTGGGATCTGTTGGCTGATACTGAGCAGCTTCAACTTCAACAAGAATGATCTATATGATAACTGAAGGCCTAAGCAGACTGCCAGAAATAGTGCACATTAAATTGAGGCACTGCCCTGGCTCAGTGCTAGGGAGTCATGGGAATTGTATTTTTTTCTGGGACATTGAGCCTTCTCTGTCAGAGAGCTCTGGTGCCACAATAAATTACAGTTCCCATGATTCCCTAGCACTGAGCCAGGGCAGTGCCTCAATTTAATGTACACTATTTCTGGCAGTCTGCTTAGGCCCTGAGTCAACCATTCCAAATTCAGACTTAAAGAACTAGAAATTTTCACTTCCCTCCTTGTAATCCTCTCAGTGAGCTTTTGTTATTTATATACTGGAGTTCTGCATATTTCAGAGAGTTGCTGATTTATACTTGTTACCAAGAGAAACCAAGGAGAACAAAGGATTACCACTGCACCAATATGATCCCATACTACACCTTAAAAAACTACAGCCTATTGGGGGTTTTTCCCCAGTCATGGATAATGTATGGTCAAACGACTGTCAGAATAAAATAATTATTTACAAAAGTCAAATAAAAGCAGAAGTGACAGCAATATTCTGGAAAAGGTCTCCATATTTGCAGCACAATTAGTCTTTTATTGGAACCTCATAAAAATCCAGAGAAATGCTGAAAAATTTTGGTAATACAGGTTGAGTCTCCATTATCTGAAATTCTTGGGATTAGAAGTGTTTGGATTTTTTTGGATTTCAAAATACCTGTACTTGCATATACACACATAATGAGATATCTTGGACATGAGAACCAAGTCTAAACACAAAATTATTTATGTTTCACATACATTTTATACACAAAGGCTGATGGTAATTTTATATAATATTTTAAAATAATTTTGGGCATGAAACAAAGTTTGTGTACACAGAACCACCAGAAAGCAAAAGTGTCACTATTTCAGTCATCCATTAAAAAAAAAAGTTTTGGTTTTGAAATGTTTCAGATTTTGGAATTCCAGACAATGGAAACCTGTATCAAATAACAATGCAATGAAAGGAATGCCTGTGTTAAAGGAGGAGGAGCAATTTAATGCATCTCGGATCCAGTGAGAGCTCACTGAGTTGTGAATTATATTGTAGTGGACTATTTTACCAACTATGGAAAGTAATTCTAGCACAATATTGATCTCTTTTTTTCTTTATTTTATTCATTCTATTCTGAACCTTTCTTGTTCCATGGATCATTAATGGATCATTCAGCATCCTTATTCTACCCCAACTGCAGAAGCCATCCATTCTGTTCTGTATACAAATGTTTTATATGTACATTTTATAGCTTTGATCCCATGATTGTGGCTTTAGCTGTGGCATTTTCACCAATATGGTATTCAGAATGAACTCTGCCAAGGAAACACTGATACCCCACCAAATAGTGCAATCATGACCTAGTTCAAAGAACCAGCTAAAACTATGGCTGGTTACTTACTTACTGTATTAACAATAAGAGCAACCAACAAACCAGGCCCCTGGTCATGTATGATAACCATATAGGCTAATAATATGCTGTTATACATACCTATGTATTCATAACACACATATACAAAAAAGAGAAGCTTAGCATTTGCCGGATTCCCTGGAAGTTCAACACGGAAGAAGGGTTGGGTTAGAAAAAACAAAGCTAAAGATTCTAGCCAAGCTGTCTGAGGCACTCCTTTCCCAAATTATTTGAACAAATACCGAGTGCTTGTAAAACAACCATTTTACTATTCACTCTGGAAAGACAGTAAATCTGAGACACGAAAGACAATGAACACCAAGGTGCTAACCTCTATCTTCCCATATAGCAGTTACAGAGTTAGGTTTGTACAAAGAATGCTTTGGAAAATTAACCATGAAGTTAATGGTTACTAAACAAACCCAATTCTTTTCATGATCAAGAACAAAGTTATATGGTCCCAGCGGCAGAGGGACCATCTCCAGGGCCTGCTTTCGGCCCCCAGCGAGCCTCGGCCTTGCCTGGCCCCCGGTGAGCGGCGCGAGGAGGAGGAGGAGGGCGGGACCACCTGGGCCTATAAAGGCCCCAACAAGCCTTCTTTCCCACCCAGCAGCAGCAGGACTTATGATCTGGGCCCCTTTGTCTCCAACTTGCTCGGCCTTGCACATCCGG
>CM034701.1:41753217-41763309 GCA_020142125.1 Phrynosoma platyrhinos
AAGAAAGCAGTAAAGACGGATCTCTTCCGGCAGGCCTTCCCGGAATAAGTTCAGCTGGGAGATATGTTTATCTGTTGCCCTGATTTCATCCTATGTTCTTATCTATTTTTAATTAATGTGGCATTTTTAATTTTGATTGTGTTTAATTCTTTTCTAAGGGGGTGGGAGGGTGGGATTATGGGATGAGGGATTGATTTTTAACTTTGTTTGTTTTAAATTTGTTGTTCCCCGCCCCGATTGCCACGCAGAGGGGCGGGTTATAAATAAAAATTATTATTATTATTATTATTATTATTATTATTATTATTATTATTATTATGTTACTCCAGAAAAAAAAATCCGTAACTGATTTTTTTTGTACTTGCACACCTCACATACAGTACGTATGGCTGAAATTGCTGTGGGGCAAGGGGAACAACTGATTTGATCATGGAAGCAATATAGAGGTGAGATCATTTTCCCCCCCCCTTACTTCCTGTGGCATTTTACCAATCTAAACCTCACATGTGCTTACATTTTCATTGTGGAGCAAGGCCCGAGTGTCTTCTATTGTGCCTTCATTTTATCCAACAGTAGGTTGGGATGTGTGGGCAATTTAGACCAGCAAAATGGCACTGGGGAAAGGGTTTCCATGATCACAAAAAGCCATGCCCTCATTTGCATCACAGGTTTGTTTGTTTTTTAGTTACATTGGAAGATCAGCCATAAATCCCCTGGCTCAATATTTAGCTTTGCCTTTTATTCTGAACCATTTTTGCACTACAGAGTACTGAATACCCATACAGAAAACAGAGCATGAACTGAGCACCAAAAACACAATTTGTAGGCTGCACAACTTTCTTACAATACCAATATAGCACCATCTGGCAACTTCTACTTATGGCAGTTAATTCAAATGGTCATATACACGTTCAAAGAATTCATAGATAAAAGATGTATGAAATTATAAAGCAGTACTGTAAGTAAATCCTGAATTAAATGAGATGTTGAGGAACAGTAAAATCTGAGTGTGCAATTTTATTTTGCTATATGCACTTTCTACAAACAGTTCCCTCCCTTGCTCTTCTTTCCTGAAAATCTCTTATGAGCAATTCCATCTGTCCTAAAGCCCTGTGTGATGACAAGTTTTTTTTTTTTACAAAAACGCCAACACTCTTCTTATAAACTATTCCAAAACAGCTGTTCAGACAATGAGCCAATGAGTCAATTAGAAAGAGTCATATTAATAAAACAAAGCTAGGAATCTAAAAGGTAGAGTTGACTAAAATGTTATAACATGCATTGTACTAGAAAGCCTATATAACCTATTTTTCCTTTTTCTTTTCTTGAGGTTATCTAGTTTTGGAAAAAAGAGGCCAGAATTTGCTACTAGTTATACTCACAATTTAATTAATATGACTGGTTGAATTACTGCAAATTAACATATTATTTAAATATTGGCTTTCAAAGAGGTCCTGCAAAAGACATTTAAGTAGATATTGCATTTGTAATAATATGTTCATACACAAAGAGGATCAACTTTAAAAGGAATGGAAAATGTAATTTGCCCTCCCTTGACTGTAGCCTCAGGCACTATAATACTATAGTTCTTGAGATGGCCTGACTAGAGATTCCAGAACACAGCAGGAGGACTCTGTTTTGCCTTTGTGGTCCTTGGAAATATCTGTCCCCTTTAAGATTTGTTTCACTGAACCAAGGGTTGGTTCAACTCCTAGAGTAGGAGAATGAGAACTTGCTGCAACCATTTTTACTCTATGTGCTAAAGAAAAAAAACAAAGAGTAAAAGCTGCTAAACTTCATGATACAAATAATCCTTCAATGAATTTACAAATATAAAACATTTTTTTGTAATTTTTGGTAAGAGTTAGATTTTTTTGGTAAATTTTGGTATGAAATTACAAAAAGCTGAAAAAATGAACTTTATAATTCTCACCAAACCACCCAAAACATCTGGGTCCACTGAAGAAGGGGACTGGTAAAAATCAGAAAGAGAATGGGAAATGAGAGAAAGAAGCCAAGAAAAGAGGAAATTTGATGTTAGCTGCCATCAAATCAACTTCAAGATATGGAGGCCCTATGAACAAAAGATCTCCAAGTCACCCTATCTCCAAAACCCCTGGTCAGGTCCTGTAGGCTTCATTGATTGAATCTATCCATATGAAATGCAGTCTTCTTGTCCTCCTGCCTTCTATCGTACCAAGGATTAATGTTTTTTTCTAGGGAGTCATCTCTTCTCATGACATGACCAAACTATGACAGTTTAGTCATTTTGGCTTCTAGGGAAAGTTCAGACTTTATTTGCTCTAGGGTTCATTTGTCTTTATAGTAGTCTTCAGTATCTCTAGAACTATTTTCCTACAGCACACTTCAAGTGAAATGTCAACTTTCCTCAAGTATTATAGCATGGACAATCCTAACTTTTGTATTCAATTATATATTTTTACACATCAGGATCTTGTCTAATTCCTTCATAGCTGCCCTTCTAAGTCTTAAGTCATCTGATTTCTTGACTGCAGTCTCCATTCTGATTAATGACTGAGTCAAAGTATGGAAAATCTCTAACTATTTAATGAATTCATTTAATGTAGACTATTTAAATTTAACTATTGAATGTCTTCATCATCTACTTTAAAGTTATGTACTGTAATCATCTCTTGTCATTATTTTGCTTTTCTTAATATTCAACTGTAAACCTGTCTTTGCACTTTCTTCCTTTACTTTCTTCAGTAATTGTTCCAAGACTTCAGTATTTTCTGCTAGTAGTACAGTGTCATATGCATATCTTAAATTGCTAATGTTCCTTCCTCCATTTCTCATACCTCCTGCCTCCATGTCTAATCCTGCTTTACCTATGACAGGGGTAGGCAACCTTTCCCCTTTAAGGGCCGAGGGACTTCAGCTCCCAGAATCCCAGGAGCTATTGGCCAACATGGCTGAGGCTTCTGGGAGCTGAAGTCCCTCGGCCTTAAAGGGGAAAGGTTGCCTACCCCTGACCTATGACATGTTCCACATACAAATTAAACAGATAGGATGATTAAATGCAGCCTTGCCTGGCTCCCTTGCCAACTGGAAGCCATTTTGTTTCTCCATATTCTGTCCTAACAGTAGCTTCTTGTCCTGAGTACATGTTATGCATCAGGGGATTCAGATGTTGTGTAGGTTTCCCACTCCTGCAATAGAGGATGAAAACTGCAGGGAGTAAAAACAAACCCTCCCAGAAAAAGGGAATAATTTCATCTCCAACAAAGTCTAATTACTTAAAAATAATGAGCTTGTTAAAGGATATGAGTAATTTCAGTGTTCATCAAGAAATTTAGTAAACTAAGCACCATTAGAGGATAATCTAATGAACTGATAATTTAACAAATTGATCATCCATTTCCAAACTAACTGAGAACCAACCAGAAAAACAACTGTTTCTGCAAATCCATGTGTTCTCTACATTAATCTGTTACTTCATTTATCTTTAACTATAGAAAATTCTCTACCAGAATATTTTTCTTCAAGTATCAATTGCAAGTTTCCAAGATCAGGGATGTTGTGTGAGAATTGCTCTGCTACCAGCATAATTTTGAGTTCAGCTGGAAACAGTAATTAACAATCCAGTCTAACTCCATATGTTCCAAATATGAATGCTATAGCAAGAACCAACATATACAACTCAGTTCAATTTCAACCAAAATCTGTAGGAATGGAAAGTTCCATTTTAGGAACAAGAGGAATCTCTCCCCTCAAAATATAAATGCACACTCAGGCTACCACATTAACTACCAGTGAAAGAAAAGTGTAATCTTTATGAGGGGTTGGAAACAAACCCTGTTTTGATGTACTTTATTCCCCCCCACAACACTTAGTTTAACAGAATAATCTGTTTTAGTAGAACACATGTGACTCAACTAAGCCACAGTTTGCTGTTGCTCATAAACCAACAAACTATGATTGAACCAAGTACTACAAACTAGGATCAAACCATGGCTAAATATGTACACAGTATTTATACATTGTCCACTTAACACTATCCTTTGGGTAATTATTAAGAAAAGCTATTATAAACCACTAAAAACAGGAAAGACTAAACCAGCCAGAGTACAACATTTAATAAAATAAATAAAAATGCCAACAGTAGAAAAAACAATACAACAGAATTAGAAGTGGTGATTATCCTAAAATAATGTTAAAATCTTTTGCACAAGGAAGAGGTCATCATTTGCTGCCAGAAAGATAACACTATGAATCTCTCTTTGGAGGACATTCCACAGTCGGGGGAAAGGACTTTTTTCTAGTAGCCATTTACTATGCTATTAAGTATTTTGGCAAATAAACCATGTAAAAGGAGGGCACACATGAGCACATGGCTCATCTCCAATGCCTCAAAATACTATGGAGTGGATGACAGGATAACATGACATTTGAATGCAGCTAATGAAAAACACATCTAAATGAAGACTTACAAGAGGGTCAAAGAAAGTCTTGAACCTTCAAAGACATTTATTGAGGCAAATGTATGCAGGGAGGATATTGCTGGAATGGAAACTGAGTAATTGTTGTATTCAGCTATGGGGGGGGGTGCAGGCAGCTAAGACAAGAACATGGAAGGGAATCGGGACAACTTACAACAGTTTAGTAAAAGTAACAAACAGATCTGTTCTTCTTGGTTTATGCTCCCAGACTTCGGAACTCCCTTCCTAGGTAGGCTGGGATAGCCCTATCTCTGCTTTCCTTTGGTCAGCAAGTTAAAACATTTTTATGCCATCAATCTTTTAAAAAACTGGCTGGGGTGGTAATTTAATGCTGTGCTATTTTAAAGGTTTGTTTGTTTTATTTAGCACATTTATACCCCGCTCTGCAGCTACAGCAGTTTACAGATTGTTAATTTGACAGTTCTCTGCCCTCAGGCTTATAATCTGAAAAGACATGACACAGAAGGAGAAGAGAATGGCAGTAGAGAAGGGGATCAAGTCCAGTGGTTCTTCTCTCCCTCTGAGGCCAGAGTACTAGCAGTTAAGATGGAGGGAAGGCCATGCAGAGGATTGGAACCAATGTCATCTACCAGGATTTTATCCAAGCCAATTAGACCAAGGGCCTTTGCAGACTGCCAGAAATAGTGCAAATTGAGTCCACTTTAAGGGTTAGGGAATCATGGGAACTGTGTTTTATTGTGGCACCAGAGCTCTCTGACAGAGAAGGCTCAATGTCTCAGAAAAAAAGGGGAAAAAACAGTTCCCATGATTCCCTAGCACTAACCCTAACCCTTAAAGTGGACTCAATTTGCACTATTTCTGGCAGTCTGCAAAGGCCCTATGAAAACTCTTCACAATATTGGCAATAGAAACAGCAGCTGAAATATTCTGTGTGCGGATGTTTTCCCCAGTGCTCCACTTGCTGAAGACCACCAAGGAAACTTCAAATGCCATCTTCCTCAACAAAGAAAGGCTGAGGCAACAACATGTGGGCACCATAGCAGCTTTGCAGCCAGCCATGCAAAGCCTTCTGGGATAAATAGTGGTCTTTTAATGAATTTTAATGTTATTAATGTTTAATGTTTTAACTTTATATATTGTTTAATTTTTAAATAACTCATTTTATTAATGATTTTGTACAATTTTAATCTGTATTGTTTGTATGTTGCTAGATGCATTGAGTCCCATTATTGGGAGAAAGGTGGGATATAAATGAATAAAATAAAATAAACAGTAATTACAAGAAAACCTAAAGAGGAAACTGTAATGAGTGAGATTGAGGCGCAAAACAGATGGGCAGATTGAGGTGGCTTCTGGCCACTCTGGAGGTGTGGCATTGAGATGGGGCTGAGCTGGGGCTGCCCAAAATTGGCACCAAAAGGAGCAGATCTTTTCTTCTTTCTGTGGTCCATTTGGGACTGTGGCAGGAGGCGCCCTCAGGGCCGCAGTGTGTGTTTGCCATGGCCCTGGGTCCTGCCCATCTGTTTTGCCCCTTTGTTAACTAGCTGGGGTTAGTGGGATAGGTCAGTGGCATATGTATGCTTTCTTTCCATCGTTCTCACAGAATGAAGGTTCAAGCTAAAGAGAAAGAAGAATGCTTACCCTGAAAACAAGATGAGAAAAGACTGTTAACTGGGTGTCACGTATTCTACCACAAAATACTGACTTCATTTGAAGTTGCAACAGTTAGAAATTTACAAAGTGACACTTCCCAACTTTGTGGCCCAGCGTACTTGCTCTTGGGACAAACCTTAAAAGTCAAATTCCCCTTTCTCCATGGCGTAGCTCTACAACAGTGATCCCCAAACTCTGGTCTTCCAAGTGTTTTGGACTTCAGCTCCCAGAAGCCTTTGCCAGCTTGATCAGCAATCAGGAATTCTGGGAGCTGAAGTCCAAAACATCTGGAGAACCAAAGTTTGGGAAACAATGCTCTACAAGAAGTGTGGAGACCTTGGCCATCCACCTATTTTGGTCTATAAATGCCACAACTCCTTATCACTGGCTATGTTGGGTGGGGTTGAATGGAACTGTAATCCCAAACATCAAGCATTAATACCTCTACTCTAGACTTTCAGTCTGCACATGTACAGAACTAGTTCTTCAAACTGTATTGACAGAGAAGATCTTTTTCACAGTGCCAGAGTAACATCTTCCACTGTAGTTAAAGGTAATAGCAATAAGCTCTACCAGTCCTTTCCCCTTTCCCCTCACTTGTGCTATTGTCATAAAAGACTGACTCCTGCATGCACTGAACTGTACCTAACCCCTCTGGCAATTAACATTCCCTATTACCTTGGGAAAGTAACAGCACAGCAAACTCATTAGTGCCTGGAAACCTGAGGTTGCAGGGTCATGCCTCAAACTGCTGAAAGATACACTTCCTGCTTTCCCTCCCATGAAGTCTCCAGGCAGAGAAAGCTACAAGTTGAGACTGCAGAAAGCAATCCTCAGTTAAGACTGTGCCAACCCACATTGTTGGGCTCCAGGCTATTTCAGAAGGGTCATAACTGAAGTTGCCAACATAGGTTTCTTCACCTTGACAAAGTCAGTTCAAGCAATGCTGCTCTAGTTTCAAATAGCTTGTTCCCCCAAAACAGGTTATTACCATCACTTGGAAACTTTTGTGAGACATAATGTAACACCTTCATGCTTCAAGATAGAAAGGCATCTGGCCACATGTGATAAGCTTCTGTAATTCTGCTGTCAAAAAGAAGCCTTGTATGAAGTATGAAAAGTATGAACTACTATCCATCTTCTAGGCCAGGCGAACTGTGACCTGTGAGCTATATGCACTTCCCCAAGGGGCTTTTTTATCCTTGCCAGGCCTAAAGCGAGCTAGTGTGGTGTAGTGGTTTGAATGCTGGACTGGGACTCAGGAGACTAGGGTTCAGATCCCAGCTAGGCCATGGAAACTCACTGGTGACCTTGAGTAAGTCACACTCTCTCAAACTCAGAGGATAGTGATGGTAAGCCCCTTCTGAAGAAACTTGGCAAGAAAACCCCATGACATGTTTGCTTTAGGGTCACCATAAGTCCAAAATGACTTGAAGGCACACAACAACAACAAGCCTGAAAACCCAAAGTGCATGGGGGATTTCATTGCTTGATGGGGATAAAGGCAAAGGTGTATGACCAAAACTACCAATGTATTTTAGCTTAAAGCTCAGAAATTAAGTAATTACAAGAGACATTTCACCACTTCAGAATGGAGGAAATTATTTTACAGAAGCTGAATAATTATTGCCGTGTTTTGCACCTGTACAAAAAAAAAAAATCAAGAATATGAAGAATTTCACTGCAACTGACTATTATTTTTTGAACAGTGTCTTAGTGAGCTGAAATGCGCTTTCTCATCAAGAATGAAAAAAAGTTTATTTCTTTACATCATTAAAATGATTGGACAAAGGGGAAAGTTTTGATTCAGTGCCAAATATAAAGCAAGGATGGTGTCTATTTTATCTTTCCTAAGAGGGCATTCCAAAATCAGATCACCACAAGAGAAGTCCCCTCTCTTTTTTAAGTGCCTATTTTGCTCCCACTGACGGTATTTGCAGAAGATCTTAATGTATGGGTAGAATGATATGTGATTAGATACTCATATTCAGACACCTGGGCTCCAAGCCATTTAGAAAGGTAAAAATGATAACTGCCACTCAATGTAAGTCCTCAAGAATTAGTGTCACATGGATTCACTGTTAAACTGGTTAGAATTCTACCTGCTAAATATTACAAAAGTTCACACTTCCAGGCTGTTTTCAAGGGTATCCTCATGTTTAACTCATTACGGCAGGGAAGATGCCTTCAGATGTTGTTGAACTAAAATTTACTGTAGCTCTAGCCAGCATAGTGAATGATGGAAACTATAGCCCTCTTGTTAATTGTTCTTCAGTCAACAACATCTGCAGAAACAGATGTTTAGCATCTTTGTTTAACAGTAACCTGATCTCAAAATTACCAGAGTACCAACCACTGTGACAAAAGTATTTCTACTCAGAAAATGATACAGATGATAAACAAGTCAAACCTGGCAAAAGATGCTCCAAGATAACAAGTCCACTCGAAGTTGCTACTGTACTGATCGATGAACCAGCACTCCTAAACTATACACCTGCTCCTTCATGATAACAGCAACTCCATTAAAAACAGGCTGAACACCAACTTGCAACAATAATATGAAGAGTCTGTGTAGATCTCAAGTGACTTCTATCATAACAACTGAGATCCTTATGATGCCGATAGTCAGGGTACTGAGAATGTGGGGACCAATTATGTCTCCTGGAATGATGCCTCAAACTCAAGGATGAGTCAGAATTGGTAGTGGAGGTTGAAGAGGAAGATCTGGAACAGAATTGACATAAACATCAATGTGGTGGAGACAATACTGGAGGCAAAGGCCTAGCTGTAGGCATACCTAAGGGGGAGGAGGGCTTCTAGGAATAGATGTAACTGAGACTTGCACTACAGGAGACAATTTTAGAATTGCACCCTCCAATGCATTCTAATTCTAGGGCCAAGCAGCCTCAGCTACTTCAACAGGTTTGGAGGATCAGCAAGGGGTCTCTAATGCTTATGGAACAACTGTTGGAGTAGCACATTCTGTGGCCTTCAACGCAGCTGGGGTCGACTGAGCAGGAGAGGGATGCTCTTACAGTGAGACGATCTCAACGGCTATTTGAGATGAGGTGCTAAGATGGTTGCAATGGTCCTTGTCCTTGAGATGCTTATTCTTTTTATTGTTTCCGTTGATGAGCTTCTGCTTCTATCCCAGCTTCTAGTGAACAACCAAGTATAAGTGGGCACTTACATGACACCACAGTACTAGAATGTGCCTGTATGGCCTTGGATGGTACAGATACTGACTCCGCCCATGAATGCTTGCCAGTGGGACAGATGTAGGATCCAGTTGACAAGATCAAAGCCAAAGCCATAATTGATTTTGATGTCAAAGCTCTCTTTCTCTGTCAGTTCCTACTGGCCGAACCTGAAGGCAGAGTAGATGGTATTTGAGGCCTAAGGGCCTGTTTGTACAAGAATGCTTTCAGGTGCAACTCTGTTCTATCTAGCATGAGGTGTAAAGGCTTTACAGAAGATAATGACATGAGGCTTGCCAAGGCACTGAAGGCACTTTAAATGTCCATCCCATTCTGGGATTTTAGCACCACATGAGACACACTTCTTGAAAAATGCCAGTGGTAGAAATAGCCTGAAGGGCAAGTGTGGCCAACAATAACAACTGCCAAATCAAACAGGCCAGAATTGGCCAATGAAGATTCTGCCAACAAAGACTGATAGCAATAGTGAGTACATTTATATACCACTTATCGGTGCACTTAAGCACTCCCTAATGGTTTACAATGTGTAAGCTAATTGCCCCCAGCAAAATGGAGTAACACAGTTCCTAGCAATGCTGCCGCAGTGACAGACAAAAAGGAACTGGCAGTTTTGGCAGGAAGCCCCATATATAGAGGCACTGGAGGTGGGTGGGGCTATCACCAAAAAGCTTATGTAATGGTCTGGTTCTGCAATGCACTACACATGATCCGGGACAATCCATTTGTGTAAGTCACACAGACCATGAACAAGAACTCAGAATGTAAACAGAGCCCCCATCTTTTTTTTTGCTTTTTTTTTT
>CM034701.1:41767106-41818500 GCA_020142125.1 Phrynosoma platyrhinos
GGGACAGTTGCTCTTCAAAAACAGAGCTTAAATGTGGCATCCCTCAGGATGCCATCCTGTCCCCAATGCTGTTTAATATCGATATGAAGCCACTGGGGGAGATCATCTGTAGACATGGGGCAGGGTGTTATCAGTACGCTGATGACACCCAAATATATTTCTCCATGTCTCGGTCAACAGCCATGACGGCAGATGGCAGTTGTTCCCTCAATCAATGTCTTGAGGCGATAATAGACTGGATGAGGAAAAACCAACTCAAGCTGAATCCGGATAAAATGGAGGTACTCACAGTAGGGGCCCCCAAACCAGGTATTGGTTCACAACCTCCAGTCCTGAACAGGGGCACACTCTCCGCTAAGGACTGTGTTCGCAGTTTTGGGGTGCTCCTAGAATCGTCGCTTCACATGACAGATCACGTGAATGCGACAGTCAGGAGTGCCCATTATCGGCTTCGGCTGATATGCCAGCTGCGCCCCTTCCTGCAAGTAAAGGACCTAGAAACTGTGATACATGTGCTGGCAACCTCACGACTCGACTTCTGCAACTCACTCTACATGGGGCTACCCTTATACCTAGTCCGGAAACTACAATTAGTACAAAACATGGCTGCCAGATTGATCACCAGGAAATCTAAGAGTGATCATATTACACCTGTTCTGAAATCTCTTCACTGGCTGCCTATTGGTTTCCAAGCACAGTATAAGGTGTTGGCGATGACCTTTAAAGCCCTACATGGCTTGGGTCCAACCTATCTAAGGGATTACCTTCTTCCATATAATCCACCCTGCACCCTCAAGTCCTCTGGGAGGAATTTACTGCAACCAATAAAAAATAGATTAGCAGTAACCTCCCAGAGGACGTTTTCTGCTGCCGCTCCCAGACTGTGGAATGCCTTGCTGAAAGAGATCCGTCAAATAACCAACTTGGATAGCTTTAAAAAGGCTATCAAGACAGATCTCTTCCAGCAGGCCTTCCCGAAATAGAGTACTCCATGGGACCTGTGCTTCTCCCCAATATACATCTCCGTTATACATTCCTATTGGTGTCCCAGAATGTATGTTGTTTTAATCTTTATGCTTTTATTATTGTATTTAGTTTTAAGGGGGGTATTGTATTACGGTTTTATGACATGTATGTTTTTAATCTGTATTTGTACTTGTAAGCCGCCTTGATTGCCAAGGCAAAAGGCAGGGTGTAAGAAGGTTGTTGTTGTTGTTGTTGTTGTTGTTGTTGTTGTTGTTGTTGTTGTTGTTGTTATTATTATTATTATTATTATTATTATTATTATTATTATTATTATTATATCACAGTGGCTCTCACTTGTATAGATACCAAAGAAGAAATTAAGACAAGAGAATTGCAATCCACTGTTTCTGTTTTCATGCCTCTAAATATTACATCTCAGGAAAAATATATCTAACATCCACTTCTAGTGGTTGCTAATCTGTGCAATTATCAGTGCTGAAATAACATTAGAACTCATTCTCCAGCTTCACTGTGAAACTAAAGATTGTCTCCCATCTAACATACTTTTCAATCCATAATCTCATTCAACTCTAGCCATGTAAATTTTAAAGTATTTCTATAGGTTACATGAAAATTCTAAGTCTAAAGCTATTTGACTTACCTAACTGCCAAAGCTGCAGGTCTGACATCAGTGGTGTGTGCTTGTGTTTGAAAAGCCCAGAATGAACCTCCTGGATTGAGTGTTGGTCGGTAACTGGATGAAGTGGCATTTACTCTGCTTACTGTGCCATTCATCAGATTTAGATTTGTTAACTGAAAAAAGAAATTAAAAGGAAAAATAGTTTACAAGGCTCAAGGAAACAGTAACAAGATGCAGTGGAATATAACACATTTGAATGATGACATTTTCATTTTGTTCAAATGCTTATATTTAGAGAGACAGTATGGTATAAGGAACAATGTGGAAAGAGCTTTGGTCATATCAGAGATTCAGGTTCCAATTCCCACTAAATGACCTTGCACTTAGTCAACATATCTTTGAGTTTAACCCGCCTCACCGGTTTGCTGTGAAGATGGAAAAATTAGAAGGACCACATGAATTATAATGAATTCCTCTGAGGAAGGGCAGGATAAACTGCAACAACAAATTCAAATATTTATAAACATGACTGCACTGTTCTTTGGAATTCATCCCTTTCTTTTCATCGTTATAAGGGTTATGAATGAAACAAGAACTCAATGAGCAGAATGTGTTTACTTGAATACTTATACAACTCCACCCTATCCCAAGAGTTTAGGACTGGTTGCAACATTGAAAGCTAAAACATGAGAAAAGATAAAGCACACATAACACCAACAAAAAGAGAGGGCCTGTTCTAACCACAAGAGTTTATCCCCATGTCCACAGTGCTATGACTTCAACAAATCTCCAGGGAAATAAAACATTCCATAGAGCAGAATGCTATAAAAAGTAGCATTCTGCTCTCTGCATGTCTCCACCATAGTAAAAATGGCAAGAGCTAAGTGGGGTTTTCATGAAATTCAATAACATTAACTGCAACATGGATCCAACAATATAACAGTAAGATTTTGAAGTCATTCTCCCTCTTAACAGATTACTACTAAACTCTTCTGTTTTATCTGATTTCTATTTCTGTTGGTACAAACATTCTGCCTTCTGTTGTCAAACTGTGCCAGTGCGAGTCTTTCCATACATTTTAGCCTGCTATTCCCATCAGCTCTAGCTAGTAGGTCCAATGGTCAGGGATGATGGAGGGTGTAGATCAAAACATTTGGAATAACACAGGTTAAGGGTGTGCTATATCAACATATAAAAGAAAGTCACTGACTGAAACGATACACAGCCAGCATGTGACAGCAAGTGACAGAAATGCTGGTTTGGATATGGGTGTCCAAAATTCCAAATCATAGCAGAAATGAAAAATTGGACCTACTGTGACATATCTTTCTAATCAGCCAAGAATGGACCTTACAGGAAAGGGTTAAGAATTCAGGGCCAAAACAAACTTCCAGATCAGCTCTGGGAGGAAGAAACCTCTTAAATCACAGAACTTAACTTCACAGTACAATCAAATGTTGCTTAGTACAAAAAGTTTCATTGAACAGAACCAACCACCAGACAATGTAATGGACAAACAGAGGAAGAGGGAGCTCTGATTTGCTATGGAGCACTGGCACAATCACCACTACATTTGTCCAGCATCAACCAGTCAGGTGGGACTGCTGGGTCTACTCTCAGCTAACCAGGACAATTCATGGCAAGGGCAGCTTTCAGTTTCCAGTCAGCGATGAATGACACCAATAAGAAAGGGATGTTCAACAGCAGTATTCTCTATAGTTTGGAGGTGACTCACAGAATTTGTTGCACTATCCAGTGACCAAATAATGCCTTGGCTGATGTGTATCAGGTCCAGGCCCTCACTTACGGCTGTCTTACTCATCAGTGATGAGAAGGGGCACCAGGGTCAGGTACGCTGGTCCCATCCTGGGAGAAACAAAGTAGTGTAGCAATGGAGCACCAAGGTGTGTTGGTAAGATATTGGGTTAAAAGTGAGAAGAAATTGAGCTCTGATACTCCAAACATGATGATATGAATGTTGAGCTAGATATTTAGGTTCATACCTGCAACGAAAGCAGTGAGGCTCAATGAGAGACACCAAGTACTATGGCATGTATGCTTCCCCAATTCAGAGGGGAGAAAAAGATGGAGGAGAGAGGCAATATGCTCTTGAAGTGGGAAAAGACAGAACCAAATTGTAACTCTACAAGGATTAATGCTATTTTTGAGACTCTTGTTAGCATAAAGGGAAAATTGAGTCCATACGCTGAAGGCTGCCAGCTAGGAAACAGACGCCACTGCCAAGTCTGGAAAGTCGCTCATTACTGCTGAGTTCTTCTGAAGAGGCTTTTTAATGTTAGTTGCAGCAAAGTATTTACAAGCACGATACAGCAATATTTACACCAAATGACATAATGCTCCGCCATCAACCGACATCCACACTATTACATGGTACACTGGAGCATTTCTCCTTATATACACAAACACAGCTAGGATTCTGATCCAATCCCCTGCTAGTGTTTCATCATCTTCCTCTGAGTCAGCTTTTCACCTTTGTGCACACTCATCTTTGCACATTCTGAGCTCAGGGCACCTTTCACCTTTGCTCCACATTGCATGCATCTGGGACATTTTACAGTCTGAGGAAATTCTCACTGATACCTCTTTCCTACCACTGTAGTCCCAACAAATATATTGAATTCCACACCTGCCTTGCTCGACTAATCACAGGCAGAAGGGATATGGCACTGTAGGGAATAGAAAAGAAAGCTGAAAAATGAAAAATAAAGTGGCCAAAGGCCATTCTTCCTAAAGTATCCTAAGAACAACCCAGTTAATACTGCTCTTCTCAAAGAATGCACAGTTAAGACTGGAGGAATACCCTCCTCCTAGGGCATTCATTTTGGCTCTGCATTCTCAAGTGAGAGAAGTTAAACCTTTCTTCTTGGCTCCACTCTTTCACTGACTGAGAAAGCCACGGTTACTAGGTAATGATGGGCAAGACAAGCATACTTTAGCTTAATAAGATGAGATATGCAAAAGTCTTGTGGCTGCATGCTTTTTCCTTATGCCATTTCTTCCTTCCCTGAATGCCATGATTCAGTGATTCTTGAGTTAATGAGCCATAGTTTCCTGACATGTCTAAATTAGGTAACGGTAGTAGCTAGAACTGGAACAAACTTTGTCTCTTAATCCTAATTCAAACCATATCTATGATTTTAGCTTGTTCTAATAACGGTAACCATTGTTTCCTAATTTAGATAGGAGAGGAAATTGTGGCTAATTAACCTAGGAAGTGCTGAATCCAGCATGCCAAGAAGGAAAAATGGAAATGGCCAGTGGTAGGGTGGATCACATGAGCACCAGACTCTTGCATACTTCTGATTAATCAAGTGAGAAGTATAAATCATCCCATTATTTTAGTTTATTCTATCTTGCAGGATTATTCCAAAAAATAAAACAAAACAAAATTATGTCCTTATATGAAAGACAAGATACATATGTAAGGGGAACCAGTGTGATGCAGTGGTTTGAGCACTGGACCATGACTCTGGAGACCAAGGTCCAAATCCTTGTTCAGCCATGAAAACAAAATGGATGACCTTGGGCATGTCATACACTGTCAGCCTCAGAAAACCCCATGATAGCTTGCCTAAGGTAAAGGTAAAGGTCTTCCCCATTGACAAGGTTGTCAAGTTGTGTCTGACCATAGGGGCCAGTGCTCATCTCCGTTACTAAGCTGAAGTGCCAGCGTTGTTAGAGACTACTCTGTGATCAGGTGGCCAGCATGATTGCACAGAACTGTTTACCTTCCCACCAAAGTGGTACCTATTTATCTACTTCAATTTGCATGTTTTCGAACTGCTAGGTTGGCAGAAGCTGGGACTAGTGATGGGAGCTCACCCCATCATGCACCCCTGGGCCTTGAACTGCCAACCTGCTGATCTTGCAATCAACAGAGTCAGCATTTTAAACACTTAAGCCACTGCATCCCCTAAGGGTCACCAAAAGTCGGAAATGACTTGAAGGCAGAAAACAAAAACATACATAATGAATCACAACATAGCCAGAATGCCTAATATCTTCACATGTCACTACAAACTAATATCAGGCACATGTGGCAAAATTTGGCTTCCTGAGAAGATCTGGATACAAAATTTGAGATTTTCAAAATCCAAAACTGATCCAGGAAATCAGAAAGTGGGATTTTAATGTATTACCCATCTTCTTTCCCTCACCCTCAATTATCAACAATTGTCAAGCTTTGCAAAAATCTAAAAATAATATTACTTAAAATGTGCTCACTTTGCAACACTTAACCTGACTGAAGAATTTGCTTCCTTGGTATAGAATTTTTCTATTTATCTATCATGAGAGGCTTTATTTCCAGCAAAGAAGTTCTGCATGAAGAAAACTTAATACAGCCATCTCTACTCAGCAAGGTACATTTACCCAGCTGTTCCATCATTCTATCCCATCCCTCTCCCCTTCTATGCTACCTCAGTGCACTTCCCTTCAATATGAAAATGCTGTTTATTTTAAAGCTGTCATTCCAAGTGAGGCAGGTGTGTAAACAGTTGAATGTGGTAGGCAAGGGCATTTCATACATTCCACATAGACAGGTGTTTAAGTTACAGCAGAATTAAATACAGGCAACGGATTCAAAAGAGAGCACACAAGGTTTATTTGAGCCAGCCCATCAGCTTTGTTCATTTTGACAGCATAGTCCTTCTGCACTGACTTGTTTCAGCTGCTATAATTAGCCAAACAGTTTGGTGGATTCCTTGGGCAACCCCTAATATATTATGCATCTGTACAACAGGGTTCTCCCTTGCATTATCTGGAAGTGGCAATTATTCTCAGCTGAGGAACTTTCAGACTGCCACTGAACTATTGTTACACACATTCTTAGTTTATCTTAAATTCAAAGGGAGAAAATGTCATAGAACAAACATTTTTATGAGGGAAACACATTTTATTGGCCCAGAAGCAAGCGATTAGTACTTTGTGCCAAATGCACACTGAAGATGAGAACTTATTTGAAAGAGCCAACTGGAAGGAGGAAAGGAGGAACCAGAAGCTTCAGTTGCCATGAATCTGCCCCACCTTCCACAAACCAGCAAAATACTATCTTAATCACCAGGTATTGGTATTAGAAAGAGATCGGTCTGCCTGCCTGTGTCTACTTGCAAGAGACTTCAAGAACTGTCCCAATTTTAACCAGCATTCCAACCTGCCAAAATAATTCTGTCATAAGAGAACAATGCAGTTATTTTCATTAATGTTTATGATTGCCCACTGGGGACTGGGCTAAAATGGTTATACTGGTGGAGGATAATAGGCTAATGCAATTGTTCAGGAGAAACTGCTTACAGCAGTGACACTTTCTTGTAGCCTTTGCATTTCATGACAAACCATGAGACATCTGGCACAGATATTGAGATTCAAAGCTTACAGCATAGACTCAGAAAAAAGGACAACAAAACGAATTTAAAAGAGCACAACATTTCTATAGCAAACAGAGTCAAGTAAACTAAACAAAAAGCATCATTTCAGTGTCATAGCTAATGGGATTTGTATATGTTAAGAGCACTTCACCTGTAGATTATCAATCAGAAATATGTTCAGAGTTTAAAATCTAATAGTATTTATTAGCTGACAGGCACACTGAGGTTAGTCTGTCCTAGGGGCCACAGAAAAGACTTAATGTCCCTCCCGCAGGGTTGGCTCAAAAGCTCCAAGTTCAGATGAGAAGATGTGACCTGTTCCAATAAATTAGCCATGGTAATCACCCTTCCAATGTTAGAACTCCAGTAATCAGAGTTTTGGAAATAATGACATCTCCAGGACAGATCCTTCCTGTCCTGGAACATCTCACCAACCTGGAGAGAATAAATGATTTCCTTTCACTAATCACATTTGGAAGGGAAGAGGTATTTGAAAAACAGCAATGAAGGAAGGGGAAAGGAAGAAGGTAGCTTTTAAATTCTGGACATATTTCTGTTCTTCTTACACTTCCAACCAGCTAGCAGGAACCTACTGAAAGGTAGTATTGCTTGCCTAGTGTGTTTTACTGTGTCAATATACATTTACATTTTATATCATCTTGATATAAAAAAGGTTTCTAAACTTTAATACATGCTGCCATAAGTGAAACATCAATAAAAACAGACCAATTTCCCCCTTCCTTTAACAACATTATGCCTACCCAATATTCAAATGCCATTATTCTGCCTTAAGGGAAAATATTGTTTGCTCATATAGAACTGAATGCTGCACTACTTAATATACAATATTCTTTTCCAGCAACCAATTGTGACTCAGTCCAGATACAAAACCCTTTTTGAACTGTAGCTAGATTGCTATTTTTCACTGCTATTACTGACTTCAGTTCAGACTGTGTATTCTCAGCATTAGCTACAGCTGTATGTATAAGAGTCATTAGACAGCCAATATATAAAAAAATCAGTATCAGACAGTAAGTTCTAAGTTCTTTCATTCCACAAACAGCAGAAGAAACAAGTACTTAACTTTCCCCACAACCATCTTCCTGCTGCAAAAATTAATATGCCTCATAAATGGTTCTCTGTAAATGTGTTGCACTGGACCAGTGATCAGAAGTTAGGGGAGAAATATAAAAGTGATGCTGCTTCTTTGCCTTTGCACTTGTAATATCCAGCTGTGTACAGGGGCCTCTGGAAGAGGATTGATAAAGATTTGTTCCAAGCCTATGCTGCTCTTGACTGAGTCTCATTTTCAGTGACACCATGCAATACAAATCTACCCTCAAGCAACTGTATTTCATGTAAATGAAGTATGCATGAATGCAACTCATGCATTTACTACCATAAATTAGAGGAAAACGAGAGCAAGGACTAAAGGGGTTGAGAGGTGTGAAATCTGTGTCTGTACCAAAGCTGATCTGGCTACAGGCCCATGACATTCCTTCCTTGCTTGCTGAGCCTACCAGCTTACAGGATATGCACATGCATAAAAAACGTAGTCTCCAGAGAACGTTCCAGACAAAGACTTGCCAGAGACATTCCTGGGAAACCTGACAAATTTGCAGATTTGTTTGTAGTGTCTCCAGTGTATGCATCCATTTAATAATTTTTAAGTGGTTTGTACTGTAGCAAATGGTTACTTGCTTTTTACTGTTACTAAAAGAATCAGATTAAGTACTCTTAGGTTCAAAATTTCTCAGTAGGAGCTATTTCAATAGCACATGGATGTGCCAAATCTTTGATGAATAGAGAATAATCCTTCCCACAATCAGAGTTCCTTGAAGCTCAGCTTGGTTCAACTAGCAGTCTCCTTCAAATCACAAGGTCCATTCCAATTGCACAAAAACCTCTGCCAGTGGAAAGTAGCAGAATAGGTCTGTTTCACAGACATCTTTCTTCTTCTAACTAAAGTATCCACAAGCAGAAGGCCCATTGAAACTGTCAGGGAATCTACTCTCCATTATATTTTTCTGCCACATTAAAAAAGAAAAGGGCAAAACTGTCCAGTGAAAAGAATGTAGGATAAAAGAAAGCAATTTGGTATGCTCTTAAAATGTTCCTTTACTTTAAAAAGAACAAAAAATCTTGTGGCACTTTAAAGACTAACAGATACTATTTGGCAAATGTTGCACAGACTACAGTCCACTTTATCATTTGCATTTCACACAAAACCCTTTCAGGATAAACAATGTTATCCACATGTGTCTTTTGACATTTATCTAGTCTACTGATGTTGATAGCTAAACATTGAATTGCGAATGGACCAGACCAAAAACTCATTTAGGGCCTTTGCAGACTGCTAAAAATAGTGCAAATTGAGTCTACTTTAACTGTCCTGGCTCAGTGCTAGGGAATCATGGGAATTGTATTTTTTTCTGAGACATTGGGCCTTCTCTGTCAGAGAGCTCTGGTGCCACAATAAGCTAGAGTTCCCATCATTCCCTAGCACTGAGTCAGGGCAGTTAAAATGGACTCAATTTGCACTATTTCTGGCAGTCTGCAAAGGCCCTAATTAGTCTATCCAAACAACAACAACAACAACAAAACAAATTGAATTAAAATCAAGAGAGGAATCAGAATCTGTTGGAATACCTTGTGAGTGGCTTACATATACACAGTTTGGGAGTACTCCTGGACTCATCTCTGCAGTTGTCATCTCAAGTGGATGTGATAGCCAGGAGTGCTTGGAATCAACTTCGGTTGATTCACCAACTGCGCCCCTACCTGGACCGAAGGGACCTTGAAGCAGTAGTACTTGCCCTGGTAATCTCTCGCTTGGACTTCTGTAATGTGCTCTACATGGGGCTACCTTTGTACCAAGTTCAGAAGCTTCAATTAGTTCAAAATGCGGCAGCCAGGCTGGTTGCCGGAACTTCTAGGGCGGACCATATTACAACTGTATTAAAAGCTCTTCACTGGCTGCCAGTTAGTTTCCAGGCGCAATACAAAGTGTTGGTCGTTACCTTTAAAGCCCTATATGGCTTGGGTCCGAGTTGCTTGAAGGAACGCCTCTCTCCACATAATCCGCCCCGCACCCTCAGAACATCAGGGAAGAATCTATTGGACTATTATAATACTAGACTAAAAACAACTTCCCAGAGATCATTCACAGCCGCAGCTCCCAAGCTATGGAACATCCTGCCAGAAGAGATCCATCTTATTACTACATTAGAAGCCTTTAAGAAGGTGCTTAAGACAGAGCTCTTCAGGCGGGCCTATCCACCTGATCTCCCTAATGTAATCTAAGGCTAATAGTAACATCTGATTTGGCCTCCCGACAATGAAGAAGATGATGATTAAATTTTTAATTAGATGTATATTGTACTACTCTAGGAGTATTATAATATTGTATTTTATTATATGGTTTGTTGGCTTTTATTAGTGTTATGGTTTTTACATATTGCTTCTTTGCATATTGTTTAATACTTTTGTTGTAATCCCGCCTCGATCCACAGGGAGAGGTGGGAAAATATAAATAAAAACTATTATTATTATTATTATTATTATTATTATTATTATTATTATTATTATTATTATTATTATATAAACAACTAAAGGAAAGATATAAAATGGACCTAAAATTAGAAGATTTTGAAAAAGAGGGAAAAGATATAGAGAAAGTAATATTGGAGAAGAAAACATACGATGGGAAGATTTTATAAAATTCTGTTACAAGAAGAATTGGAAGAAGAAATTATCAAAGGTGCAATGTTGAAACTGGCACAGAATATAGGGCATACAATTGAGTTAGAAAAATGGGAGAAATCATAGGGAAAAACTAATAAATTTACATCTAGTCAAGACTTGAAGGAGAACTATTTCAAATGTTAAACAGATGGTATTTCACCCCTGACAAACTGGACAAAATGTATAAAACAGGGGGAAAATGTTTGAAATGCTTGGACAATATGGGATCCCTCTATCACATGTAGTGGATGTGTCCAGTGGCAAGAAAATATTGGTGAGACATTCACATTTTGATGACTAGGATTATTGGTAAAGAACTTCCACTACAGTCAGAATTATATCTGTTGAACATGATACATGGCATAGAAGAAAATTTAGAAAGACAAAATTAGAAAATAATTATATATATATGATCACGGCCGCAAGAATCTTATCTATAGAAAACCGGAAAACGCAAGGCACACCTACGATTGAGGAATAATTAATCAAATCAGCTGATATGATGGAGATGGGCAGACGTACATATTGGCTTAAAGATAAATTCACAGACAAAGCAGATGAAAACTGGAAACCAGTTTTACAATTTTGGAAGGAAAAATGGTTGAGCTTAAGCGATATTATTTGAACAAAGATTAACATGTAGAGAGATGAGAAGGCTAAAGATATTTGATTATAAAGAATTCACATTACTTCATATAAGATTAGGTGATAGAAAGAGAAATTAACAAAACGGTAAGAACAAAGGAAAAAGTCAACAAAAATAGAACAAGAAAATTGGGGAAAAACTGAAGACTTGTAGAAATACAAGACTAGATGGGATGTTGATATAAGCAACATTTAATAGATAGAACATATAGAGTTATATTGAAAGGGCAGGGTAAGACCCATTGACAGTGAATCAAGAAGTAAATCTATTATCTTTTCCAACCTTGTGTTTTAATGTTAGCTTGTTAAATATTTATTTGCTTTTTTATATATATTCTGTTTCATTGTATTTGATATAACAATAACTTGTGTTAATAAAAATTATTATTAATTTATATATATTCTGTTTCATTGTATTTGATATAACAATAACTTGTGTTAATAAAAATTATATACACTCATCCCTCCATATTCGCTGGGGTTAGGGGCACAGGACCCCTGTGAATGTGGGAAAAAATGCAAATAACAAAAACATGATGTTTTGACCTGGGAGAACACCTCTTTAGGAATCTCTAGGTCCTCCAGTGCAACTCTGTGGTCAACATCTGCCAGACATTGACCACAGAATTGTGGTGGAGGAACTACAAATGCCTAGTGGAGTGTTCTCTCTAGGAATCTCTAGGTTCTTCAGCGCAACTTTTGGTTAAAGTTGACCACAGAGTTGTGCTGGAGGTCCTAAATATTCCTAAAGAACATATTAATAAAATCCATGAATAACTAAATTCACAAAAGTCAAAGCGGCAAATGTGGAGGGATGAATGTATATAAAAAAACAAAATAAAAAACAAACAAAACAAAAGCCTATTTAGTCCAATATTCTGTCCTCACAGATGCCTATGGGAAACCCACAAGCAGGTATCAGCGCAATAGCAACCTCCCAGTTATACATCCCAATAAATGGAACTGGCAGACATACTGGCCCAGTTCTTTGAGACAATATATAGCATTCATGACTAATAACCACTGACAAGCATCTCCAGTTGTGAAACAGCTTTAAACCATTTTTGTCCAATGATTTGTGCCTGACAGAAAGCTGTTGCTATGAAAACCTCACAGTGGATATGTTGCACTCCATATTTTCTGCATTTCCATCAGGATTGCTCAGTTCCTATTAATTACCACCTTTTCATGTTTTCATTTTGCCATGGGAATTATTTGCCCCCAAGCTCATCTTTTTGAACATATATCAGCAGTTTCAGGAAATCTGGCTGCATGATTTCGAGTATTTGGCTGCCTCACTAAAAGAGCGATACATCTCATTCCAGCCCTTGCCTGGGTGGTCCAATGTTATCCCTGTGATCAGACTCACTGGATGGAAATGCTGGAACTGTTCCTGGTGATAGTCAATCCCTGAATTTTCAAACACTCATTGGCAGAGAAGGGCAGAGCTCCTACTACATCTCCCCTCCGCTGTACCAAGCTGGGCCAATTCGACACATTCTTGTACTTACTATCAAATAATCACAAAGTGCTGCAGTCTAGGAAACAAAAGAAGTAACTATTGCTTCCCATCCCCATAACATACACATAAGAGCCACTGATAAAAGACCTCACACAGAACTACCTCACTCCCAGTATACTGCACAGAATAGCCAGATTTTTTTAACTAAAGAAAGCACATCCCCATGAGCATATTACCTATACAATAGTCTACATCACAAGCATGTGTGCTGTGTAAAAAAAATCACTTAGCCAACTGGCAGCCACTTTATTCAGTAACTGAATAAAGCTGAAGTTTCTAAAAATTTGTAAAATTTGTTCCCATTCCAGGAGTGCTTAGACCACTGCATGTGTGTGCCCAACAGATAGTCCTGTGCCACAGTAAATTATTTTAGAAACTCCACAGGGGAGGAAAACTGTTCAAGAAACTCAAATCTAAAGACTCATTCAGCTTCTAGACAAATGATTATGAGGACTGCACACACAGGCAGCATGCTGTATTGCTGGTTCATGGTCTATCTAGCCTCAGTCTATTCCTGATTGGACCGGCTTTTCAGGATTTCAGGTAAAAGTTTTCTAAGGCCTACAACTGGGATCCTTCAACTAGAGATGTCTGGAATAGAATAATGGACCACAATAAAAACAAAGCAAGTGAATTACTGTCCTTTCTGCCTTATGTTAATAAAAGATCTGTTCAATACATTATAATCCTTCAGCACTACTCTTCTGGCTGCTGTTTTTAATATGTTCCATGGAAATAAAATGAGCTACAGTTAACTGCCAAAGGAGTGGGAAAATATACAGCTGGAAGATGATACCTATCATAATATTTTCCTTTAACTGAAAAACCAAATTATCATTTGTGAATTAACCAGTGTAAAGCTCAAGAAGCTTTGTCATCTAGAATGCCAACAACGCTAACATTAATGTACGGAGAATGAAAATGCAGAGATATACCCTATTTTCCTGAGTATAAGACTACTTTTTAACCTGAAAAATCTGTGGTTAAAGTGGGGGGGGTCGTCTTATACGCCGGGTATAAGGATAAGGAGGATAGAGGTGCTGAAACTCTATATTTTGACTGGAAAAATGGGGGGTTGTCTTATGCGCCGGGTCGTCTTATACGCCGGAAAATACGGTAGGTATGTGGTTGCAGAATTTACTCCCATACACCTCATTTTAGCCAAACATGAAACAATTTTGACTTACTGGAAATCGGAGGCTGAAAGTGATCAAATATCAGTTTGCAGAACAGAATGACTATGTGGTCACAATCATTCCGTTTATGTACAAACCCTTTCATTTGAAAAACCAGGAAATATAGCAAAGTGGTAGAATAAAAGGGAGCAGGAGGAACAAACTTATAAAGATAAGAAGTGAAATCAAAAGCACTTTCACTAGGATATCACCAATTTCAGGTAAATTAAGGAAAATACAAGGTTCTTCCCACACCAAAAAAGTTTTTTTTTTCCTGAGTAGCTTTCAAATCCCCAGGGTTCAATCCCTGCTTAGCCATGAAACCCACAGAGGATGGCAATGGCATACCTCCCCAAAGAAACTTGACAAAAAAACCAAACCCCTCTGATATTTTCGCCTTACGGTCCCCATGAGTCAGAAACAACTTTCAAAAAGAGTTACTTCCATACACAGCTAAATATTTTTGTGGGTACCTGATGCGCTACAGTCACAATCAATTACCAGCAATAAATAAATAAAAAAGATGGCATTTATTTCTGTTTGCATACAAATTGTTTATATTATCATTAGTTTTTAGTGTAACAGCAGTACCAAATCCATGTCTTTCCACTCTTATTAAGATTTTATTAACTGAAATAGTTTGACCACTTATCATTGTGGTTCTAACTACTATGCAATGTCCTTAGACACCCTAAATAATAATGGCTCCCTTTAAATTGTATTCAAAACAATACAGATGTAAGGAGTCAACATTTCTTCTGTGACAAATGAGTGTAAGAAGCAGCAAGAGCTGCTACTATTGTTGCTGACATATATCATTCCTTCTTCTTTACATCTGTATTTATCTTCTTTTCACAGCTAGAGGAAATCCAAGGATGATGCAGCAAATAATCTGCTGTTTTAAAAAGTCAGAACCACCTGTTGGTTGGTGTGAGGCAGCTGTAGTGACTTTTCCTGCCCCTCCTTCCAATTCAAGTGTGTGGAATGATAACAAGATTAAACCAGGTCTCTGAATCCTCTCCTTCCCCAATTAATTGACTTTATTCATGGCAGAAGCATGCTCAACATTTAAAACAGGTGTATCACTCTTTCTTCCATCACCCTCCACAAGCCAGTGCAAACCAAGCATATGTAACACAATTGCTTGTTTTTATTTATCAGAATCATACATCTGGGTATTCCATCAGTTTGCATTGTTATTTTTCCTCTTGCTCTGTTTCTGTGACATTAGTTGTATGTCATCACACAGGAAATGCAGGTAACCAGTCCTTCAGTATTAGGTGTATGTCTAATTCAAAGGGAAATGTTTTTACAGTATTTTATTCCCCATCCACAACCCTCATGGTCCAAACAACATATAACAAGCATTTTAAGTTATGTTATCAACTGCTGCTCAACATCTATTAAAATAATTAATGCTCACAGAAACATTCTCTTCAATCTGCTTTTCACTCATTCACAGGCTGCCTTATTTCACTCATTATTTTGCTGCCTTAGGAAGTTCTCAAATACCAAATCCTATTTCAGTGCTATATGGAGAATACAACTGGTTATGTACCTGTTGTGTAAGAAGCTTTATATGACTGGGTGGAGAGTACTGCCTAGCTGCCTGCTTTTCTGCCAGTCTGTGCAGTTCTGCTGCAATAACACCATGGCTGAATCGCTTGTATTCTTCCCCATCTTTAGTCACTCCACTAGATGCACCTCGCTGTCTGCTTGGGCTGTGACTCCTTGAACCTGCTGAAGATGATGAAAAAAGTTACTTTAAAAGAAAAAAAGAAAAAAGTGTCAGCCTATAGAGAACACACCTTCTTTGTCTGAAAGGAATGAGATATGCATAACAAAATCCATACAAAGTGTTTCCTGCATAATGCATTCATACTTACCTGTATCTGTGATTCAACTGGTCACCTGTAGAATTGTCAGGTTTTGCTGACACTAATGAGAGACAACCCTCTCTGTTGCCCAGTCAGCTCAAGACTGGTCAGAACATGAAGTAGAACTACATAAAGCCCACATTCAGCTTCACCGTATCTGTTGTAAGACTTCCAGCTTTCCACAAGATTTGAGATCTCATGGGAACTTGGGACTCTTGTACGAGGCCCTCCTCTTGTAGAACTTGAGGTGGACTTTACATAAGCCTGTCTCCCATGCTACTCTGTCAGTTGCCTTGAGTGTTGAAGGAGAAACAGAAGGCACCAGCTGCACAGAATGGATGGATCCCCATTTTGCTGCATACTAAATGCACTAGGGTCAGGTAATAAATAATTGTTCACATAATAATCCATTGCTGTTGAGTTGCTTGTTGCCACCACAATCATGTGCTGAAAAGGCAACATCACCTTCCTTACCAACACCAATTCAAGAATGGAGATATGGGGCTTAGATTCCAATGGCCTTTTATTGTGAGTGTACTGACATGTGTTCCCCCAGTCACTTGACGGTGCATCTATGGTGAAAATTAATGTCAACTGGCATGTGCTGAATGTGATCCCTTGAAGCAAATCATGATAATCAGCACACCAGTGTAAGGAGCTCTTTATTTGCAAGAGCAGTTAAAGGTACTTTATAGACTTGGAGAGCACTGACTGAATGGATCAAACAGTATTGTACAGGGTGCATCCTTAATTTTGTAAACGGGGTTACAAATGCTGTTGATGCCATGAACCAAAGAACTGTCTGACTCTTCTGCACCACAGTGGTTCTGCTACAAAGAAAGTGGCAAATTTAGGAAGTGAGAAGAAAGATTTTTTCCTATCTTAGATGTAAGAAGGACAGGTTGCTAACTTGTGTTTCTTAAAGTGGTCATCTCTGAATTCACACATATGGGGTTTACTCCACCTGCAGAGAGCATATTTGGAACCTACTGGCATAGCTAGGCCTGATTTTTTGATGGCAGCCCCACCCACCCCATATATATCCCCTATTCCCGCCCATTTGTCTCAGTTCCAAAGGATGCTGTATAACAGCATCCCAAGGACCAAAAGGCAGGGCATATGAGGGGAGGATGGCAGGTTTGTGTGAATTCACAGGTGACCATTCAAAGAAACATACTTACAAGTACGCAACCTGTCCTTCTTTGTGGTCTCTGTGAATCACACATCCAGGTGACCAGCAAGCTACTTATATCTGGAGGTAGAGGTCCATACACAATACAAGGTATGTATGCAAGTAAATGTAAATGCAGAACTTTATTGAACAGCCAACAAGAAAAAGATGGCAGAAAATTATCACCACTAAAAGAAGTGGCTAAAGAAGTAGTCTATTGTAGTTTAATATAGTTTTAAGGGGTGGGAGTGCTAGGGTGTGGGATGGAGGAATGTTTTAACTGTTGTCCTTTTTTAACCTTGTTGTACGCCGCCCCGATTGCCATGCAGAGGGGTGGGTTACAAATAAAAATTATTATTATTATTATTATTTATTAGAAGCTGTCACATGAGGGTGGACAGGAGAGCTGCTCTCACAAAGGATGCATCAGCCCTGGAGTGAGCATCCAGACTGTAGTGGGAGACAAATGTCAGAAGCTGGGACCACGCAGCTGTACAGCAATCTTTGTCCAGTGGTACATCAGCAAGGGAGGCTGAAGAGACAGTTACCGCCATTGTAGAAATGGATCCTGACAGATGCAGGAGTCTCTTTCTTGTTGAGTTCATATGCCAAGTAGATGGTGAAGACCACCAGTTTTGAAAGACATTGAGAAGAAACTGATAGGTCTGGAATCGAATTTGTGTAGCAGATGAAAAGTCTAGTGGTTTTTCTCAAATTTGACATTCTATCCCCATAGAAAGCTCTACAGATGTCAAGGAATTGAGAGTTCTCTCAAAGTCAGAGGTGGGATTCTGCATGAAGGCAGGGAGCAAGATGTCTTGGTTTAGATGAAAGGCAGAAACCATTTTCGGGAGGAAGGTGATATCCAATTGTAACACTACCTTGTCTCAATGGAACCAGAGATGAAGGAGAGGGACGAACAATGGCTGTCTTGGCCACCATAGTGTCATGACAATAACATTGGCACAGTCCTGTTGCATTTTCCCAACTACTCTGGTGATCAGGGGAAATGGAGGGAACACACACAGCAGTTGTTGTCCCCAGTGGAAGAGGAAGGTGTCTCCGAGAGAGCCTTTCCCTACTGTCCTGGAGTAGAACCAGAGAAAGCAAGTGTTGAGGTGCGTGGCAAAAAGATTCAACTCTAATATGCCCCATCAACAAAAGATTTGAAAAACTTCTGGATGGAGCATCCATTCATGCCAGGAGTCTAAAGAATGACTGAGCTGGTCTGCTATTACATTGTCCTCGCCTCAGCAGTGGATAGTATGTATGGATATGTCTCTGTGGATGCTCCAGTCCCAGATCTGAAGGGACAATTTGACAAGGTGGTGAGACGTCGTGTTGCCTTGCTTGCTGATGTAAAACATTGTCGTGGTGTTGTCTGTAAGGATCCGTACTGGGCAACCTCAAAAGACTATCTCGAATACCTTGAGTGCTTTCTGTATTGCTAACAGTTTAAGGGAATTCAAGGGAGTTCTTTGGTTGTCAGTCCCTCGGAGTGAGCTCCCCATCAACCCAAAGATGCATCCGTTGTGATGAGTTTTGTCAGTGGAGGCATGTGAAAGGGGATCCTGGCACAGATATTGGAAGGTTTGAGAGACCAGGCAAGAGACCAGTGAATGAACTGTGGCATTGTGAGTACCTTATTTTCTGGCGTATAAGACTACTTTTTAACCTGCAAAATCTGGGGTTAAAGTGGGGGGTCGTCTTATATGCCGGGTATAAGGAAGTTCATGATAGGTTTGCCTTAGTGTCATCATCAGTTGGAAATGACTTGAAGGTGCACAGCAACAACAACAGTTTTGGAAGTCATACTCTTCCCAAACTCTATATTTTAACTGGAAAAGTGGGGGGTCATCTTATAAGCCCAGTCGTCTTATACGCCGGAAAATACGGTAGTTTTGATGGCAGGTCCATGAGTAAGTCGAACACATACAGGAACCATGACTGTAGTGGTCGCTTGCAAAGGTGGGCAAAGGGCATAACTACCATCGTGAAAACCAGATGGCCCAGAAGTATGAGGACCTGACGAGCTTGGCACCATAACAGGGTACCAATCAGATTCTGGAAGCAGTCCACGGGCAACTATGCCTTCATCAACTTCCAATGCAGTACGACTCCAATGAATCTCAGCTCCTGGCTTGATTCAAGGTGAGACTTCTATTTGTTGACCATGAGCCAAGAGAGTTTAGTACACTGACTTAGTAAGTAGGTGATGTGGTCAGTTAGTGTCAGTGGAGGGTCCACCACATAGAGCCAGTGATCGATGTATGGGAAAACCACAATTCCCTTCTATCGCAGCCAAGCCGTGACAACAGCCACACACTTCGTAAAAATGTGAGGAGGAGTGGAAAGACCAAATGGCAACACTCGAAATTGAAACACCTTTTCTCCAACCAAAAATGAGGGGAATCACTAGTGGGCCTCTCAAATCCCTATATGGAAACAGGCTTCCTTGAGGTTGAGAGTGGTGAACCAATCATGTGGCTGAAGTAGTGGAAATATCAATGACAGGGATATCATTCTGAATTGCTTGTGGAGGATGAAAACATTGACACCTCTGAGGTCTGGAATGGATTGCAGACTACCATATTTCTTGCTCATGATGAAGTTTTGAGAAGAAGCCCCGAAGAAGCTTCGATGAAGGGTTCAATGGCACCTATGAAGAGTAGGGTGCTACCTCATCAAGAACCACATTGGAGGGGAAAGTAATGAGGAGAACCCCCATGGGAGATACTCCTCAAACTCTATGGCTTAACCCCTTTTGACAATGTCAAGGACCCTGATGCCTATGGTGTTGGAAGCCCATGCAGGTTGGAATCAGGCCAGCCTGTCACCCAAAGGGAACAAGACAGCATAGAGGGGGCAAACACGCAAGTGAAAAATCTCTTCTTGGGGGTGTCCTAACTTTTTTTCTTTTGAGAGCCACGGATGTGCAAATTTGAGGTTAGACGTCTCCCAGAAATTGAGGAAGACTGAGAAGGGAAACATCTTGGATAAGTGGGGCTGAAGGCTTGTCGTGGTCCTGAGGAGGGATAGTGCCAGGAATATCTGTGAGCCAAAGAGGAGTGAGAGCATGACAGAAGGCCATGCTTTCTTGCAGTCACTCTCCTCTTTTGAGCATGTTCGAATTTTGCATCAGTTTCCTTGTTAAAGAGACTAGATTTGTCAAAGGGTAAATCCTCAATGGTGGCTGTGCAAAAAGGCCTGAGAACCATAGCCAGATATGTCTCCGGAGAGCTACCAAACTGGAAATAACCTTAGCCAAGCAGTCGGCAACGTGGCAGGCCAAGTAAATTTGCTGTCCAGCTAGAGAGTGCACCTTTGACAGTAGGGCATTTGCAAAATGGTTTTTGTCATTGGGCAATTTTTTCAAAAATGGGGAGAGCTTGTTCCTACAAGTTTTGTTGATAAGCCACCATACAGGCTGAATAGTTAGCGATTCAGAAGACAAGGGAGGTGATGAAGTAAAACTTTTTAGCCATGAGGTCCAACTTTCAGCCCTCTTTGTCCAAAGGTGTTGAATGCAGCTTTTAGAGCAACTTGGTCTGAGTGGCTTCAACTACCACAGAATTTGGTCGTGGATGTTCGAGGAGCAATGACAAGTCTGAATCTATCACTCTATAAAAGTTGTCAATCTTTTTCAATGTTGAAGGGCTAGTTGATGGAGCCACTCAGGATTTGTGAAAGAATTTCAGCATGGGAAGCAAGAGTGGAAAGGAGACAGGAGTGGGGGTAGTCAATTGGATCCTGTTGTAAACTAGGTCCAACAGTCTGACTCCTGCTGTTTGACCTGTAAATCCAAGGCTCTGACATCATCAGAGGGATACCAAGTCATGTTTGACGACATACCAAGAGAGCAAACATTCAACGTATGCATCTGACCAGTCACCATCAGATCTTCATCCCCAGAGCACTGTGAGGGGGAACAAGGACGAGGAGGTGATTTTTGTCATGGAGGGGGAGGGAAAGACTTGTCCTGTAGAGAAGGGGTTCTCAAAGGGATATGAGGAGGTTGGATGGCACCAGGGGCAGGAGTCTCCAACTAAATGGGCCTCTGGAGGTGCAGCCCATGGTGGGTAGGCAGTTCTTCAAGACAGTTGACCCTCTTCAAATTTGAGTGGTGTTAGGTTTGAAGTACAGATGCTGACTGAATAGGCACGGAATGAGTTGGAGATCCCTAGAATGAGAGGACTGTTTGCCCACTATATGATCGTAGGGGATCCCATGGCAACCGAGAGAGTGGACATAGTAGGTGGAGGGTTCTGGTTCATAGTATAACTCAGGTTCAGTTAAGTAATGCAGAGAGTAACAGAGTTGTCACTGAAAGGCATGTCGGTACTGATTTTATCAAGAGATTCATTTTAATACCGCCTGTCCATCTCTACATCTCCTGTGGTGGGACCTATTATGGCGAGTAGGTGATGGAGACCAAGAAGAAGAAGAAGTAGTTCCGTATTGTCAGGGGGGCAGAGAACGAATCCTGGTTGTAGGATGGCCCTGGGGAGCAGGAGAAGAGTCTATATGGACTGCCATAATTTGGCACCCCTCTACGGATCCTCTGGTTCAAGACACCATTTTTCAGCCCTTTGGGCTAGAACATTCCTGGATGAAGGTCTGGGTGGAGCAGACAATGTCACCAATGGAGGTTTAGGGAGATTTAATGCCTGTTCACATAACAAGGCTTTGAACCTCGATTCCTGGTTCTTCCAAGTCTGAGGGGTAAACGCCTTACAGTGAACACAAGTATGCACACTGTGCCCTTTCCCAAAACATAACAGGCACCAGGAATGGCTTGTTATATTCCATCAACTAGTCCACTGACTATGCCCATATGTGTAAAACCCATGTGTGAATTTACAGATGAACACTCGAAGAAGAAAATATTTTGGGTCAGTTCCAAGACTGATTTTTGTGGTTTATAATAAAACCCAGGTCCATTAGAAGTATTGAGAGACAGATCAGTGTTGAAATATAGCTGCATCTCTGAACAGAAAACCAACGGGTAGTCATCCAGGCAAAACTGTCACCAAAGAGTTCATAAATATTCTGCAACAATGACTAGGTGATTTTTGAAGACTCTTCAGCATCAACATAAGGCCAAATGGTGTCATTTCAAACTGAAATACTTGATCACCCTGTCTAAATATGAGAAATTTTCAGTGCCATGACCTGATTGCTGAATAGAAATAAGTGTCCTCCAATGAGATCTTTACAAACCAGTCTCTGAGCAAGGGATGAATTGAAGGTAGGATTACTTTTATGTGGGTTGTAGCTTCCATGGGAAGGAGTACATAACATCCACCAGCTTGCATAATCGCTCAATCACACCCAGAGCCTTTTACATCATGAGAAGAGTCTTTATTCTAAGTTTAGAGAGTCCTCAAATAGAGAAAACAGCTAATGCTATCAAAGCAGCTGCAGAAAGAATTTCATTGGTACATAGGTAAGTGGTTTCAGAATACAAACTTTAGTAGTATTTGCAGTACATGCAGATGAGGAGCCCAGGATGGGATAGACTGAGAGGGTTAGATTCCCATGGAACAAGCAAAAACACAGACAAATAAAGAGAAGATATCTGCCAAGACACAGAAGAGTGCTTCACATCACCCACCCTTAGTCCTCTCTTTACCTTGACAACTTATTTGGCTTTCCCATTTGTAGAGGGGCTCGTCTCCCAGCTCCATCTAAGTCTGTCTGGCTTACAGCTCTCCTGGGTGACCTCCCTACTCAGGCAGCCAAGATAGGCCTCAACCCAGCTGTTGTACAAGTCCTTGTTTATAGCACTTCATTCCCCTGCAACTCAGGTCTGAAGGAGATGCCAGAACCACTTCTTTCTTCCGGCTTCAGAGATCATCACAGATCTTTTACTGGCCTCCTTGCCCTGCCCTGCTGCAGAGGCATTAACTGAAGTCAGCAGCTGGTTCTCCTTTCCTTCTGAGGCCAGGCAGCTAGGAACAGACAAAGCAATGCCATTGGTGAGTACTACATTTCCACAGTGACCATCCTGAATTTGCATGAAATTATGTACATATTCCAGGATGGGACAGCACCATAAAATACCTTGAATAGAAGTCCTTCCAAATCCAGGAAAGAGGATTGTACTACATCCATCCATAAAAATTTGAAGATCTCTTCTAATTCTCAAGATGGGATAGTTGGTCAAGAGATTCCAGTTGCTGGTAGAAATTCTGTGGCATGGCCTACATATTTAATAGAAAGAATCCAAGTTGTCTGCTGTAGTCTAGGTTTAGCGAAGTAAGAAATGGCCTAGGCATTGACCAAAAAGAGGTACTGTACTACAGGTAAAGAACATGGAGTCAAAGCCACTGATATAATACATCCAACTTGTGTGACTAACCCGTTTTTCATACTTTGAATGGAGAGAGGTCTTATTTGATGACAACAAACCAAGAGAAGCTGGTCATAATAATCAGTGGTAAAAGTTTGGATGATTCTGAGATGAGGCCGATGCCCAGTACCATGGCTGACATCTAGACAATGATATGGAAAAAGACACACCCATCTTTTCACTAATATGTGCATCTTCTGTGTGTAACTGAGCTTGCTGTCAGTGAAAACCGAACCAACTGTGTCCGGTAAAAGGAAGATCCTCCACTGTAGAGCAAACATCAGGGGTCAGACCAGATGATTAAACCCATGAATTGTCATGGAGTGAAACTGTGCCTCCATGACCTTGATTTCACAGTACAGTTGCCTGCCTGTGCTAAACTGGTGCCCAATGAGCTTGTAAGCTTCAGCTTCAAATATGCACACCATCTTTCTGTTGTCAATTGGGAGTTCATTGATGAATGGTACTACTTTCTTACACAGAAACTGTATGCTGCCATGCATGCCTGGTAGTTTGAAATCTGGAGGAAGCAGGCTGCTTGTGCCTGATGCCATCCAGCTTATGATCTTCTCTGTTTGAAGAAAAAGAATTTGACTTATCTTTAGTTTTCTCTAGAGATGCCTCTACTATAAAGGAATCTGGTACTGGATGCATATTTGGTACTGAATGCTTTCCAGTGTCCTGGAAACTATAAAGGGTTTCAATATATCTTTATGTGGGTTCAATCACTGATTGGTTTTCCCAGGAGCTTCTAGCAATGTATAACAGTTAAGTCAAGTCAGTGTTACAGATGATGTATATAGTTTTTTGACCTTCTATAATACCAGATTTGTAACAAGGGAGTCATGTTGGCAATGCCTTGCCCTTTCCTAGTAACTGGGGTTACTCAGGCGAGAGTGACTCTTATGACTGCTATGTCTGACCCTATGCTGTGTTTTATGTTTGTGTATTTGTTTTATCTGTACATGTGCGTGGGTGAATCCTGAGAGAGGGGAGGAACTGGGTGCTACTTTTGATGTAATCTCAGAAAGAGAGAAATAGAGTGATGGAGGTTAGACAGGCCAGGCAAGGGAAAGATGGGATAGATATTTGAAATCTACCCTATGTTTCAGTCCATTCCCCAAGACCCAGGTTACCCTCTCAGAACATCTTTTGTTTTGTTGGTGCTGCTGCTTAATGCCAGGCCCATCTGCAATAAAACCACCATCATCTATAACTTGGTTGTGGGTGAATGGGCTGACCTGATATATATTGCAGAGACATGGGTGGATGAGCTTGGTGCTGTCAACATTTCCCAGTTTTGTTCACCTGGGTACTCAATGTAGCATCAGTCCAGCCACTCTGATAATCCCAAACACCTCGATAAAGGGGGGGGGATATAAATATTGTAATAAATAACTTGGAGAAGTTTGTCAAGGCTTCTTTGAGAGGATTCTAATATCATTCTGCCAGAAAACGAACCTACTAACTAGACTTCATCCTTCTCAGATATCTGGTCCATAGAATAAATAATAATTAAAAAAAAGATTTATATTTCCCGCCTCTCCCTGCGGATCGAGGCTGGATTACATCAATAAAATGAGAACAGTATACAAAATACCATCACTAAAATAAATGAAATAACAACATTAATAGTCAATAAATTACCCAATCAACATCAACACTCAAGTCATATAAATCATGCTATTTTAACATTAATGTCCATTAAGGAGGTCGTGTTGATAGGCCCACTGGAACAGCTCCATCTTAAGTGCCTTCTTGAAGGTTTCTAGAGTAGTGATAAGATGGATCTGCTCCGGCAGGCTGTTCCACAACTTGGGAGCTGCGTCCGTAAACGGTTTTTGAGAAGTTGTGCTAAGTCTGGTTCTATGGTGTTCTAATAAATTCTTCCCAGATGTTCTGAGAGTGTGGGGCGGATTGTGTGGGAAGAGGCGTTCCTTCAAGTAACTCGGGCCCAAGCCATGTAGGGCTTTAAAGGTAATAACCAACACTTTGTACTGCGCCCGGAAGCTAATCAGCTGCCAATGGAGAGCTTTTAACACAGGAGTTATGTGGTCTGACCTAGGTGTTCTGGTGACCAATCTGGCTGCCACATTTTGAACAAGTTGAAGCTTCCGAACTTCCATGTAGAGAACATTACAGAAATCCAAACGAGAGATTACCAGGGCAAGTACTACAGCGTCAAGGTCCTTCCAGTCCAGGTAAGAAGACAGTTGGTGAATCAACTGAAGTTGATACCAAGCACTCCTGGCCATCGCATCCACTTGAGATGTCAATTATAGAGATGAATCCAGGAGTACTCCCAAACTGCAAACTTTGTCCTTTAGGAGAAGTGTGACCCCATCCAGGACTGGATGAAAAAGCTCTCTCCCCGGACTAGAGGTACCTATCACAAGCACCTCCGTTTTCTCTGGATTCAGCTTGAGTTTGTTTTCCCTCATCCAGCCCATTACCGACCCTAGGCAGGCATCCACAGGAGTGATGCCATCCTTAGTCACTGCATCAGTCAGAGACATAGAGAAATAAAGTTGGGTGTCATCAGCATACTGATAACACCGCACCCCATGTCTCCGGATGATCTCACCCAGCGGCTTCATGTAAATGTTAAACAGCATGGAGGATAGGATGGCACCCCGTGGGTCAGCTCTCTTTTAGAAGAGCTACTATCCCCCAGCCTCACCACCTGGAATCTGCCTGAGAGGTAGGACCGGAGCCACTGGAGCGCAGTGCCCCCAATACCTAATTCCCTCAGGCGTTCCAGAAGGATACCATGGTCTATGGCAGGGGTAGGCAACCTTTCCCCTTTAAGGGCCAAGGGACTTCAGCTCCCAGAAGCCTCAGCCATGTTGGCCAGTAGTCCCATGTTGGCCAATAGCTCCTGGGATTCTGGGAGTTGAAGTCCCTCGGCCCTTAAATGGGAAAGGTTGCCTACCCCTGGTCTATGGTATCAAATGCCGCTGAGATGTCCAAGAGCACCAACAGGGTCACACTTCCCCTCTTGATGCCCAGATGAAGATCATCGACTAAGGCGACCTTGGCAGTATCAACTTCGTATCCCGCCCTGAAGCCAGTTTCAAATGGGTCCAGATAATCGGTATCTTCCAAGACAGCCTGGAAGACTTTTATGGACCTAATAAAAATTAAAATTATTATATATTGAAAATGTCTTCACTGAAAACCATTCTCAGACTGAAACATGACTGGGATGTGAAATGATAAAAGAAACACTGGAGGGTGCTAGCAGGGGGTGGTCTGAATTGATTCTCGGGGGGGAAATTAGGATTAAACAAGGCATGATGGTGGTCACCGAACAAACAGGCAGTGCCATTGTTCTATAAAGACCTGAATATATTGCATGTCTTTATAGCTTCCTATAGAGTGAAGGCTTGGAGATGTGTTTGTTTTGTAAAACTCTGACAGGGTTTATGCTTGCCAGCAATATGAGTTTCATATTGGACAGGAGGCACTGAAAATATCCATCAGTGAATGAGATCTTGCCCTCACACTAAATGCATTTCTTGATGAATGAGCATGAGACCACAAGACCATCTCACAATGACAATCATTAGAGGAGAAAATGAGGAATCTCACCAGATGAAGGAAGGGGCGGGCTATAAATAAGGGGCGGGCTATAAATAAAAATTTATTATTATTATTATTATAAAACAAACAACAAAGAGAAAGCAAAAAGTATGATGAAGAGAAAAACACTCAGAAAAAAGTACTTGCGGAGATTCTTAATCTAGTGGTTGTGGTGGCAACAGCAGATGAAAAAGAACTGAGGGAAACTGAGATATACAGGTAGAGTTAAGATAAACAGAACCTAAGAATAAATTTAACATACTAAAAAAAAATAAAGTCGAATCATTTGAGAAAAATAATCTGAATGCTAACTTTTCAGGAATGAAGAGAAATTTATCATTAAAGGTATCTTCTGTCAAGAGATTCTGAAGATGTAAAAGATAGAGAACTGACATACTACAGAATCAGGCACCCACTCAGCTCAGCTTTATTGACCAGAAGTGCTACTTTCTGTGCAATAAATTTGTGTCATCTGGGCAGACTTCACTGATATTGTTCAAACTGAGCACGTACTTTACTCAGGAAAGCCTACTGTAATTAAATCTTGTTTAGGTAAGCCCAACATAGAATCACAGAGTTGGAAGATACCACAAGGGCCATCCAGTCCAACCCCCTGCCATGCAGGAACTCACAATCAAAACATCCTGAACAGATGGCCATCCAGCTTCTGTTTAAAAACTTCCACAGGAGGAGACTCCATCATCTCTGAGGGAGTGTGTTCCACTGTCACACAGCTCTTACTGTCAGGAAGTTTCTCCTAATGTTGAGGTGGAATCTCTTTTCCTGTAGCTTGCATCCATAGTTCCGTGCTGTAGTCTCTGGAGCAGCAGAAAACAAGCTTGCTCCGTCTTCAGTGTGACACCCCTTCAAATACTTAAACAGGGCTATCATATGATACCCAGCTCCCTAAGTCTCTCCTCATACGGCAAGGTTTCCAGACCTTTCACCATTTTGGTGGCCCTCCTCTGGACAATCCTTTTTGAACTGTGGTGCCTAGAATTGGACACAGTATTCCAGGTGAGGCCTGACCAAAGCAGAATAAAGTGGCACGACTACTGCCCTTGATCTAGACACTAAACTTCTATTGATGCAGCCTAGAATTGCATTGGTCTTTTTAGCTGACACATCACACTATTGACTCATGTTCAACTGGTGGTCTACTAGGATTCTTAGATCACATGTAATCTTGTTAAGCCAGGTGTCCGCCATCCTATGTCTATGCACTTCAGTTTTTCCGTTTAAGTGCAGTACCTTACATTTCTCCCTGCTGAAATTCATTTTGTTAGTTTTGGCCCAGCTTTCTAATCTATTAAGGTTATTTTGAATTTTGATCCTGTCTTCTGGGATATTAGCTATTCCTCCTAATTTGGTGTCATATGCCAATTTGATAAGCATGCTCCCTATTCTTCATCCAAGTCATTGATAAAGATGTTGAATAGTGCTGGGCCCAGGACAGAACCCTGTGGCACCCCACTAGTCACTTCTCTCCAGGATGAGCATCCTCTTCATTAGTGAAAGTTCAATGGACTATTTGCTATTCTATCATAATCTCCTCCTTGTCCAAGAGAGGAAAGGGCAAAGCTGTCAGCAGTGAGAAAGCCAAGGCCCTCTGAATTTTTCTGGATTCCAACTCCTGTCATCCCCAGGAAGTATAGTCAGTAGTCAGGAATGGTACTGCTTGTAACTAACCATCATCGGGCAGGCAAGAAGTTCTTGAAATAACACTTCTTGAAGAGAGAATGTGGAATTTAAAAATGAATAATGCTGTGTGTTTTATAAAAAAAATGCTCTTACATTATTTTCATGTGGGAAAGTCTGAAACCAACAAAATGAATGATAGCAAAATTTGACAATTGAAAAGAAAAAAGAAGCAATGCTCCACATAAAGACCATAACTCAATGGCAGAAAACATGACTTCTACAGTCTCAGGTTCAACTCCTAGCATCTTCAGAAGAGTCTAGGAAAAACATGTGCTACGAGCACATACAGACAGCCCTTCAAAGGTTTCAGACTACAATATCTATCATGTCTGACCACTGGCCATATACAGCAGAGATGAAGTCCAAATATCTGAAAATTATCGCATCAGGGAAGGCTGGTAGAGAATAAGAGTGCTAGACAGAACAACGATTTGACACTGTATACGGTAATGTCCTATTTCACTTCCAGATACCAATGGTCCAACTGAAAAGCTGACAAGCATGAAAAAGGTAAGATTCCTTTATTAGATTTATATTCTGCCTTTCTCCCAAAATTGGGCCTGAAGTCAGCCTAACAGAATTATCCATCCTCCATAAGACACTACTCTCCAGATTCCCCCTTCATATGTACTGCTAGTGAAGAAAGTTTTGTTGCTGCTGAGAACTGTATGCACACTGTTGATCATTTCAACAGGATGGTTATTCACACAACAAATGAAGAGTTATTCTTTAAAAATGCTATTAATCTTAATCAACCATTCATACTTTAATGTAGGTTACTTGTTGTCCTATGGTTTGCTTTAAGTAGATTTGCATGGTTAAACTCTAATCATTACTTCCTGGACTATTGAGGCCAACTGCCAAGCTGTGTCATATGCCAACAGGAGCAAGGTTGGAGAGGCAAAATGATTCTATTCTCCCTTTCTGAAAGTTGCCAAAAATAAATTCTCACAATTTTATTATTAATTTAGCAGAATTAGAGGCCAATTTCTGAAGCTGATTAGTTATGCTTTTTGAAATACCATTTTGTTGAAAAACAAGTAAGAATGCCCTCACCTACATGCTTGGATAGCCACACTCTGACTCTTGGCAGTAAATTCAATTACTCTGAATATTGTTAGACAGTAAAAGCATTAGTGCCAGTTAAACAGCCAAATATGCCACTACCTTACCTGCTTTTGCTGAGGATGGCCGGGTCAGTCTTTGGCTGTAGATCTGCATAGCACTCTGAAAGGAAGAGAAGGGACTGACAGTAAAACTGCCAGACTGACAACGGTGTAATCCTGCATTGTTGGAGGACAGTTGGGATACATTTTTTGTTGTGCTAGACCAGATGTCATTTGCTGCATTTTGGAAAGAAGGGGAAGGAGTCAGTCTAGAACCAGAGGAAAGAGAGAGGGCTGAGAGATGATCAGGCACCTGTGCATTATCAGAGGCAGCAGTATGAGAGGACAACTGGGAACTGATGTTTTGTGGGAGGATGGCATCAGGAACAGAAGAAGAAGCATTAAGAAGGCTGAGTTGTGGTGCATTCTCATCTTCTGGTGAAGAAGGAACCCCTATTTAAAAAATCAAAGACATATGCAAGCTAATTGGGGCTTTTAATATTTTTAGACGACCACAAACGCAACATACACATTCATACTGGAGTAGCCTTTTACAAACTTGTTTAGAGAACTGAATACTATAAACAAAGGACATAGGTATACAAGACATGTGGTGTAACACAATAGTTTTCTACAAGATATATTCACCATTACCTCTGACATTCAAAAGAGGTTTTTCTAAAGGACCTGATTTTCATTAAAAATTGCTTTCTCACTGGATTCTGCCTGTTAGTGTATGTGTGTGTATATAATTACATTCACTATTTTTGCTATATTGAAGTTTTTATACTATTCTACTGTTTATAGGGCTGTTCTTCTATTTAAACCTTCTACTTAATATTAATTAGGATGGTTGCCAACTGTTGATTTGTGCAGGTTAACATTTATTATACACACAAATATATACATATAATTTCTTTAGTGTCCTCTACTGTACACTGTAATATTGGAAGTTCCATTAAAATGATATTCAGAAACCCAATAAATGTAACATAAACCACAATCCACTGGTAATTTATACATTCTAAATAAACTGTTACAGTTCTAACCACTGAACAATATTTCTAGTCTCTTATATAACAGTGAAGCGATTAGAGTGTTGGAAGCTCTGCAAGACAGATAAAATTATCTTTCCAGTGAAACCAAGAAAATGTACAACCTAGAATTTATTAACTGGAAATTAAGAAAAAAATATGTTTCAGTATTCACTCAATTGATCCTTTGATTTATTATACCATTCAAAATTATAATAATTGCAAAACAGAAAAGAATCTTTGTATAAGTCATTCTACATTATGAATTAAGGTTTGAGAAAAATGAGAATTTTTAGTATATTAATGTGTTAATTATTCTGCTCTAAGTTTTATTTTAATGTCAATCAAAGATTTGCATGTACACATTGATTTTCTGCTACAGCTATACATACTCAATTGTTTTACTCACTGGATAGTCTGGTTTCTTTGGGTTGATCACCTCTCAACTCCTCTGTCACATTTTCCTTAACCACTGGAATTTGGGATTGCTGTTTTTCAGTTTCTTCCATCTTTTCTGGGTGATCTGAAAAGAAATTTGGAACTGAGTAAAGTCTCAGCTGCTACCCTGCTGTTTACTATATCATTGCTTTCTTATACTGGAATCATTTGTTATTCAGAGTATCTTCAAACAAAAATCCATCCCAGCAATGGAAGTGCTTATCCAAACTATCCTGGTATTTCCACATATCTAATAGGGAGACATAATTATATACTGCACCTTGGTTTCTAACAGTTCTATGTGAGGTTATTGGAGACAACAATTAGTAGGAGAAGGCACGCATACTCACCCTCTTTGGCTCTGCTTTCCAACTGACTGTTACTATGTTTTGTAGTTCCAGGGTTTGTTCCCAGGAAGACACTTGCTGATTTATTTTTGTGTGTGTAAAAAGTCAACACCTCTTCCAGTTCACTTTCACTAGGATGAGAAGAGAATGAAAAATAGTACATGGCAAATGTTTGCAATTCTGTAACACAATTTCAACTGATGCACGGAGATGTTCATTGGGAAGCATCCAATGAAAGAAAGAAAAATGCGAGGAGAGAAACTAAAAGGAAATTGAAACTGATTTAGAAATTTTTAAACTACTTAAATCCGTACCAGCTTTAAGATTTTGCCCATCCAAAGTTTTAGACCAAAGACTGAGATTACCTGAATGTTAGTTGTTCTCTCTCCCATCAATGCATAGAAAAAAGAGGGAGTGGCTTAACAATAAAAAAAGGTGACTATAGAAGCTCAGTATTTTTACATGTGTCACAGAAACTCTGAATAAGTCTGTTGACAGAATTATTTTTAAACATTCCAGCCTAATGACCAGAGCTGCAATAACTGCTGGGATCAGTGACCGTCACTCAGCTAGTATCACTCTTGAGTTACATTTTCTTCTTTTTTCATGCAACTCCTGTCATTGGGTGGGAAAACATGAAAATAGAAAGAAGGAATCAGCAGGAACGTAGCCTTCATGTCGACAACATACTATATCCACTTCTATTTGTCTCTGCATGATACAATTATGAACTCAATTATTCAAAATTATGAAGAAAGCAATTATGAACTTCTGCTATCATTTGCTAGGGTCAAGCATAGAACCAAAGAAATACACTAAGTAAAGCTCTTTCAAGGCCAAAGAAGCAAAGAAAGTCTTGCCTAGCATGCATAAGGAAAAACAAGTAAGTGTACTAGTTGCCTGAATTCTAATCATTTTGCTACATTAATAGTCTGAAGCGTAGAAAATAAGGAAGCAATACGTCAAATATTCTGAATAGCTGATTGAGAGGAAATCTAGAAGACATCCACCTAAGACTTTTAACAGGGACAAACCTGACAGCTAGCCACAATCAGTCAAATACTCTGAGTCCTGTCAAATTACTCTCTCTCTTCAGTTAACCTGAAACATTAAAATTTGCCTATCCCAACATTGCAATACTAATTAACAACAGCCAAGGGGAGGAGAAAATAAAAGAGAGAACTCCAAGAGTTGAGAAAGAAAAACCTTCCTTTCCTTTATGTACCAAGACATCTTTCCCCCTTTTCTCCTTCCAGTCTATTCCAGTCTGTCTATTCTAAAGAAAAGATGGAACATATAAAACCACCCCAAACATCTTTGTGCAGTCTAGAAATTCTTGGCAAAATCCTAACAAGTCCACTTTCTTTCTGGAAGTAATGGTTATGCTTTTTTGCTCATTTACCTATGGGTAGAAAGAGGTGGTTTTAAAATCTGATGGGCAGGAGAGGCTTAAGAAAAGCATTATAAATTCAGTTCTTACCTTGCCCTAGAAACAAATTCATGAAAGCCTTCAGGATCCACACCCTCTTCCTCCTCCTCCTCCTCTTCCTCCTCCTGTTTCTGTTTTAACTTTCTCTGAGCCATCTGATCAGTTTCCTGCAAGTAAGCAACAATGAAGTAACCTTTCAAACCATCCTATCTGAATATATATTATGTGATACTTAAGAAGCTTATAAGTGAAACAGTTGAGGGAGAGAACACATCAAATATATTCAGAACACTGAAACACACAAGCCACATAGGAATTGTACTGATTCTCATTGCTGATTGTCAACTACAGAAATCATAGCATGACTATAAGCAGTATGCCCATGTTTTCAAGATTTTCTGTACAAGAATGAGAATTAGATTTTTTTTTAATGAGACTTCAGTGGGTATACACTGTTCTATGATATCATCCAGAGGCCTCTCTAGCACACTTAAAAATTTCAATACTGTTTCAGGTAACATAAAGATACTTCTGGTGGTAACAGCAAGGGACTGGGTCACTAGAGACAGTGCTCATCCTAACAATCGCCTTTGCAGGAATATAAAGATCTGAAATCTTTATTAATCCTATCTTGGGGAAGAGAAGGGAAAAAGGGGCTTGAATGAGGACCCGATCAGCAGTTGGTAAGGACATTGCGGACACAATTTACAAGCCAAGGAGACAGAGCTGCAGAGCAGCCTGTCCTGTTAATGGCAGCCAAAGCTGGCACTGCTTTTTTTTAAGCCTAGAAAGTTAGAAGTCTGTTTTATTTATTTAGATCTTTGGTGGACAGCACCTTCACATTTCTTTGGACTTTGTTATAAAGAGTCACGGAATTCACTCAAATACCTACAGGATAATAAGTAGCTTGTACTTTCTTTTTTCTTAGTCAACAGACTTTCCCCTGGTGGAGGAAGTTGGGGGGAACTTTGTAAAGTAGTATAAAGGAAGTAAAAAGAAAGTCGATTAAAGTAAGGGATATTAAAGAAGGACCATAGAAAGGGATGAAGAAGGTGGGAGAAAGTGAAAGAAGATGTAGAGAAAGTTGATGAAGGTTAGTGAAGTTGGTTTGAGAGCTGAGTGGAGCAGGGAGAAGTGAGAGACAAAGAGAAAGGGAAGTTGAGAAAGGACAATGGCGGAGTGAAACTTGCCAGTGGGACATGAAAGTGAAGGAAGAGGGAAGACAGTCTGAATATGTGACGTGACAAATTATAACCCCAAGAGAAAGAGAAAAGCAATTTGATTTATATAGAGAGAAAGACTGTTGACGGAAGGAGGATATGTGACTGGGGGGGAGGAACGAGACTACAGGAGAAGGGGAACATAGATTGGGCAAGAGAGAAAGGCAACAACAGAAGGAGGACAGGGGAACAAAGATGGCAATCTAAGGTAGAGAAAGTTGATTCTTCTATTCCATTGAGGCACTAGTCCAGCACAGAAAAAGATCTGATGGAAAGAGGACTGGGGAGGGGACAACAATGAAGGAGAGGAAAGAAATTAACCTATACTGAATAATTCATTGATCTATTGTTTATTAAATCACCATCCCACTAATATCGGAACTAAAAATAAAGTCAGCTGGGACTCCTCTATCGGACAGTAACTATAGAGGAAGCTGGTGGGATTGATTTGACCTTGTAATTATTTAATTCATATCAATTAACAATTTAATTATTTAAAAATAGTCTAATAAAATATTAGGTAATTAATTAACTATAATGAATTTTTGAAGGCTTGACAATTCAAACATTGACTCCATTCTGAGATAACTTCTGTTTATAAAATATCTGTTTAAAAAAACCATCAGAGATGAACTGGATTTAAGTGGACTGAATATATATTTATTATTTTTTTAATCCTGTTAATTGATTTTTATTGAATATACTAGTATATTTATACTCAGTATAAAATTTAGTATAAATAAGAATAGGAATTCCAATATAATTGTTTTAGAGCTGATATTATTAAGGTTTGTTTATTTTTAGTTTACATTTTGGATAAAATTCATATGGAACGGAGCAAAATAGTATTGAACTAAATGATTTGATAAAGTTAATTGATGTGATTATTGTGAATGAATTTATTGATTTGAAAATAACTTAGAGGAAAGACCTCGATAAAAAATTAATTTAAGAATTAGTGTAATTAGAAACAATAGGAATATATTATTGTGGGGACTAAGATAATTAATTGGTGAGTTAAATCATTTCAAGTCAAAAATTAATTTTTATTCATAGATTTTTGATTAATAAGTTGATGAATGAATGGTGGTGGTTCTTTCTAGGAGAATGTTTGAATGAATTACCAGGACACTGAATTTGCGGTATAATTAACTTGTCACAATTCATCTAAGTAAAAGAGATTATTTGTAAAAAAGAAAAGATAATAATTAAGGATAAGTTTAGCGAGAAGATAAGATGGCAGCAGGTTATAAGAAAACAACAACAACAACTACAAGACATGGTTCAACTGAAGCTCCTGGTATAACCATAGACCCTATCTCAATATCTCTAGAGGAATTTAAAAAAATTAAAGAAGAAATGAGATGCAAGATGAAACAAGAATTGAAGGCATCCAGAAAAGACGCTAAAGAAGATATGCAGAAAGAGTTGGGGGTATTTGGCAAAAAATTAAATAAGATTACAAAAGATATTGAAGGATTACAAAAGATATTGAAGGACAGAGACAAAAGAACTGGGGGGGGGGAAACAGAACACTGAACTACTAAAGAACTACAAGAAATATAAAGAAGAGATGGGAATATAATCTTGCTACAAGAGATCAGATACAGGGGGAAATGTTTGAAATTAAGAGTATAGGAAGAACCCAAAGAAGATATCTTCAGAAAGATCATTACGGCATTATCGGGCTTTGTAAAATCTACAGATGATGAGATGGAAAATGAGATTGATAAAATTTTCAGGGAGAAAAAAGATTACCCCGGGATGTAGAGATAACATTTGTTAGATCCAAATCAAAGAACAAGTACTTCAAAAAAGCTACCAAGAGGGTCTGATCATTGATGGAAGAATAGCAAGAATTTATAAAAACATTCCAACTGACGTGTTAAAAAAAAAAAGACAGGGCTATAAATTTGTGACCCAAGAACTGATCAGATAGAAAATAACTTATTCATGGGAAAGAATAGAAGGAGTATCATTCATATATAAGCAAAGGCAATACAGAATCAATACAATCCAGAAAGCGAAGGTCTTCATGAGAAAATTGAGAAATAAAAAAGGAAAGGATGAACGAGAAGAGGCAGAATGAAAACAAGGGGCACTGAACACAAAATGCCAAAGGAAACAGATCCTCCAAACAAAGATGAAGAAAATGGCAAGGTAGCCGCCGATCAGGAAGATCTGAATCTAGAAACTGAGAAAGGTGAAATTGGGATAGCAAGTGAAGAGGAAAGAGAAGGAAAAGAAGAGATTTAACTAAATAAAATTAATCAATCATAGCATTAAAAATTGGATCTTAAAGTGTAAAGGAGCTAAATTCTGAATACAAAAGGAGTAAAGTTTTACATTATCTGGCGAAGAAAAATCTAGATATAATAAGTCTTCAAGATGTGAAAATGAAAGGAAAGGATATAAAATACTTGAATAATCCAAAACTAGGACAATTCTTTGTGGCTGCTAATATTAAAACAAAATGAGGAGTGGTGATCTATGTTCAGAATAAATATATAGCAATTGAAGTATGCAAAGATGAAATGGGCTACTACATTGGAATTGAAATCAGAATCAGTGACATAAAATGTTTATTATTTGGCATATATGAACCAATGGAAAACAGGCAATTTTTTTTCAAGAAAACAGAAGACGAGATTGGAAATTTGGACTATGAGAATATTATTGCATTTGGAGACTGGAATGGTGTAATAGATCCACTCAAAGATAGGTCCTCAAGCAAAAAAATTAAGAAGAATCAAGGGAAATGACCAGCATCCTTTTTTGAGTTAAAGGACAAGATGAACTTAATAGATATTTGGAGAAGACTTTATCCAGAGGAAAAAGGACACACTTTTTTCTCGGAGAGTCATAAATCCACATCTAGAACTGAGATGTATTTAGTCTCAAACTCTTTCTTGTCAAAAAATTTTAAAAAATAGGGATCTTGCCGAAACTTATTTTTGACCATAACCCTATCCTTCTTAGGATAGAATTAGGTCAAAAACAATTCAACTGGAAGTTAAATGAAACTTTATTAAATGACAAGAAATTTCTTGAACAAGCAAAATTTGAAATGAGGAATTATTTTTCTGAAAATATAACTGAAGACATTCCAATGAAGATAATTTGGGATACTAGCAAAGCTTTCATGAGAGGGGTCCTGATATAAAGAGAAGCAGAATTAAAGCACAAATATAAACGAGAAATGGGGGAAAAATGGAAAGAAAGATCTTAGAAGCAGAATTTGAATTAAGTAAAGATCCAACAAATGACAGGAAAAATAAACATCTAAAATGGTTGAAGTTGTAATTGAACAAGACATTAACTATAGAAATTGAGAGGAAAATTAAATACATTAAGCAGTAACACTTAAGTGCAAATAAATCAGGAAAGTGGTTGGCAACCAGATTGAGAAAAGAAAAAGAAAAGAAACTATTAATGAATTTAAATGAAGATGGGAAATTAATTAATAAACAAGAGGACATAAAATTTTAAGAAGAGTTAAAAATATCACTTCAAAGAATGTTAAATGACATAAAGAACAAAAGAATACCAGAAACATGGAAGAATGCCAACATTACATTGATTCCAAAAGAAGGAAAGGGAGATAAAGAAGTTTCAAACTACAGACCCATATCTCTTTTGAATACTGATTATAAAATTATGGTAACTATTTTGGCTGAAAAGTTAAAATATATTATTGTAGAATAGATAAATGAAGACCAGGGGTAGGCAACCTTTCCCCTTTAAGGGCCGAGGGACTTCAGCTCCCAGAATCCCAGAAGCTATTGGCCAACATGGGACTATTGGCCATCATGGCTGAGGCTTCTGGGAGCTGAAGTCCCTCGGCCCTTAAAGGGGAAAGGTTGCCTACCCCTGATGAAGACCAATCCATCTCCTTCCTTCATGACAAATGAAAGAAAATATAAAATTTTGGATGTTCTAGAGTACTATGAAAGAAATAATGAAAACAATTTTGTTGATGCAGAAAAGGCATTCGACAATGTGAACTGGAGATGTATGATTGAAATTATGTATCGAATGGGAATAGGGGCAAATTTTATAACTTGGATAAAAAGAATTTATGAAAAATAAACAGCTCAATTAATTGTAAATGGAAGATCAAGAACATTTAATATAAAACAAGACACCAGACAGGGATGCCCTCTATCCCCATTACTCTTTATAATCGTGCTAGAAATTTTGGCCAACAACATAAAGAATGAAGATATTAGAGGATCAAAAATAAAAGGCTTTGAATATAAACTCCAGGCATTTGCTAATGATGGTAATCATACTAGAAGAACCTAATCAGCAAATAGAGAAACTTTTTGATATAATGGAAGACTTTAGAAAGGTTTCTGAGTTTAAAATTAATAGAAAGAAGACACAAATTATAACCAAAAATTTATCAAAAAAAGAGGACAAAATGATAGAAAACAGTACTAAATATCAGATACAAAGCAAAGTTAAATATCTTGGAATTTGGCTGACAATAAAGGATATGGACCTTTTTGACAATAATTATAAATTGATATGGAAAGAAATCAAGAAAGATTTGGTGAAATGGAGCAAGTTACAACTTACATTGACAGGAAGAATAGAAGCCATCAAGATGATAATTTTGCCAAAAATGAATTTTCTGTTTCAATGTATCACAATATTAAATAATGAAAAACCATTGCAAGAAGGCAAAATGACTTAGAGAAATTTGTTTGGAACAATAAGAAACACCTATTAATTGGAAAATGATGACAAAAAGAAGGATGAGGAGGAGTACCAGACTTAAAATTGTATTATAGGGCGAATGCATTAAATTGGGTTACCAACTGGATTACATTAGATGATCTCAAATTATTGACAATTGAAGGATTTAACAATTGATTTGGATGGCATGCCTACATTTGGTATGGTAAAGCAGCTGTCTACCATAAATTTCATCATCATATTGACAAAAAAGCTTTACTCTAAGTTTGGGAATATTTCAAGAAGAAGACATATTGAAAGAAACCACTTGGGTGTCACCTAGGAAGTCTTCCTAGGAAGATGAAAAGCATTGGACAAATGGCTCTTCTATGAAGACATATTGAACAAAACACATTTAGATAAGTATGAAATGAAATCAATAAATGGGCTAAGCCAACTAGATCCCAAAATGCATTAGCTTTTATGTATGCAATTGAAGGAAAGATTTATAATGGACCAAGAAATTGAATTTGGAAATGAAGATCCTGAAATTGAGTCCAAACAAGAAGAAAACAGCAAAATTACACAAATTATTAAGGAACCATGAACAAGAAGAAGACTTGACCTCTGATGCCGTGATAAAATGGGCATTGGACTGTGATAAAATGATTGATTTAGAAAGTTGGAAATATGTTAGGACAAAAATAAAAAAATTAATGAAATCCCATGAATTATTATAAAAGATTTGCTGCCTACTCTGGATCTTAATTATTTGAATTTACAAACAATCCTCATATGAGAAACAATGTCCTTTGAAAAGTGTGCAAAATAGTCCTATTTATCTGTACTATGCACATACTATGTGCTAATTCTCAATGCATCAATTCATATTGTAAAAATGCAATTCATACTGTAAGAAATGTATATGTCCTTAAATGGCTGGTTTTGTCTTCAAAGAAGTAGTAGTACTACTGTCAAATTCAGCCATGCAGCCAATTGACATATTTTACCATTTGAAGTTGGCTACTGATATTTAGCATTCTCTGACTAAAGAAAGCTGAAGAGATAACTTTGTGGATAATGAAAGGTTAATACCTACTGTGAATGATCATTCTTTAGGAAGGCTGAAGGCACAATCCAGTCGGATATTCTCTTGCACTAGTTGATCAAGACATGAAATCAAAATTCCAAATCTGTTAAAACCTTATCTCAGGGGTAAGCAACCTTTTTGAGTCGGGGGCCAGGTTGCTGTCCCTCAGACAATTGGGGGGGCCGAAGCACCAAAAACAAACAAACAAACAAACAAATAAATAAATAAATAATTTAATTTTAAAAAATGCATGCACACTCTCTCAGCCCCAGAAAAGCCATGGCAAAACCCCTGTGGAGATTTTACCAAGAAAACCCCAAGAACAAGTAATAATAACAATAATCAATATCATCCTGGGGCCGGTCCAAAGGCCTCAGGGTGCTGCATCCAGCCCCCGGGCCTTAGGTTGCCTACCCCTGCCTTATCTGCTTTTCTCTCTCCAGTTTTGTTACATCACCATGAGTAAAATATATTTATATACACATATTTTTATTACTGCAGCATGTAGGGGGTGGATTGCTCCTTCTGCCTTTCTAGAATGATAATTCAAGGTAGATATCAAGCTCTCATTCTTAAGAGAGCTGAAGGAGCAATCCACAACTACTGGCATATACCCAAACCCAACCTCTTATGAGTAGGAGTAGCTGCCTGTTTCCTTAACCACTGCTTGTAGAATAATAGAAAAGAAGAATAAAGGCTTCCTGTCCTGACTTGAGTTTGTCCACTTTACAATGTTCAATAAATATTGATGATTCCTTCCATTCAGCTGTTTTAAACCCTTAATCCAATGAATGTGGATGTCGAGGCCACCAACCTTGTCAAATAGGCCCACACATACTGTGGTCTTGGAATACAGGAGTAATTATAGTATAAGTAAATACAGCTTTTCAACCATCTGGAAATCACTGATTTAGTTGAATCCTAAGGTTCTTGGATGGAAAGAAATAAAGCTTATGTACATCTTACTGTTTTTGTCCTTTCTATGTAAACCAATGATTTCAAAAATGGATGCTACCACTCCCCGAGGGCTGTAAAAAGATCCAAGGGGACAGTGAAGGAAAAGAGGGAGGAAGGGGAGCAGTGAGGGAAAAGGGGAGGAAGGGAGGCCATCAGTCAAACTATTGGTGCTCAAGGAAGATAAGGGGAACCAGTAGGCTTTTGGACCATGGTGGGGATGAGGGTTGTATGAAGCATCTCTTTTCAGCATCCCTTATAACCACCATGCATCCTAGTTGACCACTTCATGTGGTGGTGTCTCCCATTCTTCACCTCCCCACATGAGCTCACTCCCTTTGCCACATCTTTCACTAGTAGTGGTGGTGGTGATTGGGAAACTCTTGTGAGGCTTGGCCACAGGGCATCACTTCTGTGGTTCGGAATGGCACCATTTTAGGACAGTAAATGACTGGAGTGAAACATTAGACAATGTAGCAATGGGGAGAAGCAGCAGCAAAAAGGAGCTTTCAAGTTTGGGACTAAGCTTAAGCTTTGTGAGCTTTATCAGGCCTTGACTGATAGGCTGGAGCTGTGCTGCTGCTGCTGCTCCTGCTTTTGTTTGAGAGAGGCCAAGAGAAGAGGTAGCAGAAGAAACAATATTTGTGGGGGGGAGGGTTGACCTGAAGCTCTGTGGAAAAGGCATGTCTCTGAAGAATGAGGGCAGCAGTATCCGGGATTGATTCTTGGAAAGTCCTTCACTTCAGAATTGTTAAATCTCTTCCTTTCCCCATCCACACCAGTCTCCAGTCCAGTAGATGTGGCCTCTATAAACCCTACACATACACACATACAGGATGTGTTCCTCTCCACCAGGGTGAAGGATTAAGTTTTTCCTCACTGGGGAGAAAAGTGGGATGCCAGCTGTGCCCCTCTCTGCTCCAGCACAGAAAGAATGAAGAGTTCTCCCTCAGTGAGGAGAAAAGTGGGAAGCCAGGTGCACTGCTCTCCGCCTCAGCAAAGAAGGATTGAGAGTTCTTCCTCACTGGGGAAAAGTTTTTCACTTTCCACTTGTTCGCTCTGGGAGCAGAAACTGAACAGCTAGCTGAGCAGCAACTGAGAAGCCTCAGTTGCCAACCTCTGATTCAATATGATGGCCAGAAGGAACAACTTTTAAATCATCTGACTTCCTTTTCTTCTTCTGGTGAGTCAGTGTTGGTAAATCTATAGTCGTCCCTCCATATTTGCAAATTTGACATTCGTGGTTTTGGTTATTCACGAATGTTAAACCCGGACTCCTCCCATCCTCGAAAGGCATTGGAGCAGCCTCTCCAATGCCTTTCAGGGATGGGAGGGGTCAGAGAATGGAGTGCTCCATTCCTCCGAGTCTTGGCCCCCCCCTAGAAGCTTGAGGGATGTTTTTCAGGGTGGGAGGGATGCTCCACCACCCCTCCCACTCTGAAAATGGCTGCCATGTGGGGAGGAGGGCTGTTCACGGTTTTTCCATATTCACAGGGGTCTTGATCTCCTAACCCCTGCGAATATGGAGGGACTACTGTATTGCCTTCATTTTTTCTTTATTTTTAACATTTTAAACCTTTTTAGCCTTCTCTGAGGTAATTATTTTTAGTCTTACGACCATGGCTTTTGAATCCAGCACTGATGAAGAGACTTCCTTATTGCCCTCACGAGATGTTAGGAGAAAAAAAAATTCAGGGCAGACTCCAATTCCTATTCAGAGATACACTGCTCAACACCCAGCTGAACTTCTGAATCATTTTTGTTTATAATTTCCTGCCATGTAGCTTGTGTACTTGCAGCTAATTGAGCACGGCACTAATTTTCTCATCTGGCAGCTTTTGCTTTTTCTCCAATGGAGTGGTAGAGAACTTCCCTGTCTGCATCTGAAACCATGTTTTTTTTCCCTCTTTTTCTTTTACATTTCTGCTGTCAATTCATTTTGGTCAGAGCCACGCACTACTCGTGGTTCTTCTCTGTCTGGTCTGCAGTACTGCCAGCACCTCCAATTACACAAGGTGCTCAAGAAATACTTAGAGTCTCCAAGTTCTATTTACAGAAATTTACTACAGCACTATATGTATGACAACCAACCAAATAATACTCAATAATAACCCACACTCAATAATGCCTATATTTATGAACACTGTCCATGGCATGATCTCCCTACACAGTTGCCTGCAATTGTCCCTTGCATATGTCTGTTGAGTCATCCTGGGCATGTCCTCCAAGTGGAGTGACAATGATACTTCACCCTGGTGCAACCTTTCCAGATATTGCATCATCCAGTTACTTCAGCCAGCTGCATTATTCTATCCTGTGAAATTCTTAATTGTACATCCATACATGTACTGACAGTTTAAATTGTAGTGTTATAGAATGAGAGAGACAGAGAAGCGAAACAGACCACCCAGAAGGAGTACCTCTGCGCCGCCCCTTTTTTCACCAATTGGGCTGCAGCAACTGCATGCTATAGCCCCAATCTGGCATTTTTCCACCTCCAAAAGAAGAAACAAAATGCTGCTCCTTTTGGGAATGGAAAAAATCCACCCTTGCTGCCACCACAGCATTTTTTTATTTTGTGCAGCATGTTTAAATGCTGCACTGCAGAAATGCCATGGATCCAGCCTCTGCCTGAATGGCCGGGCAACTTCCCAACAGCTTGGGGGCAGAGTTAGGGCGTGCAGCCACCATTCCCCTCTCCACCCCAAAGCCGTCCCTTTTGGCTGCTCAGTACAGTCCCAAAGATTCTCAACCAGCTGGCAAAGCAAAAGAAGAAACACAAGGGGAGAGAGAAGCAGGCAAGAATTTAAATGGATTTGGAATTTTGGTTGTCTACCTTGATCAACTGGTGCAAAGAAATATCCAAATGGTTGTTCACCCCTCCTAAAAAAGATGCTTTCGAAGACTCATAAGTTATGGAATTTGCAAAGTGTAAATGGCAAGTTAAGAAAAACAATGAATAACAAAACATTATAAAATAAAAATTACTTTAAAATATATCTGCTATGCCCACAGTGCTGAATTCATTAGGTATTTTTTAAAAAGGGCCTTATATACCAGAGTATAAGGTATGATTCCGGCAACACGTTAGACCAGCTACTTCTCTCTTTTTGTATTCACAAAAAAATTTTTGTCTAATTGTATTTCAGGTGTTAAAATGACAACTGTGACTTGGTTGCATAGATATTCAGTCAGAGAATAGCAACTTGGCAACCAAGAATCATCATATTGCCTCACACTAGTTTCAAGGCCACCATTCTATAGTTTCTCTATAAAAACAATCTGATCTGGATTTCATTTTAGTGAACAATTTTCTTACATTGCAAAAACCCCACTACACTATCAAAGTTTTTTTACCATTGTTTTCAGAGAGAAACAGAGCCATATAATTATCTTTGTGAGCTGCCTTGGGTCCCTTTTTGGGAGGAAGACGGCATAAAAATAAAATAAAATAAAATAAAATAAAATAAAATAAAATAAAATAAATATTGGGAAGCAGCAGCTTAAGCAATCTACCTAACTACACAGCAAGTTCAGTCCCTATTTCCAGCACACTTCCTTGCCTACCCCTACCCAATAAGATAGACATTATTTGCCTGCAGAATTTTGGGTTGTTTCCTTAGCACTTAGTGATATCAGTTACTTACTGGTAAGTCACAAAACTCAGGGCCTGATACAAACAGGTTGCCACAGTGAATTACAAAAGGAACTTGTCAGAAGTGGGATTCGAACCCACGCCTCCAGGGGAGACTGCGACCTGAACGCAGCGCCTTAGACCGCTCGGCCATCCTGACACACCACAGTGAATTACAAAAAAAGCTGAGTAAGCAAAAGCTTTGGCCTACCCTGTACTATCTGAAGAAGGATTTGATCCTAATAAACTGGGAGATTGCCTCCTTGCAACATGCAAAGAAGTCATCATAATAGGAAGTTTGAAAGCATGAAGGAACCATGATTTTGCCTTTTCTATTTCGTTGCATCATTTCAGTCTTGGAACCAGAAAGGCAAAGCAGGGAGCACTAATGTTTTGGATCAACCACATTTATCTTCTCTTAGATTAGACCCCAGCTTACACATTCAGTACTCACCCTATTATAACAGATGATGAATTCACCAAGCTGGTGAGCCAAGATGCGCCTACGGTCAAATAGGGCCAGGCGTCGACTTGGGAGCAACATCCTCAAAGACTGTTGAAGATTACTTGCTGCTCGCTTCAAAAAGCGAACCACCAGTTCCTGTAATCAAGGAACAAAATTAATGAGTCAATCCATCCAGCTGACTTCTTCTATTTCACCATAAAATAATACTAAAAAAGTGTCCGGGCTGGGGTTAAGAGGTGTACTGCAAAACAAAAGAAAAAGAATAACCCATGGACAAAGAGATGCAAGTTATGACATTCAGTATTTGATAAAAGAAATAGAGGAAAAAATATCTCTCTGAATGGATTACAGACTTTTACATGAAATTGTGAATACCACTGTCACTACGATGCATCTCTGGCACTATCTCTGGTCACATTCTCCAAGCCTCATGCTTAATATCAACACTAGCTGCAAAACCATGCTTTTTTGTCCCACTATGTCACCACCAATGGTAGGGAGAACTGCCTCCAAAGTGATCACTTAAAGCAGGATGCCTGCTGTGTGTGTTTAGTTTCAAACACATTCTGTCTCCAGTCTGGATTTACTTTTGGTTAGGTGCCCTATAAACATGCAAATGAACTGCCTCATAGCCAAAGTGTTGAATTTCACAGCTTTCCTCTCACCATCATTATATTAAGTTGGGTTGATCTGTTATTTTAAACATTATTTTTCACAGCACAGCAGACAAAGTAGTTCTTAGAGAGCCAGTTTCAATTTTCCACATGGAAAGAGCAGAAGTAACATTTTCCACTGAGGCAAACTGATTATTCCCAATTCCTGACATAAGGCTTTTAATCTATGAGCTAGATTGGCTCTTTCTTCATAGTCTGTTTTCATAGTCTCCTTTTGGGCTAAGAAAACTGCCTGCTAAGGTAAGGGCAAGGACTAGAAAGGGGGACTGATTTCATTAAGTACTAAAAAGCAGCTGCTTCATACATAGTATAATGGTTCAGCTACTGCAGGGGTAGGCAACCTTTCCCCTTTAAGGGCTGAGGGACTTCAGCTCCCAGAATCCCAGGAGCTATTGGCCAACATGGGACTATTGGCCAACATGGCTGAGGCTTCTGGGAGCTGAAGTCCCTCGGCCCTTAAAGGGGAAAGGTTGCCTACCCCTGAGCTACTGTCTGGGGAGTCAGCAGAAAACTCAAAGTCATATCTGGAAACAAAGTTCTCTATACAGATAGTTTAAGGCAGGGGTAGGCAACCTTTCCCCTTTAAGGGCCGAGGGACTTCAGCTCCCAGAATCCCAGGAGCTATTGGCCAACATGGGACTACTGGCCAACATAGCTGAGGCTTCTGGAAGCTGAAGTCCCTCAGCCCTTAAAGGGGAAAGGTTGCCTACCCCTGGTTTAAGGTGTGAGAATGAGGAAAACTATGGTATGTGAAAAGGTGGAAATTAGAGAGCAGTTGCCACTTGAATCATTCTCTGTTCAGTTGGTTTATCCCCTCTAAATAACTCTTCTAAGTGATCTGCATACAAAGAATCTAGTCTGGTCCAAAGAGAGGTATTCAAATCATTTCAATAGCAGAGGGAGGATGAACTAGTATTGTAATTTTTAAGTATGCTTAGCATTCCTGCATAACCCTAGCTGATGGAAATCAGCTTCACACTGACTGTGATTCAAGAATGCTGAGTAGTATCATCTGGGTTCCTCCCTCCTGTAAACAGATAATCATACATTTTCTTACCATTTGTTCATCTTCCTTGGCTGCCCAGGCAGGATTATGGACCTGATCCCCAGCCTCTTTCATCAGGCGCAACTGGACACGCTGCAGGTAAGCAGAGAAAGCCCTGCGAGCCTGAACTTTGCTGCAGAAGCAGAGAAGCACAGACAACAGTCAGAAGTACAGCTAAGATTCATTGGCTTTAGACTCAAATACCCTTTTGGACACACTGTTTGCTGCTATGGAGCCAAAGGATACTTTAAGATCAACCTTAAGTTTGAGAAGCTTTGCACACTGGCCCATGGGGCCAGCGCAAAGGAGGTAAAAAGGTAAAGGTATTCCCCGTTGACAAGGTTGTCAAGTTGTATCCGACCACAGGGGGTGGTGCTCATCTCCTTTACTAAGCCAAAGAGCCAGTGTAGTCAGAAGGCTTTCATATTTATCAGAAAATATTAGAAAGACTAGCTCAAGATTGGATAGGGAAGTCCTCTCTCAATCATAAAACGTCTGGGGATAAATTCAATATCATCCAACCAGTCTATCTCTGCTGCCTAGGGGAAAGGCCAAAGCATACATTTTATGACAAAAATTCTTTTACAACCTTCACTATAGACTGGATACTGGAAAAATATATCTTGATATTAAGACACAACTGACAGGCCCTGCCAATTTTGCAAAGAAATAGGATACCTCTGTATAGAGAAGGTTGGATCTAGACTAAGGAGGTCACACTTAAATCCCACTGAAGTCAACCTGAAATATTAGTCATGACTAATATAAATTCCATTAATTTCCATGAGATCTAAGTGTAGATAACTTTGTATGGATCCAATTCAGAAAATAAATACACCACTAAAACTTGGAAAGCAGCTAAAACCCTTCCAATGTCTCAAACATAAGGCTGCATTTTCCATTTACAAAGGCTCTTTAAATAGATCACTGAACATTCTTAAAACATTTGAACAGAATCAGAAAACTGGAATAAGTTAATCATCTGCAAAAGCAAAATCTTAATTGTGAGATTAATCCAAAATAGAGTCTTACAACCCTATTCAAACAAGCAGTCAAAGGCAGTCAAATACGTGCACACCATATGATTGACTCTTGAATCCAAAGAATGCACTGATCATATGAAACTGGGCTCTGTCTTTGCTCGTGCTGATTTTGCAAATGAATGAGAAAGGCATTGCTTTTTGGATAGTTCTGAAGAAAGAAATGGCTTGACTAAGGGCCTTTGCAGACTGCCAGAAATAGTGCACATTAAATCGAGGCACTGCCCTGGCTCCTTGCTAGGGAATCATGGGAATTGTATTTTTTTCTGAGACATTGAGCCTTCTCTATCAGAGAGATCTGGTGCCACAATAAATTATAGTTCCCATGATTCCCTAGCACTGAGCCAGGGCTTTTCCGAACTCCCAGGTTCATTTTGGAAGCTACAACTACACAGAAGGCAAGTCTTGTGAAATCAGTTCAGGGGTCTACCAACTGTAATATTCCACTTGCAACAGTGGCCAGCTGTTGTTTCAGGGCCATTGAGATCAGAGCTGCAGCCAACAGCCTCTCTCCCCTTTGCTAGGACAAGGTAACTTACCTATGAATTATGGCAGGAAAAAGTTCTGCTGTTACAGTAATAAAACCATCTAAAACAGGATGTGGCAAAGTGTGGCCCTTCCAAAATTGTATTTGAAACTGCCAAGGGCCCCCAGGCGCCCAAAATATTTTGGAGGAATTTATTTTTTTAAAAGCAAAAATGCCCCTCATGCACTCTAGAGGGCATAGGAGAGCTTGTTTGTTTTAGGCCCAAGAAGTCAAGTGAAATAATAAACCAGATCAATATACATCCCCATCCACAAAAAAGAAGACACAAGAGACTTTAGCAACTATGGGACCATAGCACTGATCTCCCACACAAGCAAAATCATGCTAAAAATTCTGCAACATAGACTCCAACCATACATGGAAAGAGAGATCCCAGAGGTCCAAGCAGGTTGCAGGAATGGAAAAGGCACTAGGGACCACACTGCAAACATGTGATGGCTAATGGAGCACACTAGAGAATTCCAAAAGAAAATCAGCATGTGATTTATAGACTAAAGCAAAGCCTTTGACTGCATAGATCATGAAAGGCTATGGAACGCCCATAAGGACATGGGACAGTGTGAAGCAGATAATCAGGACAAGAGGCTACTGTCAAAACAGAACATGGAGAAACAGAATGGTTCCCAATTGGCAAAGGGGTCAGTCAAGGCTGCATCTTGTCACCCTATCTATTCAACTTTTATGCAGAACAAATTATAAGAAAAGCAGGCTTGGACACAGAAGACCGAGAAGGGAAAATAGGAGGGAGGAATATCAACAATCTAAGATATGCAGGTGACACCACAGTACTAGCAGAAAACCTCACAGACCTGGAAACACCTACTAGGGAAGATCAAAGAAGAAAGTGCAAAGGCAGGCTTAACAATGAACATAAAGAAAACAAAAATAATGACCACTGAGGACCTTCACAAGTTCAACCTAGACAATGAGGAAATAGAAATATAATAGAATTCTCATATCTGTGATCAAACATTGATAGTAACAGGGACTACATCCAGGAAATCAGCAAAAGATTAAGAATGGGGAGAGCGGCTATGAAAGAACTAGAGAATATTCTAAAATGCAAAGATATACAACTCAACACAAAAGTTAGAATTATACAAGCCTTTGTATTCCCTGTTACCATGTATGGATGTGAGAGCTGGACAGTTAAGAAACAAGATAGGAAGAAAATCAATGCATTTGAGATGTGGTGCTGGAGAAGAGTGTTGAGGATCCATCCCATGGACAGCCAGAAGGACAAACACATGGGTCCTAGAGCAGATCAAGCCAGACATCTCACTGGAAGCCAAGATGACAAAACTGAGACTGTCGTACTTTGGACACACCATGAGAAGGAGGACTTACTGGAAAAAACAGTAATGCTAGGAAAGGTAGAGGAAAGTAGAAAGAGAGGAAGGGTGCATGCTAGATGGATGGACTCTTCAGAGGACACAAGTATGGGCTTGCAGGAATTAAGCAGAGCAGTAGAGAATAAGGAGTCTTGGAGATGTCTCATCTATAGGGGCACCATGGGTCAAGATCAACTCAACAATAAATCAGAAGTTGACCTGGAGTTTGTTGCCTTCCCTCCATGAAACACCTGACGCCAAAGCCTGCATTGAAGGTGGGCTCATAAAAACTGTAAACACCTGTCTATGCAGGTGCTGAAGTGAGGACTTTAGCAGCACCTACATGAATAAAACCAGTATTAAGGCCAGGCAAACATGTGGTAATTTGGTCTCAATCAGTGCTAGTGGAAGTACAGGTTGTATACTTGTAATTCTAGTTCTTTGAGTGGTCATCTGTGAACTCAAATGAATGGGTTATCCTCCGCCTGTGCAGTGCCTCTTTCAGAATATTCTAAAGTATTCTAAAGCATTTTGGCAGTAGCCCTGTCCATCTCCAGCTGCCCTATATAAGGGGCTCCCCACCATAACCCACCAGTTCCAATGGATGCTGATGCAGCCATCCAATGGAACCAGCAAGACATAATGAGGGGAGAATGGGCGAGGTTGTGTGAGTTCACAAATAATCACTCAAAGAACTACAGTTACAGGTACACAACCTGTCCTCCTTATTCATGGTATTTCTGATACTGGGAAATGAAGGTGCTTGTAGCTTTCAAAAACTTTTAAACTAGAGAGAGTGCAAAACAAGAAGGCTTGCTGAAATGGCAGCCAGGTAATAAAACTGAGAGTAAAGATAAACCACAAAGAGAGTAGAAAATTCAAAACATGACCAATGGTAGCATCAGCAATGCCAACAGACAGTGATCATTTTCTTTACTGCCTCAGGCAAAGTAGCTAGGGCAGGATCATCCCTGCTGATAGGTGGAGTGTCAAGATTTGGGTGTCTGACGCAGCTATTGTAGAGGGTGAGGAGATCTGGTTTGTATGGAACATACTCCCCTTGAGACAGTGCAATCAGGATGCAGCTCCTTCGCTCCTGACAAAGCTTGGTGACGAGTCTGGGTAGAAGAGGAATGGAGGGAATGCATATAGAGCAAGATCCTCCCAGCTGAGCAGGAAGGAATCTTCTCACAACCTCCTCGATGGGTCCTGGAATAGTATTCTCCACATTGCCACTTCTTCGCATAATTGTTTTTAAATAAGTCCACATTTTTAGTTGAAATAATAAATTCCCAAATATTTAGTTTCTTTCTTAATTTGGAACCCTGAACTTTTTTCCCAACTCTAGTTTTTCTATTCTATAGAGGTTCATTGTTAAGACTGAAGTTTTATCTTTATTAACTGATAGTCCTGAGACTTCTCCAAACTGATCCAATACCATTATGACTTGGATGTTCTCGACATGATTTAAGGTCAAAACCAAGTAATCTGCACATGCTCTCAGTTTCATCTCTCTGCCTTTTATTTTAACCCCCTCTATTTCCTCATTCTTTCTGATACTACTATTTAATATCTCCAACACAATCAGAAATCAAAG
>CM034701.1:41827091-41841703 GCA_020142125.1 Phrynosoma platyrhinos
TATTATTATTATTATTATTATTATTATTATTATTATTATTAATACCACTCTGTTGCATCTGAAGAAGTGAATTTATATCCATGAGAGCTCATACTAAAGCAACAAGTCTTAAAGATACTACCACATTTCCCTTTTTCTCTCCCTCCTTTCCTTCCTTTAATCCTTAAGAGTGGGCTTGCCTGTGTCTTTAACTGAAGCAGTTTGTACCACTTGTCTCCCCAAAGCTACATCAGCTTGTCAATTTTGTCATGTTTTAAAAATGTTATTGGTGTACTCCAAGTCACAGCCTTCCAGGCTTCATCAAGACATTAATTGGATGCAAACATCTATGTTACTGCCATCATTCTTGTGGAATGTGCCAGCACAAGCTATGGCCACAGTCTCTTTGCCTGGTTCTAACAGAGGTGAATGTATGCTTTAATCCATCATGACAGCTGCACTTTTCAAGTGTGTTGGCTCATTGTTTGTGGATTAAAATATAAAAACAAGGCCTGAGTGTGTATGAAGGTCTGTGTGCATGCAATGTCAATTTTAAGGGTTCATCTTACATTTAAAGTGCATCATTTTTCCTCTAATGATGAGACAGATTTGTGCAGAAGGTTGGAAGTGATATTCCCTCACAGACATACGAGTTGAAACTATCTTAGATAGGAATGATTGTTCTAAAAATAAAACCACTTTATTGTTGTTGAACTGATACAAATTTTCACGGAGTGAAAATTGAAAAATTTCTGAAACCCTTCCTGCTGATGTTATGCTAATAAACAAACAGCTTTAAGGATCATGAGTCTTATGATTCCGGCACAGGTTTGTAAGGAGCACCTGTTAAGACATTCAACACAAATTTCAAGTTATAAATCCATGTTTTATTGTTGGTCCTTTAAGTGTTGCTCTGTTCAACTGTAAAGTGAGGACTTTTACTACAGTTGAAGATGCAGCAACCTGGCTTTCAAGAAATTTAGTTCCTGTTCCTGCACAATGCAAACAAGTCAAAATGTAATGGTTCTTTCTAAATGTTCAGCTGGCTGAATACTTCCTGATTGAAGTACTACTTCACCTAAGTCAGTAGTGGCAAAACTATGGCATGCATGCCAGAGATTCTACTCAGAGCTCTCTCTGTGGGCATGTGCGCCATCGCCGCAGCATAGAGTTTGCTAGAGTTCATTACTAGAAAAACAGAGGGACAGAGCACTTTGCAATAAATAAGAGGGTTTTGGGTTGCAGTTTGGGCACTCAGTCTCTAAAAGGTTTGCCATTACTGTGCTAGATGTCATCCTGCCAGGTTGAGGACAATGATCTCTGCATCCATTTCTGAAGTTTAGATGCATCTTTGCAAAGCAAGTGGGATTTTGATCCTCCTCACATTTGCTCATGTAAAACTGCACTGTATTATTGTCCATATGAACTTGTACATGTCTATGCTGCACCAAGTGCCAAAAAAGTTTTCAAAATAAAACAGACAGTATTTAATCTAACCAATTTCTGCTGCTAATCCTAAGAGTCCACTGGCCTTTGGCTGGTTTTCCCAAGCATAAGCCCTCATCCCATTAAACTGGCACATGTTGTTACACTTTTCTAAAAATGGTGTTCTGCACTATAGGTTGGGTTTGTGAACCCACCAACATAGAAATTCCACTCTTGACCTGACAGAAAAAATTGGTAGTTTCTTTTGAGTGTTAACACCATTTGGTGTAGAAGTATGAACCACTACAGCTGGCACATACTGCTGGAGAACATGTGCAAGATATAATCTGGACCATTGATATAATTAACCCCTGCACATGTGTCAAATGTCTAATTACAGCCTCTTGTTCTCCCTAAACTGAATTCCTTCCATATTTTTTCTTTTCAATTATTTGAGAGTGAGATCTGTGCCCTGTCTATGTCTGTAGCGCTTCCCAGATGTTTTGAAGATTGTGAGCTGCAAGTTAAGTTTTCTCGTAGTTCCTCAAAATGCCAGGTATCAGCAATACAAAGAGATCTTTGCTCTGCTAATGAACCCAGCTTAACTTCCTAGTGGCTACCTACCTCAATGCACTCCTCACTTGACCTTTGTCATAATTCTCACTCTTCTGTAATGTTTTTCACCCCCCTGTCCCAGTGTCACCTGGCTTTTCCAAAGACTGCTCCTCATATCTGACCTGCTGCCCCACTCCCGAAGCTTTACCTCAGCCATTTGTACAATGCCTGTACATGCTACAGCTTTTTCTGCTGTGGTTTCATCAGGCTCCAACCAGCAGTATGGCATGCAAGGATTTGTTGTCCATAATAATTCTTTCAGGGTTGCATCAAGATGATTCTTTCAGTAAAATGTTGTCCAGATAAGGGAATACATTAAGGCTCCTGATCTCAAATGAGTCACAAGTAGTACCAGAACTTTCCTAAATACTGAGATGCCAATATAAGATCAAAAGAAAGTGCTAGAAAATGTTGTATGGATTCTGGTAAAAGAAATGTACATACTTTGTGTGGATTAGAGACATATGAACATGAAGATGTGTCTCTTTAAAGTTGACTGGTATCAAGAAATTGCACCTTGGAGGTCTGCACTGCACTATGATCTATGTGACTAGGAGAAATTTGTCTGTCTACTGCATATTCCCATCACTAATCCCAGTGAGCTCCCATCACTAGTTCCAGCTTCTGCCAACCTAGAGTTTGAAAGCATGCAAATGCAAGTAGATAAATAGGTACCACTTCTCAGTGGGAAGGTAAACAGCATTCTGTACAATCATGCTGCCCACATGATCACAGAGTAATCTCTGACAATGCTGGCTCTTCAGTTTAGTAACGGAGATGAGCACGTTGGACACAACTTGACAACTTTGTCAATGGGGAATATCTTTACCTTTTACTGCATATTCTACCCACAGAACTGTTGTCTCTGGCCAGTAATTATTTTATTAATTTGTTATAAGAAAACATGGTGCTTGTCACCAGGGTGATCCCTGCAACCACTGAGTTAAGATGGAAGGCAGCATTAGCGGACAATGCACCAACCCTTTACTTCTTTTTCTTCATTCTTCCCCCCCCCGCCCCTGTATCCCACAGATACCTTGTCTTCTTCTACCCCCTTTCACTGCTACATTTTCTCCATTCTCCCTTTGATCTCCAAAATTTTCTGTTCTGTCTCTATTTTTTACCTTTATCCGATTTCCTCAGACCAGTCTCTCTGCTCAGCCAATGAACACCTAGCCAAAATATCTTGTTTAATGGAGCTTCAGTCACTGTCCCAAGGATGTGCTATATAGCATGTAACTAAGCAATTGTGAATGTGGGTCTTCACTGACTCCCAGCAACTGTTCACAATTCTAGCAATCTTTACAGTTTTGTCCTCTTTCTCTGTTAACTTGCATTGCATTTGCTGAGCTGCCTCATTTGCCATTTTCTCCATGGACAGAAAGGGTAAAGAAGGAGAAAAGCTAGTGCATGACTTTTTAAAAAAATATTAAAAGCATTAAGAAAAAAGGTCAAAAAGCAGTAAAGCTTGAAAGTTGTGCAAAATTATTAAGAAAGACATAGAAGCAACCAAAAAAGTTACTAATCCATATTAATATTAATCCATATTCATTTGCTTTTCTGTAACTGCAAGGGATTGACAACTCATGTACCCTCCAGTACTGATAATAGATTACTTATTAACAGACATATAAGACAGGAAATAAATACACACACAGTTTTTTAAAACCACACATGCAAATAAAGCTCCTCATTCTTCGAACCTCTGCTCTCTATTGTGTAAAAATGTACAAGAGTTGCACATACCAGACAATCTTGAACGTCTTGGTCTCAGTTTGCCATGACGTCGTCTTCGTTTCCGTACCTCTAGTGACAGGAGTTTCCGCTCATACAATGCAGCATGAAGCTGAGCATTACAATCCACACTGTCCAGGCCCAGTTCTCCAGCAAGAGCTAAACTGCAAAAGAACAAAACAGAAAAAATAAAATTGAAAACTGAAAAATAAAAATCCTTTCATTCTTATGTTTTGAAAAATGTACAAGCTAGGATGCATCTATACTATTGAAATAATGGAGTTTAACACCACTTAAACTCCATCCTACAGAATCCTGGGATGTGTAGTTTTGTGAGGCACAAACATGCTTTGGCAGGGAAGGCTAAAGACCTTGTAAAACTACAAATTCCAGGATTCCATAGGATGGAGCTATAGCACTTGAAATGGTGTCAAACTACATTATTTCTTCATTGCAGATGCACCCCTAGTCTCCCTACTGAACTAATATTGAACAACTAATACTTCTTAAGAGGGGTCCAGACACAATCACACTAATTGGAGCAAATGCTCCAATTACTGATCCTCTTTCAGCTCATTACACCATTTAGGCACTGCTCCAGCACCTTCAAAGCTCCAGCTGATTCCAGTGACAAGGAGAAGTAGAATTAAAAATCATCTGCATACTGATAGTACCCATCCCCAAGACTCCTAATGATTCCCCCCAATGGTTTCGTAGAGATATCAAACAACACAGAAAACAAAGTATCTTGGGTGCATAACAGGTGATACAATGAGGAGGAGAGGAGAAAAAATTATGGGAACCACATGCAAACAGCGTCAGTTACAGGTAAGTCCATGTACAGCACCATACATTATCACTAATGGGTAATCTGAGTGAATAATTCAGAGCAGAAAATAGGCAACCTTATATACCATCAATAGTGATGCTACTATATGTTACTATCAATATTCAATTTCTCCCCCCAAAAAATTATTTAAAATGACCACTATCTCCAATATAACACTTCTGCAACAAGTACATGTACACATTATACAAAAAGCAAAGATAATATTTGCCTTATCTTTTAAAATAAAACCTTTTAAGAGCAGCAGCAACAAGCCCTTACTACTAAATGAAATAAATAAATAAATAACAAAACATTACTTCCAACACATCGCTTCCAGCTTCTGTATGGTTCTAGTTTTCTCATTATAACCACTACACCATAAAATGTGTAGCATACAATATTCTGACAATGGAATACATGGATTGACACCTACCACATGGTGACTATAACAAGCCTTACTGAGATCAAGATATGGTGTGTGGGGGGGAGAGTGTGTTGGGGGGGAGTGTGTGCCTTCAAGTTGTTTAATTTATGGTGACCATAAAGCAACCATATCATATTTTTGGCAAGTTTCTTCAGAGAGGATTTGCCATTGTTATCTTCTGAGGCTGAGAGTGTGTGACTGCCCAAGGTCACCCAACGGGTTTGCATTATACTAACTCCTTCCACTGAAACAATTAAGAACTTCAAAATTTTGTGACACTGAGTTTTGTTAGTTTGGTGACATGCCCTTCAATGAAAGAAAATTAGATTTTTAAAGTCTGGATAACCAACATACCGCATGTACTCGACTATAAGTCGAGAAATTTATGTCCAAAAGTTGACCTAAAATCCTGCTTTGACTTATATATGGGGTCAATATTGTAAAACAGCTCAGAAAGATCCTAAAAGAAGCAACGCCCGATGCACCACTCTCACTGCATTGGTAGTGATTTGTGAATGACTTGCCAAGGAGGAGCGAGCGAGTGAGCAAGCAAGCGTGTGGGTGGGCAAGAGGTGTTTCAATTCTTATATCCCATGGAAAACTCCTCTCTTCCATCCTTCCTTCTCTCTTGGGATCTTTCCTGCCACCACACACATTTCCCTCCAGTTCCTGCTTTCCCAGTCCCATGGAAAACCCTTCAAGCACCACATTTCCCTCCAGTTCCTGCCTTCTCAATCCAATGTTAAAACCTTCTCCTCCCCTAAGTTTTACCCTCAACTTATCCATGGGTCATATCAAAATCTGTGAGATTGTCCCTAAAACCTTCCCTTGACTTATGCATGAGGTCGACTTGTACATGAGTATATACAATAGATCATGTTCCTTGTGTTGAGACAGTGTCCCAGGGAAAATGTTCATTGTGGTTTGATACAGAAGTGACCAAGCATGAAAGGGTCACAGGCAGCCATAATGACAAAGCACTTTTCACCAGGTGCTGAGTCATGGGAAATGACATCAGCTGATGGTCACCAGGTGCTGTAAAATACAGAAAAGGCTGCAAAACTGTCAAGTCACCTGGATGAGTGACAGGTGTCAGGAGGAAGAGGCAGGACCAAAAGGCCACATGGAGCCCTGGGTATATAAGGGAGTTGCCTCAGGACACATATGTGCTTGTGGTTTGGGAGTTCAAGTAGGTTGTGTCGATGGACTGTCGTGTGTATATAGACTTGTATATAAAGGAACCAAGATTAAAGCCTCATCTGAGAGACACCTGTTTGTAGAGTTTCTTTATTCTTTCTGGAAGGGAAGAGGTGGTTCTCCAGCTCACAAGCTACAGCCTGCATCTGAGAAGGTGGTGACCTTGGTGCTGCATGTTGACGTGGACCATCACATGCTGCGTAACCACACTAACACCTTATAAGCAGCAAATTCTTCAGGTTTAGTCCTGCTCTGAAGTGGCACTGCCTTGGACATTCTATCTTCTCCAATAAATCTCCCTGCTAAGAGTATGTGTCCAGCTCAGTGATATCAAGAGGTTTACATATGCCAACTGTGAAATGTTTTTTCTTACTCCATGCCCAAAATATAAGCTGTTTCTTTATTAATTTCACATTACGGGGTAAAGAATGTTGTCTATGAGGGACATTTCACAGGACTTTAGTGTGGTTTCTTTGTCTACATCCTTCTCTAGGCCCTGGCATTATTGACTCTGATTCCTTCATGCTTGTACTAAGCCATTCCATTCCTGCCTCTTATGACATCAGTATCTTTACTTAGACCTTCTTAGATAGTTCAAGTGTGCACTTGTTACCTTCCCAGCTTTGAGCCTGGGGAGGAGATTTTTCTCATCTAAGCACTCTCATCAGTTTCTCTTCATTATGTTTCACCCATTAAATGATATGGATCAGTGGTCCTTAATCTGTGGTCCGTAGACTTCTAGGGGACAGCAATATCCTTACGGGCATCCATGGGGCCCTGGAAGGTTTGCTTGCTCTCTCTGCCTCTTTCTACAGCAACTGGGGTACACATGGAGCACCAGACAATGCAGAAGGAAGGAGTTCAGGAAGGTGCCTGGGGCAAGTGGCGAGAGTCCTCTGCCAGGCTCAATTACTGTACTCCCTGGAAGGGCTCACTTGCCCTCCCTGCCTCTTTCTCCACCCTCCCTATTTCTCCCACAGCTGGGGCACATGTGGAAGCACTAGACACAGAAGGAGCCCAGGCAAGTGGTGGGGAGCAGAGCCCCCTCCCTCCCTCGTCTACTGGCCACCACCACTACCGCCATGCTCCCTGGTTGCTCACCCTCCCTCCCTCCCTCTTTCTCCTGCAGCTTGAGTGTACATGAGGCAAAAGGCAACTCTAGCTGTCCCAAGTCAAGGTGTACAATAAGTACAGCATTTGATGAACTTTAGGTTTTTAAATCTTGAGTTATGACTTGGCAATCCACAGCAATGTAAGATGTTTCAACTGGGTCCCTGGTAAAGAAAAGGTTAAGAACCACTGCTATATAAAACCCTCTCTTGTTACTGTCATTTGCCATCAAGTAATCTTCAATTCATGGCAAACCTATGAATGAGAGACCACTAAGAGCCCCAATCATTAACTGGCCTGCTCAGATCTTGCAAACTCAGGGCCATGGCTTCCTTGACTGAGTTAATCTATCTGTAGCGTGATCTTCCTCTTTTCTTTCTGTCTTTCGTTTTACAAGACATCACCATGGTTCCCAATGAGTCACCTTGTCTCCTGATACAGGCTGAGTCTCCCTTATCCAAATGCTTGGGATCAGAAATATTTTTGATTTCAGATTTTTTTCTAGATTTTGGAATATTTGCATATACAGATGGAGATGAGACCCAAATCTAAACATAAAATTCATGTATGTTTCATATAAACATTATACACATAGTCTGAAGGTAATTTTAAATATAATATTTAAATAATTTTGTGCATGAAACAAAAAGTTTGTGTAAACTGAACCATTAAAAAGTAAAGGTGTCACTATCTCGGGCATCCATGTGGACATTTTGGGATTTTGGAGTATTTCAGCTTTCAAATTCCAGATAAGGGAGACTCAAAGTATGACAGTCTCAGTTTAGTAATTTTCAGTTCTAGGGAGAATTCAGGCTTGCTTTGCTCTAAAAACCATTCGTTAGTCTTTTTAGCAGTTCACAGTATCTGTAATCTATCTGCCTGTCTATCTACAAAAACATATTAAAATATCCACAACCTACACAATACAAAACAAAAACTATGGCATAAAGATAACAATAGCACATACAGTATAAAACCAAAAATGACATATAATTGACTTCTTATCCCCACTGAAAATGGATTTTATTAGATGTATTTCACTGTTCTCCATGGTTTCTGTAGAATCCATCTCCAGCACTACATTTAAAATGAGTCCATTTTTTTCTTGTTAGCTTGCTTCACTGCATACATTTAACAACCAAACATCAAAATCAGAAATACTGTGGGCTGGTAATCATGACCTTGGTATTTAATATGTCTTTACACTTGAGGTTCTTTTCTAGTTCCCCAATGGTTGACTTTCCAAGTCCTATTCTTCCTCTTATTCCATGACTAAAATCTGTATTTTGATTACTGACTGAGCCAAGATATAGGAAATCTTTAATTATTTCAATGTCTTTACTACCCACATTAAAGTTAAATAAATCATGTGGGCGTTATTTTTGACCTAATATTCAGCTGTAAACCTGCCGTTGCTCTGTTCCCACAACTTTCATCAATAGTCATTCCAAGTGTTTGCTATTTTCTGAAAGTAATATGGAGTCATCTGTTGTTGATGTCCTTCCCCTCAATTTTCAAGCCTGCTTCCTCTGAGACTAATTCAGCTTTCCATAGAATATCTTCTGCATATAAATGAAACAGACTAGCTGATAAAATGCAGACTTGCCAAGAGGAAATCATTCTGTTTCTCCATATTGTGCTTTGACAGTGGACTCTTGTCCAGAGTAGAGGTTACCCATCAGGACATTTAGATGCTGTGGCACTTTCATTTCTTTTTTGGTCAAAGGCTTTTCTGTAATCTATGAAGGATAGGCTGATTTTTTTCTGACATTCTTTGGTGTACTTCATTATCCAATGTATGTTAGCAATATGATCCCTAGTGCCTCTTTCTTTTTTGAACCCAGCTTTGCCACCAGACACTTCTTGTTGGTTCTATGTCCTGTTGATGTGCAATAACAAAAACAAAACTCTAGGGCCAACAGGATGCCAACTTACAGCACTGTCTGAGGTAAACACTCTCAGAAGTAGCTAACAGTACCAGAGTATGGAAGCACCGGTTCAGTTTAAGTACTGGTGATGCACTGACTACTTGAATAAACTCACAGACACTGTTGATATTCTTCCAAGTCCTTAGAGATTCTTTATCATAAGTTGTAATAATAATATTTATAAATATGTACAAACTCTCCTCATGATTCCTCTCAACATTCATTGTCTGTAGTATAACAATCCAAACAACTCCAACCATCACCTCTCTCCAACCCACTATCTTCATCAACCCACACATGCCCGAAGTCTCAGTGCACTTATATAGTTGCCACTTAACATGATGTTGTCATTTAGCCATACAAAACATTTTACAACTTTTTAAAGGAACATTGTTTTAATATTTCTTGCTCCATATCTGGCAAAAGTTTTTCTTGTAATATCTTGAACAACACTTTCTTGCAATGGAGATCAGTGCACTCATCCAGGATGTTACCTTTCTTGGGCACTGGAATATACATTGAACATTTCCAATCTGTGGGACATTGTTTTGTTTTCCTTATTTGTTGGGGATTTTTTTTGTTAAAACTGTAATGAGTCTCTCTTTACAGCTTGAAATAATTCTGCTGGTATGCCATCTGCTCCTGGTGATGTATTTGTCCCAAGTGCTTTTAGAGTCTTTTCTAATTTTTCTTCTAAATTGTGGGTGCAACTTCAAAGTGTTCTTTCTTGAAGGAATCTGTCATCACTTGGTCACTTATATAGCTCCTCAGGATATTGCATCCATTGACTTTTTATTTTGCATTGATCATATCTTGGTCATGTAGCACCCCTATTCTTGATTAGACTTTCTCTTTAGTTTCTCAGATATCATGGACAAGGACTCTTCTGACTTTTTGTTGTTGTCATCTTCTATTTTTTGCATTGATTATTATAATTCTTTGTCCCTATGCACAAATCACTGAATAGTCACATTTGGGATTCTGACCCTGTTTCTGTTATTATATTTTTTATTTCTTGTCTGTCTTTAACTCCTTGAACAATTTCAACCATCATCCAATGAAGCTTTTCTATCTTTTTGGCTAGAGATAGTGTCTTTTTACATTCTTTCTTGACAATGTCTCTCATATTGATTCAGAGTTCTTCTAATTCCCTGACAACTATGTTTAGTACTGCAAATGTTTTTACATGGTCTTTAAATTCTACAGGGATGTTTTTCAGGCTGTATTTTGGCCCAACGATAGACTCAGTGTGTTTTTTATCTTTACTCTAATTTAGATACCAGCAATTCATGGTCTGTGTCACAATCTGCTCCTAGTCTCGTTTTTACAGACAGAAAAGAGCTTCTTCATGTTCTGCTTCTAATTACACAATCTATCTGATTTCTATATTGGTCACCTGTTGATGTTCATATGTACAGCCATTTCTTTGGTTGCTGAAAGAATGTGTTTTCAATGAACCAACTGTTGTCCTCAAAAAATTTAATCAGTTCCTCCTTGCTTCATTTTTTGAGCCTCACCCAAATTCTTCAACAATGTTTGTTCTACTCTATTTCCTGCTTCTGCATTCCAGTGATTATCTACATGTCTTATTTTTGTGTGTGATCAATTTCCTCCCAGACTTCAACACAGAATCTTTCTTTTCTTCTTCATCTGCTTCTGTGGTGACAGCATAAACCTGAATCACTATTATATTGATAATATTTCCCTTAAGTCATGTTGATGCTATCCCCTGAATGATATTCCTATATCTTGCCTGACTATTAATGCTATCTCATTTTTTCTTTAATTGTCATTTGCAGTGTAAAGCAATAGGAAATTATCTGATTGGAAATGTTCCATTCCTATGTCCATTTTAGTTCATACACACCAAGTATGGCTCTGTTTAGGCATTCCATTTCTTGTTTTACAATTTCTAGCTTTCCCTGATTCATGCTTCTCATTCTCCAAGTTCCTACATCATATATTGTGCAGATTGCTTTGGAATTTTCTTTCATCTCAGAGCACATTAGCAGCTGAACATTATTTCAGCTTGAGTTCAACTAAATCAATTGACACAATGCTACTTGTATTTGTCCTCTGCTCTTCCCCAGAGGCTGGTTGACTGCCTTCCAACCTGGGAGTGTCATCATCCGGCATTAACTCTTTTTTTCATTTTGGATTGTCTCCTCACAGGGTTTTCATGGTAAAAAAAACCCCAAAACATTCAAAAGTGGTTTACTGGTGCCTCCCTCTGCACTGCACTAAGCAGAGTTAGCTAAAGTGCCACTGTTATTGTCTCCAAGGGATCTTCCACCAGAATCACCTGCACTCTACTTCTACTGCCCAATAGCTGTTTGAGACACTAACTGTATATACTTGTGTACAAGTCTATAAATTTTGGTCAAAAAGCAACCCAAAAAACCCGAGTTGACTTATCCACAGGTCAATGTAAGTACTGTTCTTTAAATCATAAAAATGAACCACTGGTAAAAGACAAAAGTGTAATCTGTCCTGGAAATACTGACCTCCTCTCTACTCTCTTATCTATCCAGCCTTTAGGGTAGGCATGAACAGTTATGCCTGCTGGAATTTTGTACATTGGCATTGTTTTCCTTTGCTTCATCCTTTACATTTTTTTTGTCACATGTTCCCAAATTTACCCTCGATTTATCTACGGGTCATATCAAAATCCCTAGTTTTGGCCCAAAACCTGCCCTCGCCTTATACATAAGATCAACTTATAGTCAAGTATATACGGTAGTCAGGCTCCTCAGTAAAAGCCTGTCTGATGTGAGAACCCTATCAGCAGCAGCTTCTTACCTAACAGGCATATGCTATCCCGCTGCAACAGAAAGATAACGCCAAGGTGGGTAACAGATAAAAGAACCCTATGCTTCAGCAATTAAAAAATGATTGATTTCCATCTGATATAAACCACAGCTTAGAATGGCATCATAATTTTAATTAGCCAATGCAAGTCTTGTGGCTGACGGGGATTCACCCACATCCAAAGTAGATTTATCTACCTAGTCAGTTACAAGTTGAATTATCTCTTGAAAAGACAGAACCAAGAAATTTTTAACAAGTAGTTTTCTGACAGAATTTCCTTTGAACCCACAATATGCAGAAAAATATGGGATCATTTTCAGTTGTTCTATGACTTTTTGTTCTTCAAAGACATGACATGTGGTGACCTGCACCATTACTAATAGGATACATGAAAAGCCAAAATTCTGCAACAACATACTTGAAGGCCTTCTGCTCAACAGCTCAGGACAGGTGTTTTAAGAAACTTGAACTCCAGTTCTTATGCTTTTGATATTCTGTTGTGAACTCTTCCTTTATGTTTAAGCTAGATAAACTTAAAGAAATACAACTATCCATTTTAAATACTAACCCCATGATTAAAATGTCTTTAAACATCATATAATCAGGCTGTATGGTGAGATGAACCAAGAACCAGAGAACTGTCCAACCCCAGTACAGGGAATGGTGGAATCCTTTGAGCAAAAGAAATCCGCATACAAAAACTGAAAGAAAGCAGAATTGACTGAAGGGCTCACAAGGAGTCCACTGAAATGGTCTGCAATGAAGGAAAGGACCTGGAAGAGGGCCACTTCTCCCTATATGGAATGAAGTGGAAAATACTGATGAAAACTGTATTTTGTTAAGATTCCTCCAAAATTTTTCAAAATTCCTTACTGTGTGATAGGAGGCTAAAACGGAAACTTTGACAGTTGTATCTTTAGGGAATTGTGCTGAGAATGTGGATTTTCTGAAGTTATACTATATTAAGTGTAAGTAGTATAGTAGAGACTATACTAAGGGTAAGTAGTGGAGAGTGGAGCTTAAAGCTAGCCCCAGTTTATAAAACTTTGAACGTCTGGGTGGGAACAATCAAGAGCTTTGTTAAGGTATATGTAAGGCCAGGAAAAGGAAAAGGAAAACTGAGAGGCTGCTTTGTTACCTGAGACTGCTGTTGAGACATCTAGTGGCGACATGCCCACTTTGCAAGTCAAGCCCTCTAAAGAGGAAAAAGAAAAGGCATTGTGTGATTTCAGAGACTACATCTTTGATTACAGATTACTGATTCACTCTCTCTTGTTCCTACTAAGGACATATCTTATGATCCAGGAGAAGTTCAGAGAGAAGAATCTGCAGATATAGGACTATCTAGCTTGAATGAAAACCGATTTTGCAAATGGCCCCATATGGGAGCCCCAGGTGTTCTGGGGGCTGCGTCAGCTCTCCTCAGCCCCGTGCAGGCACTCCTTGGGGCCGCGGGGCCACCAGAAACCCCGCTGGAAGTCCCAGGCCATAAGCCCCGCTCCCTGCACCAGGTTACACCCGGTGCAAGAACGCCACTGGTTAGACCCCATGAGAAAGGGATTTTCGAACAAGGAACGCTGAAATGAGTGGAAAGGCCTTTCCTCTTCACTACATCATGTGCTGTGAATCTTTAATAGTGTGCTCCCCTAGGGCAGAATACAAAGAAAAATATGGGAAAGACCCTTGTAAATCCTATTTATTTATTTTATTTTTAACAGATTTTATTAATCGCTTTGTAAACAATCAATATAATCAACACAAAATACATTCTATGAGCCTTGGGGGTCAACAAAGAGTTTTACAGGAAGATGATTTATCCTAGGATAGTAACACTCATTTAATTATGAAACTACTTATACAATTTTGAGTTTGTTTTCTTAGTCTAGACAAGGAATCCAGAACGGAAAGCCTTCACAGGAAGCTTTCACACAGAGAACTAGATATCACTGTAAGTAGGACAAATTTGTTTTTCCTAATACTAATGTAAAATGATTGCCTACAAAACAGACTTAAGCCAAAGTAACTCTCTTTTAGATCTTTGACGTTTTTAAGAAATCCAGGAATGCCACTAGTAAAATCCCATGTTTCTGCCTGCTTTATAGCAGAAAGAGTTTCTTATGTTGGCTATGTTTTCTGGAACTGGAAAACTTATAAGGCACCAAAATCCAACGCATACTGACAGAAAAGCCAAGATATTAATTAAAATAATGTCTGTATGCTCATCTTATTGCAAGCCATATTCTGCAAAGAACACCTACACTATATTATAAATTTCACAATTGTTGTAACCATCTGCCTTATGATTAGATGGTAAATGTGAGTCACAAATAAGATGGAGATTTAAGATTCAACTAGTTCTAAGGACAAAGGATTCTAATTATAATGTTCAAAAGGCAGCAACTTGTTTCTTTTCTTCATGAATTTCTTCTGGCAGAAAAAGGGACAGATATCCGAAATGGATCCCACACAAAAACAGAGGAGCAACTGTATATTTCATGATATCACGCACTATTAGCCATAGAATCATAGAATCATAGAATCATAGAGTTAGAAGAGACCACAA
>CM034701.1:41846380-41857085 GCA_020142125.1 Phrynosoma platyrhinos
TTGAGAAGTTGTGCTAAGTCTGGTTCTATGGTGTTCTAATAAATTCTTTCCAAATGTTCTGAGAGTGTGGGGCAGATTGTGTGGGAAGAGGCGTTCCTTCAAGTAACTTGGGTCCAAGCCCTGTAGGGCTTTAAAGGTAATAACCAACACTTTGTACTGCGCCCGGAAGCTAATCAGCTGCCAATGGAGAGCTTTTAACACAGGAGTTATGTGGTCTGACCTAGGTGTTCCGGTGACCAATCTGGCTGCCATATTTTGAACAAGTTGAAGCTTCTGAACTTGGTACAGAGGTAGCTCCATGTAGAGCGCATTACAGAAATCCAAACGAGAGATTACCAGGGTAAGTACTACTGCTTCAAGGTCCTTTCGGTCCAGGTAGGGACGCAGTTGGCGGATCAACCGAAGTTATTACCAAGCACTCCTGGCCATCGCATCCAATTGAGATGACAACTGTAAAGATGAATCCAAGAGTACTCCCAAACTGCGTACTTTGTCATTTAAGGGAAGTGCGACTTGGTCCAGGACTGGATGGCAAAGCTCCTTTCCCAGACTTGGGGTACCTTTCGCGAGTACCTCTGTTTTCTCTGGATTCAGCTTGAGTTTGTTTTCCCTCATCCAGCCCATTACTGATTCAAGACAGGCATCAAAAGGAGTAATACCATCCTTTGTCACTGCGGCAGATGGAGACATAGAGAAATAAAGTTGGGAGTCATCAGCGTACTGATAACATCGCACCACATGTCTCCAGATGATCTCTCCCAGCGGCTTCATGTAAATGTTAAACAGCATGGGGGATAAAATGGTGCCCTGAGGGACACCAGATGTCAGCTCTCTTTTCGAAGAGCTGCTATCCCCCAGCATCACCATCTGGAATCTGCCCGAGAGATAGGACCGGAACCATTGCAGAGCAGTGCCCTCAATAGCTAACTCCATTAGGCGTTTCAGAAGGATACCATGGTCTATGATATCAAACGCCACTGAGATGTCCAAGAGCACTAGGTCCTCCAGCACAACTCTAGGGTCAACATCCGGGATGACCACAGAATCATACTGGAGGACCTCCAAATGCTTAGAGAAATGTTCTCTCTAGCAATCTCTAGGACCTCCAGTGCACCTTTATGGTCAACTTCCACCAAATGTTGACCACAAAGTCACACTGGGAGACCTAGAGATTCCTAGAGATAACATATTAATCAAATCTGTGAATAATCAAATTCACACAAGTCAAAGCCACAAATGTGGCAGTCTGAGTGTATAGTAAATATAATCTTTACTTTTATTTATAGACATTTTTCTGCCAAATTTACAAAACTGGAACTCACATGCCTTCCATAAGTTAAAATGAACTATATTTTGCTTTCCTGGCCATTTAATGAAGAATGGCATGAACACCTAACTATGGGTATCTAACTTTCTTGAAACAAGATAGGTTGTGCAACCATTAGCAAAAGACTTTGTTTCAAGATGATCTCACAAAAGATATTTTACCTTTCATTGAAAGTTCTGGTTTTCTTAACTTTTTATATCCCAATTTCTTTTCACTCCAAGTTAGTGATTTTCTGTCTATCTCACAATATGCACAATATTAATGGAAACACCCTGAAGCCTGACACTATACTCAAATCAGTTTGTTTGCTATCAAATATGTCTGCAACATTTCCTTTGTGACTTAAAAGCAGAACCTCCCAAACCTAAGTAAAAACAACAAGCGTGGGTGACCAATAAGTGACTTAATGAAATACATGACATCCTAATATACTGTCTTTTGTGGAAGCATGAAATACATCTGGATGGCTCAACAATTAAAGGATGCTTAATATATATTTCCTATAAAGCAGCTTAGAATGACATCAGCACTGCACCAGCAAACAAGGATTGGCCTTCATCCAAAGTGGCTCTCTCTCCTGCTCTTAATGAAAGAGTGGATTTTGCCTTCTGGAAAAGCTGACCTGGGAAATTTGAGAGAATTTTTGTGAAACCCTAAAAGGCTTCTTTTTTGGTATAGAGTATCCAGGAAGTTATGGAGCAATTGCCTGTTGTCTCTCCCCTCTCTTTCTGAAGCAGCAAGTCCCAATCTCCACTTTCACAGATGATTAAACAGGGTGCTATACTTTTACAAATATTTAAAGTCCTCATGATCACATGCTATACACACTTGGAGTGTAAGAAACCTGTAACATTATTAGGCCCTTTTTAAAAAGTATTCCTCTTTTAACTTTAATACAATGTAAACTCTCAATTTCCTTGAATAAATGCAATTTTCCTGTTTATAATTCTAAGCCTGGAAATGCATTTGCCTTGCACATCTCATGCTGATTTCTTGGCAAAAGTACTCTACTGAGAGTTTCCTATCCATTCATTTTTATTATCCCTCAATATAGGGGTTATTTTAGAAAAGGATGATTAATGAGGTACCCAAGCTGCCTTCAAGAGCTAAATGATGGTAGCTGATTATGGTTTTAATACGTTTTAGGAGACCCAGTACCCGCATTTTCGTCTGCCAATGTTATACAATACCATTATATCCTGTGTATGAATTTCGGGCAAGTGATGATTATTTGAGTGAGTGGCTGAACGGAGTTCTTTTGCAGAAGTTATATTTTCTCTTTGGTTGTAACAGACAAATCAGTTTCATATTCGCTTACATTCTGCCAGCCACAGATGGCTATGCAGAACTCACAGCTCAGAAGCATCAGCTTTCATTGGAGAAATCAAGTAGCTGAGAGTGTACCCACAGAAGTCTATAATAATTTTTTTAGCATAATTTAATTTTTAAAAAGTGCTACTGATGCAGATGCCACAGGCATTTTAATCTGTATTAATGGAAGAGTCTGTGACTGTTATTCTTTGCCATATTTCCAAAACATGTAAGTTAAACATATGAAATGTGTTACAGAGATTAAGAGGATACTAATACTAGACACCCCAGGATTAGTTTGTTTTTAAACTAGGTGCTTTAATTTTAGCTAATTAAAACCTGTCAACTGCATTGTTTTTCACTGACCAAGCAACTAACCACCCTCAACCAGTAGTGAAGAAAGCATGCTCAGCCCAAGATATTAATTTCTCCAGAAGGAGAAACTCACTTCATCAATAATTCAGTATGAAATTGGAACAGCATTGTTTAACCAAGGCTTGAGACTAATGAAGACCTTATGATACAACTCTAAAATAAACTCCTTCCCTTTAACAAGTGTATTTACACAAGGTGCTTACCGAGTTCGTCTAGGAACTGGACATCGCCTTGACCCACCTCTGCAGTGGAAAAGGAGAATAACATGAATACACCACAAATACTCATCAATGCACAGGAAATAAATAAAGATTCCAAAATATTTTCCAAAAACTTAATTTGGACACCAAAAATGTCGGCTTCAGTTCAGACTGCAGGTAGTTTAAACTACCTTGCTTGGTCAGAGCTATAACCCTCTAGTTTAACAATCTGCTTCCAACAGCAGTGATACAGATCCAGCAGTCATTGGGAACTAACAGTGTACAAACCAAATGTTTTGGAGGTAGTTAAACAGCACTAACCAATGACTTGGCTGATGGCTTTGGTTCTAAACAAAAATGGTTAATATAGCCACTGGCAGAGTCTCTGAAATGGACCAGTGTCCCCAGGTCCGAAGTCAATAGAAGTAAACATTAGTCTGAGCTAAATAACTAATCCAGATAATTAGAAGCAGATAAAATTCATACACAAAACAAAAGATGACCATGTGATAATGCAGTCTGCTTCTAATCCTGCAATTCTATTTAATGGTCAAATTAGCATTACACCTGCACTTACTGATGACACCTAAAACTGTACTTAAGATAAGCTCAGCACACTCTTAGAAAGTGCAGGATTCCTGTGAATTGACTTCTCATAGAAAGTAATTTGGCATTACTTGGAACATTGGCTCAATGTCACTAGTTCATTCTAATTGTTACATGCAGCATATTTTATAAGTTGTGAAGCCACTGTAAACAGTCTACTGAGGAATTTCTGGGATCCAGGGGAGCCCACTGGGGCGGACTCTTCACTGGCCCCTCACCTTAGTACCACTTGCCCAACTTGCCCTTTCAAGTAGATGGGCAAACATAGCAATGGCACAGCAAATCAGACATTATGGCAACAGCAAAAACAATAGCAGCTTCATTTATATACCGCTTCATACTGTGCTATGCAGTCTCTAAGTGGTTTACAACTGTAAGCTAATTGCCCCCAATAAGCTGGGTACTCATTTTAGCAGCCTCGGAAGGATGTAAGCCTGAGTTGAGCCTGAGCCCTGGCTGGTATGGAACTCGCAACCTTGTGGTTTCTGAGTGAGTGGTTGCAGTACAGGCATTTAACCACTGCGCCACCAGGGCTCCTGGCAGCCACCAGACATCTATAGCAGCCAGGCCCTGGTTTTTGGCCCATTACACGGCCAGTGCATTTATGAAAGCAAGGCTGGCAGCTATAGCAGTGCCATTCACAAGGCCCAGTAAGTTTGCACATGAAACAAAGTAAGGCAGCACAGCAGCCTTCTAAGGCAATGGTTCCCAACCTTCAGTCCTCCAGATGTTTTGGACTTCAGCTCAACAAATTCTTGACAGTTGACCAAGCTGGCTGGGGCTTCTGGGATCCAAAGTCCAAAACAAATGGAGGACCAAACATTGGGAACCACTGCTCTAATGGTAATGTTCTAAGCCTCAAAATAAAACTGGTGTCAAATCTGACTCTGGAGAATGCATCTTTAGAGCCTATTTAAATGCAAAGTTCTACACCAGGGTGCCTTGGAGCAAGAAAGCTATCTCCAAATGACTGAAAGGCAAAAGCTGCCCAATATAAGTAATTTGAAAGTACACTCACATCTTGCCACTCAAACTTGCCAATTAAAAATTGACTACCCCTCTTGGAGGTCCTCCTGGGTTTTATTACTATAAAAATAATAGTATTGAACACAGAAATAAGTAAGATGGAGTTCTTGTTCATACCAGTAGAAGTGTTGCTGGGAGGTAATCACTTTAAAAATGCATTCCAAAAAGGATCAGCAAGCAGTGCCTCTGGGACATGGTGTTCCCAAAGAAGAAATAATCTATAATGTGCAGTCAACGGGAGGGCTCACAGTTCGTTAGAACAGCACATAGCTTGCATGCATATGTTTCACAGGTTCAAATACCAACAACAACAACTAAAAGGATCTTGGGTAGTAAGTCTGGGAAAGCCCTGTGGTTGAGGTTGTGGAGAGTTGCTTCCATTAGTCAGAGTAGTTGACACAAGTCTGAATAAACCAACACTCTAACTTGCTATAAAGTAGTTTCAATATTTAACCGTTAAATTATTCACAGCCTTAGAATATTTTCTAAGATGAAAAAGGCAAAGGAATTATTGAAGTCTTTCCAGCAACAGAATGTCAGAAGAACAAGGAATATTTTGCTTTCTCCTACTATGGTCTAAAGCAGACTTCCTTAACTCTTCAGATGTGCCTAACTATAGTCCACATCATCCCCAGACAGAAGAAGGCTAGTGTCAAGCAAAATGATTTCATCATCTGACATATCAGCAATGGAATGCAACTCAAAAAAGTTATACTAGATATACATTCCAATTTTAAAAAAACATATCACATACAATTGCAAGCTTGCAAATACACAAATATTGTTGGATGTTAGACCTTTTTAAAAATCAGAAGAAGAAAAAAACAAGGACAGAATTTTTTCACAATGAAAAGAAAGTAGGAGGATCTCACATGGGACTTGACACTATTTACATTTTGTGATCTGAAGTGGAAACCAAGACAGCCAAGCTACCAGAAGACAATATGCAAGCACAGCCCAACTTAAAATAAGATGTCCATGAATTAGGTAAATTCACACACAAATGATACATGGCAGATAAGATTCTCTTTGGGTTAGCAGAAAATGGTGAGCTTTCAACTGGCTGACCATTTATTTGGGGAGAAATGGTAGTCCAAAGCAGTCAAACCTGGTACATGCAATGAAATGTTTGTGCTCACAGGAATGAGCTCCCTTTTATCTATATGAATTCTGTTTTCTTACTCCTCACTCCAACATACAAACAGCAGTGATGAAAGAGTTAATACTTAGCAGTTTCCTGAGGGACCAGAACTTTGCCTAGAAGCACTCCTTTCTTTTACTATGTTCTAGACTAGACACTTCTAGAGACTATTTTCTACCTTTCCTGGAAAAGTCGAGTGGCCAGCATGTAATTCATTGTAGTTTTGTGTTCCAGAAAGGATCTGAAAAACCAAGAACAGAGTGTCAGTTAAAATTCACTATTAAAAAAAAAGAAAGAATATCTTAGCAGAGACAATTTGCAAAGCTTTTCATGATGTGCAGGAAATAAGAACAAACAGAATCAAGAATCAAAAGAAGAAAAGCAAAACATTTGCATGGTGAAAAGTTGGATTAGATGGTAATGAAGAAAGAGAGAGATAAGACAGTGTAAGACACAATCTAAGAAGGGAAATTTGCAATGTAAAGAAAGATCTTTAAAAGTATTAAAATGGTAAGAAATAAGTATTTGTATCTGCCACCTCCTTGGATACTGCAAAATTCTGAGATGATACATTCAAATTATGAATTTTAGCTCACCCATAAGTGTCCCAGGTTACTGGTGTAGGAAATATACGAATGAATCCACCCCTTCTCTCATATTCATCCTTCACTCGACGCAGAACTTTTATCTGGAATCAGAATGAGCAATTGAAGCTATTAATAATGTCAGCCACAAAAAGAGATATCCACCTTCACAAAAATCTCAGAAGTGTCCCCAAAGCAATAAACATTGGAAATGGGAACTGGCTAAACAGTCCGCTCTGGATAAAAGGAGCAGGTGTGTATTGTGGGAGTACTCCAACACCACCTTTTCACTGGACACTCAGGGTACTTGGTGCCAACTCCAACTAGTGTACTAGCTACAGCCTTTCCTGGACAGGGATAACTTAACTACAGTAGTTAATACACTGGTAATTTTCCAATTAGACAACAGCAATGCACTCTACATGGGCCTGCTCTTGAAGACTAATTGAAGACCCATTCAAAAGCTAAAGCTAGTGCAAAATGTAAGAGCAAGATTGTTTTCCAGTGTACCATATAGACAACATGTAACACCAGTCTTACAGGAGTGGCAATGGTTGCCAAATGGCTACTGGTCTTAATTCAAACTGGTGATGATATTTAGTGTGTGTGTGTGTGTGTGTGTGTGTGTGTGTGTGTGTGTATATATATATATCTTGGGACCTTGACCCTTGAAGGAGATATTTAGTGTGTGTGTGTGTGTGTGTGTGTGTGTGTGTATATATATATATATATATATATAGCTTGGGACCTTGACCCTTGAAGGAGCACATCCCCCAACATATTTTTGCCTCTGAACTGAGGTCTGTGGGAGGGAGTTTCCTTTGTGTTTCACCACTGGAGGCAAGATGGGGGGGGGGGGGGGGAGGTCTTTTCCAGTTGTGGTATTCTAATTGTGGAATGCCCTCCTGTGGAGGTGTGGCTGGTGCCAACATTGGTTTCTTTCCAACACCAAGCCAAAATATCATTTTTATTAAAGCCTTTGGGAACTAATTTATTTCAAAGGAAAGAAGTACATGCTTTTATATTGCTGTAGCTTTTAAAGTGATTTTAACTGTGACTCTGTTTAATGTTTTCATCTTCTTTAAATTATTTATGGCTTTAAATTAGAAATGTTTAAAATTGTTCATATTATACACCACCCTGAAATCCTGTGATAAAGCATGAGAGTTTGAATAAATAAATAAAAAATAATCCAAGTTAATCAAGGACCAGTTAGTTATCAGACCAATTTTAAATGTTCCATTCTACAGGGGTTAGTCATTTTATTTTTTGTCACTTAGTCTTCTTGCCATGCTGCCAAGATGCCAGTCTCACTCTGTTGACACTGGAGTCATCTAGTAACCAAACACATTAATTCATGAGAGTGACTCTTTACATGTCCTGCATCTAATGACTGAATAGTATGTGATTTCCCTTACCTCCTCCATAGAAAGTCCTAGCATGGAACCAATATGTCTCCCAGATATTTTCTCTTTCGCTGATGACATAAGATTTTTCATCTCAGCATCACTGGCAGAGAGAGGCCGAGAACGCTGCAGGATCAGAGAAAGAAATTGGGTTTCAGTTATTTCTTCTAATTTTATTCCAAACATTTTAATTGATTGCAAAGGCTGAATCAGTTTGCCTAAGAAAAGATACTCTCTAGTCATCAGAGCCAGGAGTCACACTCCAAAGCAGAAAGGATCTAAGGGCACAAACGCCAGGTTTCACACTCCCTCTCTCCAAATATAACAAGATCCACACCCCATTAAATACCAAGGCTAGATTTCATGTTCCCTGTGTTTGACAGCAGAACCACACCTCAAATCTGAAAGAGCCAACATTCACAGCTTCTGTCTCTATGGTCAAAACATGAGACAAGCTCTTGGATCTGTTGACTACAGAGTAACATTCCTAGTTTTCAGCTGCTGGACAGTCCACAGCAATCTGTGTGGGAGATGAAGCTACACTAAGGAAGAGAAATTTAGCCCATACATTATTTCCTTCGGATCTAAATGTAGAGATTACCACAAACAAAAGAACTTTTTCTGAGCAGAAAGACTGCATTCTCTGGATTCATCTCTATTTCTGTCGTAAGATGGCTAAGTTAGTCATGACCAAGTACTAAATGGAAACGAATGAAAAAAACAAATCAAAACTGAAGTCCTGGCCAGACATTTTCAACCTAGTTGCACTGCCAAGGCTGGAATCAAAGGTATTTAAAGATTGAGACATTAAGTTCCTAAAGAAAGGGCATTTACAGACTGCCAGAAATAATGCAGCTTGAGGCCACTTTAACTGTCCTGGCTCAGTGCTAGGGAATCATGGGAACTGTATTTTTTTCTGGGACATTAAGACTTCTCTGTCAGAGAGCTCTGATACCACAATAAACTACAGTTCCCATGATTCCTTAGCACTGAGCCAGGACAGTTAAAGTGGCCTTGAGTTGTACTATTTCTGGCAGTCTGTAAATGCCCTATGTAAATCATTTCACCTCCCTTCTCTCTCCCAGCCACTCAAAAGCAACATCATATGTTCCCTACTTTGCCAGACTTTGCATCTTTCTCCTTCCCTTTGAATCCGAAGTTTGCAGCCACCATCAGGAAGGATTCAACTTCTCTCCCCTTCTCCTCTCCTCCTTTTGCTACCAAAGACTTGGTGAGATAAGCTTCCTTTCTATCTCTTCATCAGCTCTTGAAACACTGAATCTCTGGAGTGAGGGTTTGCCTAGCCTCCCAAAGGCTAAACACAACTAACAGTGGGAAAGCAGCATGATTGGGAGACACTGACAGGTTTTGCCTATCAATGAATAAAGCACTCCAGGAATGCATGGAAGATAGCTACAGGACAAAAAGAGTGTCATGTGATAATGTACAGCCACAGACGCTACTATCCTGCTGTAATTCTGCTTTGGAAGCCTTGTGAGATAAAGTCCTAAGAGGGAATGCACTATTTCCAGGCTACTTGCCCCGGAAGAGACTCTTTCGCGGTCATATTTCAGAGCTAGGTTCTGGTGCTCCTTTGACTCAGCTCTGCATTTCAGAGACCCACTATTCGCTACCTGGGATGAGTAATTGGATTTAGACCTGATTTCCTTTTAATTCCAGACAAACAATCTAAGTATTTGGAGGGTTAAAAAAACATGCATATTGCCAAGGGTGGTGGATGGGGGCAGGAAGAAGAAAATGCAGATCTGCAATAAAATGCCATTGATAGATTGTTAGATACCATGTTTCAAAGGAAGCTTTTCCTAACCTTGCAGTTTGCAGATATATTAGAATATAAATCATCTATCATCAACCAGCTAGTGAATTATGGAGTTATAAGGTTGGGGAAGGCAACTTCAAATATAAAAAGCGATAATTTAAAGGAGCCAAGAAACTCTACCAACTTCTTTGACTAAGGTGAAATCCTGCAGAGGACTCACTTCCTTGACCCCTTAATGTTTTCTGTATTGTGAGATATAGCATTGTAGCTGCAACAGGGGACTGGGAACTTCAACCAAGGTAAAACAATTTTTTTCTTAAATTTGGACTGAATTCGCATGTTTTTCCTCTACATCTACCAAAATATTCCTGATGTTCTCATTCATCAACAACATTCTCATCCATCAATGACTACCCTCAGCTGGGTAAGAATGACACACTGGAAAACTTAGTGTGAAGGTCCATTCTAATCAAAGAGAAGAAGTTATCCAAGGATGGGTTAACCCTGTCACTGTCCAGGCAAAGCAAGGGATCGTGTTTTAAGAAAGTATTTCCTGTTGGATCCCTTTTCTTCCTCAATTATTTCCCAAGCTGAGAAAATGGAGAAGGCAAAAAAGAAGGTCCCTAGAGAAAGGAAAATGGACTTGCCAACTTACAGTGGAGCTGAATGGCTCCTTCTTGGCTAGAATGTGAAGACCAAGAGATTTGTAGGTCAAAAAAATACATACTTTGAGCCACCCAGTTACAGGAGAGGAAGAGACCTTCTTCTCTAGGGAAGTAGGCAAAAAGACATCAGAGTGCTTTAGATCTCCTAAAGGGCCCGGCGCACTTACTGTATTTTCCGGCGTATAAGACGACTGGGCGTATAAGACGACCCCCAACTTTCCCAGTTAAAATACAGGGTTTGGGATATACTCGCCGTATAAGACGATCCCCCTTTCCAACACACA
>CM034701.1:41857185-41873449 GCA_020142125.1 Phrynosoma platyrhinos
ACTATTTCAAATAATCATTACATCAGGAGTTTGATCCTTGCACAGTTTGGCTCTCAAAGGAAATCTGGCCAATTAAATGCACACCCATACCTACTGGGAGGAAGACATTTTCTCAAGAAAAAAAATTAAAAAGGTGCTTATAGAATGCTCTGTAGAGATTGGAAACACAGAAAAAGGGGAAATGGAAGAAGGAAAATACTAAATACCTCCTTCCTCTTCAGGCTCCTCCTCCTTCTCTCCCTCCCAGCCTTTTTTCTTTCCCAGCCTCCTCAGAGCAGTCTTCCTGCTCCTCCTCCTCCTTCTCTCCCATTGGGCTTCTTCCTTCCCCCCTCCCTCCTCTGTGGGAGGAGTCTTTCTCAACCTCCTCAGCTTTATACCGGTGTATAAGACTACCCCCAGCTTTACCTGCTTAGAAAGTAGTCTTATAGGAAGGAAAATACGGTAATGTATAGCTTCAGAGTCCGCCTGATATCAATTTATGCCACCGCTTTTCTTGAGGGCAGACAGAATGACAGCAGAAAGATGGTGAGATGATGGGCTTTGAGCTATGGAATTGAGAATTTATTTTAGATAGAAAGGCAGAATCAATCCAGAGAGAGTGTGGCACATTGCAGAAATTACCATGAAGGGTCTATTCTAGCCAAGAAGGACCTATCCAATAATTGATTAATTCCAGTTGTGGCACAAGAGAGGCAAGGAATCATGTGTTCTTTTAGAATTCTCTTCTTGTTTAGTATTCATGACCATGGGATAACCTCCCGCTTTTCCCATTTACTGAAATCAGTTTTCTTGAAGTCTAGAATGCATGTCTGATTATGCTTAGCTTCCCCCTTCCATTGTATAACAAACTCCAAGAGAACATGGTCACTCCCACCTAAGGATCCTGCCATTTCCACCCTATTAACCAGATCATCACTGTTGGTTAGGATCAGATCTAAAATAGCTGATCCCCTAGTTGCCTCTTCCACCTTCTGCACAATGAAACTGTTTGCAAGACAAGTGAAAAATATAATTTTTTGGCAGAGTTTGACTTCTAACAAATACAAGAAGAGTTGCAGTCCCCCATTATTCCTTTCTGAATGTGTGGTCATCTATTCCAGGAAGGCATCATCCAAGTCCTCAGTGCAGATGGAGAAACCTTATTGCCTCTACTAGAGAGGTGAGTAATAAGAAGATGAAGTGCACTTCCATTCTCCTACGGGGCCTAATTCATCTGATACATAATTTCAGGACGCTCCTAAAATCCAGTTATACCATTGTTTTGCTACAAGGTGGACTGGAGGACAGAAGGACAGTACAAAAATGAGCTGTGAGTAGAGAAACGGGGAATCTACTTTATTTAAGCAACCCAGATCAAGCCAGAGAGAGGCTGAATGAATATTGAATTTGGAGCAAGAGGGATCCATACAAAGGTCTACTAGTTCTGACACCTTTCTATCTAAGGTATTTGCCACAATGAAAAATACTTTGATGGACAGAATTTGAAATGGAACAGTCTTTCGAGGAACAATGGATGCAAGCTACAGGAAGAGAGATTTCACCTCAACATTAGGAGGAACTTCCTGACAGAGAGCTGTTCAACAGTAGAACACACTCCCTCAGGGGTTGATGGAGTCTCCTTCTTTGGAGGTCTTTAAACAGAGGTTGGATGGCCATCTGTTTGGGATGCTTTGATTTTGAGTTCCTGCATGGCAGGGGGGGTTGGACTGAATGGTCCTTGTGGTCTCTTCCAACTCTACGATTCTTTGAGGTTCAAATGGTGGCCTAGATAGAGCTTTTAACACCTTGTGGAGATTCCAAGATGGGAAACAATGAACTAGTGGTGGACTGAGTAAAGACCTCCTCCCCTTACTCTTTACATGTGCATGGGAAGAAATAAGCCACTTTGGCTAGTTGACAAAACGAAGCCTAGAGTGTGACAGTTAAGGATGTCTGCATACATGTTCAGAGCCCTGAATGTGCTATGCTGGGATAGGGCATTCTCCTCTGTCCAGAAGAGGAGCTGATGAGCATCATTGTACAGGGAGGACAAAAGAGCCCCTCCCTATCTGAACAAGTAAGATTTTAAAGTTTCATTGTCCATTCAGACTAAAACATGTGAAGGCTTTTTGGAAGTGGAGGGCTTACCTGACAGCATGACATTCTAGCCATGATGCTGTTCTGTTTGAGTCCACACTCACTGAGATGAGCCACCCAGAAATGAGGCCCCCATCCCAGGAGGTTGGAATCTGTAGTGATAATTATTTTGGGGAGAGTCTTGTAAGGGCACTTCTAGAGAGAAGTAGTGAGTGTTTGTCTACCCTAGGAGGGACTTTTGGACCTTCATGGTTAGACAAACTATGATGTGTTGACATTTTGCTATGAGTGACTGAAAGGATCAGAGGATCCACTGCAGAGGACAAGAATACAAAGCAAAGCAAAGCAGCTTCATTTATATACTGCTTCATACTGTGCTATGCAGTGTCTAAGCCAGGGACCGGCAACCTACGGCCCGGGGGCCAGTTAAGGCCCAAGTCCCTGGACTTACCGGCCCAGGTCGAAGGTTGGCGCCGCGCGCCGCTGCCACACGTTTTTACCGCTGTGTGGCCGCGACCGCCATTTTGGAAATCAAAATGGCAGTCGCGACGCGTTTGCGCATGTGCAGTACTCCTGCGCATGCGCAAATGCGTCGCGGCCGCCATTTTGATTTTCAAAATGGCGGCCGCGACATGCGCTGGCAGCGTGCGCGGGGAGGGTGAGCATGCACGCCGCCATTCCCCCCCCCTCGGCCCAGCCGAGACCTGGGCTACAGGAGACCGGCCCAGGTCTCAAAAAAGTTGCCTACCCTTGGTCTAAGCGGTTTACAACTGTAAGCTCATTGCCCCCCAACAGCTGGGTACTCATTTTAGCGACCTTGGAAGGATGCAGGCCTGAGTCAAGCCTGAACCCTGGCTAATATTGAACTCACAACCTTGTGGTTTATGAGTGAGTGGCTGCAGTACAGACATTTAACCACTGAGCCACCAGAGCTCCTCTGTGCCAGAATGGAATCTTGGCCAAGTGGAAAGGTGAATGCAGGAAATCATCAGGCCCAATAGATGTGTCATTGATACTGGGTCTGCAGACTTCTTTGTTGTAAATGAGAGGACCTCTTCTGAGTTTTGTTATTCTTTCTCTTTCAGTGTCTATTAGGGTTCCTAAATGAACTATCCTCTAGTTGGGGATAGATGACTTTGTTTGTTTGTTGACCACCAAGTCGTGGGTCTGAAAAATGACAGGGTGATTGCTAGAGCTTGTTAGGCTCCTAGAAATCTGTGAGATTTCAAAAGGTTTATTGTCTAGGTATGGGAAGATATGGATTCCCTGAAGTTTCAGGTGAACCATGGGGCAATCATCACGGTAAACCTGAGTGGTAGGGCTTTGAATTGATAGTGGAAATTCTGGTAATGAAGGTACATGCACAATGAAGTATGAATAAGGATATGAAATTAAGCTTCTGAAAGTAGTCCCCTGGAGGCTTTCCATCCAGGAACACCCATATTTTATGTAAAGGTAAAGGTATAGGTACCTTTACCTATAGGAGATAATCTACCTCCTTTCTTGGCCACCATGGAGAAAAAAGGGAATGAAAAGTAGCCAAGAGAAAGATGGAGAAGCAGAGTATAAGAGCAAGGTGAAAAAACTGAGGAGGAATCAGGGACCAAACAGAAAAACTTTCTTAAAACACATGCAGCAACAGGAGTTAGTCCATTCATGGCTGGCTCCTTCTCCGCTAGTAAAATCTTGCATTGGAAATGTCACCTACACAGTAAACATGTTCTTTAAAGAGAGATATCTGACTTCTGCAAGAAACTCTGCAATGAAAAATATAGTCTAACACAGTAATTTGCCTGCAAGTCTTGCTATTTGCAATACAGTTAATCCTGTCTTCTAGCCACACCCATTTATGTGAATATTTTTCTACCAATATAATCAATACATGAAAAACAGCTGTTTCAAAATGGCAAGTAAGTAATATCAAATGTAATACTTACTAGCTTAGCATTTGTTGATCGGGACTGTGCAGACACAGGACGCTACAAAAGAAAGAGAGAAAACAAAAGTTTCATGTGGCCAAACTGTGGCATCATCATTCCTTTTGTCACATGTCTGAAATACACAGGGTATATGCATCTGTGTATATATGTATGATCTCCAGAAAAATGATTTTTTTTTTTTTATGCATCCTACTATTATATTTAACTTACATATACATTCAAGATACAGATCCCTTGGTACAGGGGTCGACAACCTTTCCCCTTTAAGGTCCGAGGGACTTCAGCTCCCAGAAGCCTCAGCCATGTTGGCCAATAGTCCCATGTTGGCCAATAGTTCCTGGGATTCTGGGAGCTGAAGTCCCTCGGCCCTTAAAGGGGAAAGGTTGCCTACCCCTGCTTGGTATCTGCTGGGGTTTGGTCCCAGGATCCCCTTGGATACCAAAATCTGTGGATTCCCAGTCCCATTACATGCATTACAGTCTAGTAAAATCGTGTCCCTTATATAATATGGCACAACCAAACTTTGTTTTTTGGATTAAAAATAAAAATTTCAAGTTGCAAATGGTCGAATCTGTGGATGCAGAATCTGTGGATAAAGAGGCCTAACTGTATTACTGTTCACACACACATGCAGAACATAATAATGTAGAAGGAGTAGGAGTGAAGAAAGGAGGATAGGGAAAAAGAAAAAGAAAGAAAGAAGAAGAATGTAGTAGCTGTGTAATACAGTGTAAGAGAGATTTGGTGGGATTAGAGAATGGTAAAGTAAGGGTTCCCTATAAGATTATGTTAAGATGATTAGGATGTGCATTTGGATGACATATGTATATATGTATTTTTTTTATGTTTGTCTGTGTTTTTGTGTTGGAGTATTGTTTGTACTGTAATAAAAATAAAATTAAAAAAATGTTAAAAAAGGAGAAATATTTAAAACCAGCTTCTCTTTCTACTTGACAACACATGTACTGGTAAATTTGGGAACAAATGCTCAAAGTGCCAACTAAATTGTACAAAGAAAAGAAACTGTGCTTTCATTTCTTTCAACAACCCATAATAATTCTTGGGGAAAGAAACAGATTTTACACTCCTTTGAGCATCTACATAAGCAGACAGCAATCAGCTGAGTTGGTTTAGCTTGGAGAAGAGAAGGGGACATGATAGCAATTTTTAAATATCTGAAGCAATGTCATGTAGAAGGTGGAGCAAGCTTGTTTTCTCTTACTGCAAAGACTAGTACATGAACTAATAGATTCCAATCGCAGGAAAAAATATTCCATCTAAATATAAAGAACTTCTTGACAGTAAACATTGTTCAGCAATGAAACTGACTGCCTCAGAAGTTGATGGACTCCCCTTCATACATCAGGGTTCCTTAGAAGGCTGGCCCCCTCCCTGCTGGCCTTTCACCAGCAAGTAAAAACATTTTTATGCAGGCAGACATTTGGTATATAATGCATAGCAGGGGTGGTTTTTATGGAGCAGGTGGGTTTTAAAATTGTTTTTTACCATTATATATTTTATGTGATTCTATATTGGGTATAGATGTTTTTATTGTTTTGAATTTTATTCTGGGACCAACTGTACTCCCACTATCAAAGTCACTTTGCAATTTAAGGAACCAGTGGGTGGGTGTGTGCAAGAAGGGATCAGTTACTGGGAGAGCTGATTGGCTAAGCTGTTACAGGGAAGTCAACTATAAAAACAGCTCCATCAGATATCAGCCCATTTTCAGGCACAAATCAGTTATTATTATGACTGGTTAGGCCCTATGCTACTTGGGTTCAGGGTATATGAAAGGCTATGTTCTCCCATCTAAATCTGCCTGAACTTTAAGATCACCAGGAGAGGCCCTCCACTCAATTCCTGCCATTATTCCCACTATTATCTCCAGCACTTAATGAACTCCTCAAGAATACCGTCTCCCCTTCCCCACATCTCAGTGTAAAATCCTTCTGATCTTTCAGACTCTTAGCAAAAATGTGCCTGACAACTGCTGTGAAGTACTACCCATCCCTTGCAAAAAGCTCACTTCCATGAAGCCACACACCATGGTCCAGGAAGCCAAATTGTTTCCTGTTCCCATCTCATGCCATTAGTTCACCTCCACTACTTTAGTATTCCCTTCCTGGGCCATGCCCTTCCACTAGAAGAACCATTATCCCTTCCTTTTGGTCCATGTGGGAAACACGAGCCCCTTCATCTTCCTATCCAGAGCCTCATAATCCCTTATGATATTCTGAAGGATGTGCCTTGCAGTATCATTGTTTCCCACGTGGAGCAAAAGGAAGAGGTAATGGCTAGTGGGCTTGATGAGTCTTGTCAGCTTCTCCATTACATTGAGGATTTTTGCACCAGGAAGACAGCACACCCCTCGAGACATCTTGTCACAAAGAAGCCACCCATGTGATATGGTACAAAGATCCAAGAAGATCCAAGATGAGGTCTCCCCCCAAATAATGAAGCAGTTAGAAAAGATAATTTTTCACAACAGCTAAGAAGGTTCTTTAAGCTACTTTTTGATTTTCTTCTTACTTGAGGTTTCTGGTACGGATTCCTCCTTGCCTCAGAGGAGTAATAAGATGTCCTGTTTAACCGCTGACCTGGATCCTGACAAACAAAGCCTGTGAGAAATGGAAGAGCAAGCTACATAAGAACATTCAATTTAAGGACATTGTAGGAGCTATGGATTGATAAACTTGACAAGCATAATTATTCCATAAAAAGAACCATTCATCAAAAAAAAAATCACTCATCAAGGCTGACCTCCTGATCCATTACTTATTTATAGAAATGGAATAACAGTAAGATGCTCCTTCAGTATGGAATATAAAATCATGGCTTTGTTTGCATTTCAGACCTTTCCAAACACAAATGTATGAGAAGCATTTCCATGCTAAAACATGTAGTATAAAGTAGTCTTAAGGGGTGGTGAACAGGTTGTATGGATTCGTGTGTGTGTGTGTGTGTGTGTGTGTGTGTGTGTGTGCGCGCGCGCGCGCTGATAGGCTGATATCTATGATGTTCTGATTGTAAGAATGTAAGAAGAATTATTCTAGAATAATGCTTTATTTTGCTCTCAGGCTTCCATTAACGAGCAAATATAGGGAACCCTGCAACAAAACAAAGTATTATTCTTAAAACAAAATATTATTCTAGAATTATCCTACGATACTCAGCCTATCAAGGCATCACACCTTAACCTCCCAACACACTCAGAATTTATATTTATAACATCATTCATTACTCTTTCAACCACACAGTTTAGCACACCTATGCTCCTCACAAAATGTACATTCCTCAATTGTTACATGCCCCACTTTACTAAACTGACACTATCACCACATAGTGTCCCAACGTATCACATAGACATCTACCTAAAATCAAGACAATCAACTCTTTCATGCACAATATACCCACATTTTACCTATTATCAATCACGCAAACTAATAAAAGACTAGACTGAAATTGGCATGTCACTCACCTACAAGTGTAAACATGTCTGAAATCATACTAGCTTTAATCTTCAGGTCCAAAGGAGCATCGCTATCCAACATGAAATAAGAGAAGGCAAATCAATTATCTTCACTTGATCAACCAATTTATTCCATGTCCCTGGGGACACTTCAAGGAAATGTATGTCCTGTAAACAAGGCACCTCAGCATTACGAACATCTTCACTGGACATAGAGTAAATTGAGATAGTTTTTAGCCCAGGATTCCTTTTTGGCTACCGTTATATTTAAAAGAATCCTATTATTTTTGGATTGGTTATCTTCGAGGCAAAAAATGTATTTTCATTGTTTGCTATGATACAGTTAGTAAAATGGAGATTTTTTTTCAGTAGAAGTGTTATATTACTGTCACACATTTTCAAGTAAAAGAGCCAAGAGATGCTTAAGTTTGGAGAAATAAAGAGAAATATAGCTGCAAAACTTTTTGAGCAAGCTTAAAGAATTTCATGAAACCCTTCAAGAGTAAGCCAAGATTTTATAAGTTGTAACACATAAGAATTCCCTGTTCACAAGCATCATCATCCATGTTCACAGGCTTTGAGGAACCCCCAAGGGAGCACTGCTTTAAATCCGCTTGGGCAGAGAAACTAATGTTAAGCCTTCCAACACAAAGAAATTAAAAGGAAAGTTCTAATGACCTTAGCAAAGGGCTGAGGGGAATACTTGAGACAGTCAGTCCAATCCACTTCCTACACTTCCTCTCATCTGCTTGAAGGGCAGGGATCTCTCAGATGTTGCTGAAGACAGAGGACAGCTTGTCTACCTGACACTTCCCTCTACAATTCTGCTAGAAATGTTTGGAAAATAAGCTTGTTAGGAAGTGGCTCTAACCCTCCTCAGTGGTATGATTCAGAAGAAATGGATTAACTAGAGGTGGTGAGGAGTTAAGTAAAAGTGCATGGTCTGGGTCTTCAGCTTATCTGCTGACATAGCCAAGGTAGTCTCTCTCTACTCCAGGGGTAGGCAACCTAAGGCCCAGGGGCTGGATGCGGCCCCCCGAGGCCCTTGGACCGGCCCAAGGCCGGTCCTGCCGCCGCCGCCGCCGCCGCCGCCTCCCCCTGCCACCTGCCACAATGATATTGATTATTGTTGTTATTACTTGTTCTTGGGTTTTTCTTGGCAAAATCTCCACAGGGGTTTTGCCATGGCTTTTCTGGGGCTGAGAGAGTGTGCATGCATATTTTTTAAATTTTTAATTTTTAAAAATTTTTATTTTATTTATTTATTTATTTATTTATTTATTTATTTATTTTTGGTGCTTCGGCCCCCCCATTTTCTGAGAGACAGCAACCCGGCCCCCGGCTCAAAAAGGTTGCCTATCCTTGCTCTACTCCCTTTATTGCTCTTTGAAAAATATTCAAATGGAAGAACAGGTTGCCTATGTATAACTGTGGTGAGTGGTTTTCTGTCATTCTTTGCCTGCATGGAGATCTTTGGAAGTTCATAGAGCTGTATTTTGGTGGTAATCCTGCTCCTGCTCCCACACCTACATGCATATAAGATGTAGGTTCCAGTCAAAAGCCAGTTTCAAATCTGCCATTGAGAGACCAGGAGAAAGGGATGGCATAAAGAGAGGAGGAGGGCAGATTATGTGAGTTAACAGATGACTACTTGAAGAACCACAGTTACAGGTAGTCAACCTCTTCTTCATAGTCTCTGTGATTCACACACTTATGGGAAATTAGCAAGCTGAACTCACTAAGAATGATGGATCATGCCAAGATGAATGACAGCACTGCCTTACCAAATGCAGCATTGGCTCAGGACTGAGCAGCAAGTCTGTAATGAGACAGGAAGATAGATAGGTTGTGACCACATAGTTGCTCAGCAGAGTTCTTGGAGAAGAATCCCTCCGAGATACACTGAGAAGATGGCCCCCTCCTGAGTCAAGTGAAGTTTGACTTCTAGCAGAAAGCCTTCCCAGAAAGGGAACAGGGGAAGAGGATGGCATCCACCACCCAGTGGGAGAGATATTGAGAAGAGATCACCTTCCTTTTCTTACACATGCCATAAGGTGACAGACAGTCCAGGAGACTTCCTAAATTGCTTTATCCAATGTCTAGCATATGAAGGGCAAGCTCATGGTGGGAAACACCAGCAGCTGGTTAAAATGGAAGGTGGAAACCATCTTTGCAAGGAAAGAGATGTCTGTGGAGAGAACCACCTTGTCCCTCTGAAAGGACATGTAAGGTAGATCCATTCTGAGTGCTACCAGTTCATTGGTCCTTCAGGCAGAGGTGATGTTAACAAAGAATACTGTCATCCAGGGAAACACCTAAAGATCACAGGATACCACTAGCTTGAAGAGAGGTGCCACAAGATTAACAAGGACCAACAGGCTCCATGTAAGCAGTGGTCCATGATTAGGAAGATGAAGGTGTATGTTTGTTGGTGCTGTGTGTTTTCAAGTCAGTTCCAACTTATTGCAACCCTAAGGTATTATGGGGTTTTCTTGGCAAGATTTGTTCAGAGGAGGTTTTCCACTGCCTTCCCGAGGCTGAGTGTGACTTTCCCAAGGTCACTCAGTGGGTTTCATGGTCAAGCAAGGATTCGAACTCTGTTCTCCAGGATAGTAGTCTAACATTCAAACCACTACACCACGCTGGCTCTCAAGATGTATATAGGCCTTTAAAAAACCCTCTACTTTCTGGTGCACTGACCAAGAATGAGTGGCTTGGAGTGAGAGGAGATGGCTACCAGGTACACCTTCAAGGAAGAGTACAAGAGATTCCTAACTTGCAATGAGATGAGGAAATGAAGCATGGTTGAGTAAGAAGTTGTCCAACACAACACTCTCAGTCTTTAGGAAGGATCAAAAAGAGGCCCACCTAGCCACATAGGAGCCCTTCATCAACTGCTTGCAAGGCACAGATATCACGATCTGGATGGTGTCCATGACTGGAGAAGCTGCCATGCAGTTAACCTAAGAGTAGCTACATCTAGGTGAAGAATTCTGCCATGCCACATGGAAAGGAGATCTGATTGCCATGGAAAGAGGCAGAAGTTGCCATTTGACAATCTGAGGAGTCTGTAAAACCACAGCTGCCAGGGCCACCACAGGGTGATGAAAATAACATCCACACTGTCATTCTTGATCTGTGTGCTGACCTTCTAGAAACAGTGGGAGTGGGGGGAAACATATGGCAAAGGACCTTTGCATGAGGGGAAAAAAACATGTCTCCCAGAGAGCCTGTGTTTCAACCGCTCCTACTGTAGAATCACATTGTGTGTTTCCAGAAGACAGAAAAATCTATCCTGAATGTCTCCTAATCATGGCAGAGGAGGGCTGATCCCACTATCTATGCATAGAAGGATAAGGTTGTTCTGCCGAGATAATCAATGAAGATGCTGTTAATGCCTTGGAGATGCACCACCAGGAAAAATATGCCCCTGAATGTGCACCAATCTCAAATCCTGACGGTGAGCTAAAGGAAGTCTCCCTTGCTTGTTGAGGTAGACGACTAGAATCATATTATACTTAACCACCCAGTTGGTTCTCTGTCAAATAAGTCTCTGAAACATACAAAGTGCTTTTCACATGACAAGCAATTCAAAAACATTGATACGACACAGCTTCTTGAACTTGCACCAGTGACTGTGAAGTTCATGATGTAGGCACTCCATTCAAAACAGACATGTCTGTAATGAGGATATGTGAAGACACTGGATAAAACGTACACCTCTCATTGTGCTGGAGACATTGGTTCACCAACAGAAAGTGCAAAGTACCAAGCAAGATACCAGTAGAAGCATACTTGGTGTGTGCTGCTCAGGATCAATGTGATCCAAAAACCATTTCTGAAGAGGTCTTATATGGAAGAGAACAATCATGGCAGTAGCCACCATAAGACCGAGTAGGCCCTGAATGGATTTGGCCCTTAAAAGTTTCTGAACCAAGACATTTCATTGTGAATGCTCTGTTGCAGAAATGTCTTGGATTCTACAATGTCAAGCACTGCCCAAATAAATGATACAGCGGAATGAATGTATCAACATTTTCTCCTAATTTATCACTAACCCCACATCTATAAGGAAGGACACTGCAAGGTCAATGTCTTGAAGGGCCTGATAGAAAGAACCCTTCTTTCTTGGTTGTGTAGGCTGAGACTGAAGACCATACTTCTTAACCATCAACCTCATTTTCTGATTGTGCTCCAGCTTCTCATCTGTAGAAGAATGAAACCACCTCTGTTTGTGAAATGGAGGGCGTTCATAGTTGACTTTGTGGGCTAGACGTGTGGGATGTAGTCATGCCAATGCTATGACCTTAGCACTATAATCTGCCACAGATTTTGCTGTGATAATCTACTGAGCCACCAATTTATCCACTTCAGAATGGAAAAGCAAAGCTGTCTTTTTTACATCACTGGAGAGTTGTTCTATGAGGGGCTAACTGTAACCTGCTGGTAGGCCCCCATATAGGTGTGGCAATTTGATACTCTTCAAGAGATAGCTAAAACTGTGTATGTTTTATGGGCCATGGTGCTGATCTCACACCCTTCCTTATTGGCCAGAGAAGTGTGAGCATTCTTGGAGGATCTGGACTGTGCCAATTCAACAGTAATCAAATTTGGCTGAGGGTAGTTAAAAAGCACACCACAGTCTTATTGCAATAGGTACAGGTTTTCAATTCTCAAGTGGAGAGGCCAGTGTCTACCGTGAGTAATGCACTACTTTCCAAAGTGCCAGAGGCATAAGAATAGCTGTCAGAGGAATATTTTTGAGATTTTATTTTCTTAAAGACCATATCCTCAAGAGATGTCTCAGACTCTTTAATCTGCAGATCTAAGGCCTTAGCTATTCTGGAGACCTGCTCCACAATGATGCAGAGGTCATGCGAAGGGGGAAAAAAGATTTTGCTCTCCCACCAGTAGCCAATAGAGGAGGCTGAGGGGTCTTCTAGGGACAAATGATCTGATTCTTCCTTAGCTGATGACTCAGCATAGGAGTCCCTATCAACCCCTGTAGGAGGCTGGGGAGGAAGTGTAGCAGGGCACTGGGTAGAAGCAACTTCATTCCAACAATGAAATGAAGGTGGCTGCAGTAAAGTTGGGACAATAGGGATAGGCTGGATCAGCCACAGGATCCCAAGTTGGCTGAAGGAAATGTGGTCTTGATGGAAGCAGGGGGAAAGCAATCGTAGCTTGTAAACTCAAATGCATGTGAGCAAGCCATGGAGAGAAGTGAGGAGTGATGGTCTCTACCATGGTCTTCTCAAGATAAATAGTAATCATAGCATAGATCCCAACCATTACAGTGTGGGTAATGCAAATATGTTGGGTAGCTATCCCAATAATAAGCTTTGAGAAGGTGAATGGTCCACACAATAATGAAGATGTCTCAGGTCCTTATAACAGGGAGAGAGCGCGTCACTATCAACATCATGAATCCTTCAGGGACTGAGACCTACTCCAGAAGTGAGACATAATAGAAGGTAGAAGTTCCCTGTCAGGTTCAACACATTCCCTACACTGCTAGGAGTAGAAACCTTATCTGATTAAGAGCTCGACTTTGGAAGAGGAAAGATTAGCAATAACTTCCTCCTCTGAGTACAAACCAATAATTTGGACCTCATTGGACTGCGTATCCAGCAATTATTTCCCAGAATGGACCTGGGAGACAATGAGATGTCAGTGTGAGACACAGATGCAAGACAAAGATGGACAGGGCTCCTAAGTTGAAGGACCCAACTGAACCAAAACTTGGGAGGGATTTGGAGGCTGCTCCTTATCCTTCTAGTTCTTCTTTTTTTCAGTGCTATCAAAGTTGAAAAGGATGGATGTTTTATCTTTCTGCAGTTGTTTCTCAAGGGACTTGCCTGGTGTAAGCAGAATGTCTCTAGTTTTTTGAGCCTTGGAAGACTGCTTAGGAGCCTTCTTCAGTGTCAGAAACAACAGCCCCAATTTGTTCAAACCCCAAGGAGGTTTGAAGGTGGGCAGAAGGAGTCTGGCTCACAAAGTGTTCTAGATGTTGCACCATGGCCAAAGAAAGGTATAAAAAGGAATACCTCTGAAGTCATATAAAGCGGCTTATACTTGTTTTCAGGAGCTGCTGTCTGGAGGGGCCCTGCCCACTAAAAACTTTTAAGATGGGAAGTTCTGTTGTATAGAGGTCTGGCAAATTGAGTACAATTCAATCACATGGTTCTTGCTCAAGCAAAGGAGTCAATATGAGTGACTATCAGAAAATGAAATCTTCATCCCACATTCAAGATACTTCCTGAAGAAAGTCTTAAGGGTCATAAGCCCCCAGAGAGCAAAAAAGAAGAAATTATGATCTAAGAAATGGCAAAATGCTGATGCTTCCTATTGATCCTGCCAAGATGGGAGACAAAAAGGAATTGGGTTTTGGTGGGAACACATGGCTTATATGTGTGCAGGCGAGGGAGTGGGGTTGATACCAAAATGCAACTGTAGAAGCTTCTAAAGATCTTCACACAGGCGCAGAATGATCCATATCTGTGAGTCACAGAGACCACAAAAAATCAAGGAGTATTGCTTCTCATCTGTGATAAATCTGTTTCCAGTAGAAAAGGGGTGAGCATCCTATAACTTGGGCAGCAACTTCCATTCACTCTAATAGGCAGGAAAAAGAAAGACCTGGTGTCCCTCACATGGGAGGAGCAACCTCTAGGTCAGTCATTAAAACAACCAAAGAGACAAATGCTCTCACCCTGAGGCCCTGACATTCAACAACAGAATACACAGATTAACATGTAAATCACTCAACAATTTATCAACTTGATAGGAATCTACATGCTACCTATGGAGAGAACAGTAATAAAACATGCAGCAAACTGTTCTCTATGAGGGAGAACTATGTACACTATCATGCCTATCCCCATGCCAGCACCCATAGGATGGGAGATACATAATCTTACCTACTGAAAATGGACTTATCTGTTCCTTTTCTCAGTAAATAAGGCTGGAGCATCCTATACCTTGGGATTTACCAGACTTTCCATGACTTGGTTGGGTATGCTGGTGTCCCAAGGTCATAGTTTTTAACTACCTGCTGTAGCACTCTCCTCCTAAAGGCAGGTTCAGCTGAGTCCCTTCTGTCTTGCCTATAATGCTTAATGAACATAGATGACTTCCACACCACCACCCTGATAGAGGAGTGTCCATGGACACAGCTGCCAAAGTGGTGGCACTTCTAGTTGAGTGCACCATTATGCTTTCCATTATCAGGACTTTCAGAGACTTATAACAGGCCATGATCCACCTGCTCAAGGTGGAGGTGGACACCTTCCTGTTCATGGAGCATAGTTAGAAAGAGACCAACTGGGCATCTGAACAGCAAAAGCTGCTGGTCCTGTTCAGGTAAATCCAGATAGTCCTACACATGTCAAAGATGTACCAATCTTCTCCAGATCTTAGGACAGATATGGACAGAAGGAGGGAAGAATTACCTCCTGAGGCCTACGAAAGGCAGAGGTCACCTTGGGCACAAATGCCGGATCCAGAAAAAGCTCTATGGAGTCATTCCTGACCATTTAGAGTTCCTTACACACTGGCAAGGAAACTAGTTTGACACCTTGCATATTAAAATGATGGCTGTTAGTCCCAGCACCTTCCAGGACAGATGGAGGTAGCCAGTGTCTTCTAGGGTTACTCCACCCATGTGAGGGACATCAGAAGGTCTTCCTTTTTCCTCACTATTGGAGCAAATGGGAGGGGCTACCACCCCTCTACCACATTATTTGATGCTCCACGCTTGTCTACTGGGAACTCAGTGTTCAGCAGGCCCTGATTAATCCTGTCTTTTACTAAGGTCAAGAACATGAGGCACACAAAAAAGCAAGCAAACAAACAACCATGCTTTAATGTGAAGTCGAAAGCTTTCACAGCCAGCATCCATAGTTTTTTGTGGGTTTTCCAGGCTATGAGGCTATGTTCTATAGCAGGGGTAGGCAACCTTTCCCCTTTAAGGGCCGAGGGACTTCAGCTCCCAGAAGCCTCAGCCATGTTGGCCAATAGTCCCATACTGGCCAATAGCTTCTGGGATTCTGGGAGCTGAAGTCCCTCGGCCCTTAAAGGGGAAAGGTTGTCTACCCCTGTTCTAGAAGATGGCTGGCATCTTCAGAGAATGGTGCCATGGAGATGTATGGGGTATGGACAGGTTGCTTATCTGTAACACCTTCTTCAAATGGTCATCTGCGAATTCACATAAATGGGTTATTCTGCACCTGAGCAGCAAACTTTGGAACCTTCTTAGAGCTATTAGAAGTGTTTTGGTGGTAACCCCGCCCACTCTCCAATTGCCTTATTGGCCAGTTTCCTGCCCAAATCCTCAGTTCCATGGACACCAAAGCAGCAGCCCAGGATTGAAGGAGAGGCAGGGCACCACTTTGAAGGGAGGATGGGAGGGATTTGTGTGAATTTGCAGATGACCACTCGAAGAAATACTGGTATAGGTAAGCAACCTGTCCTTCTTCTTCATAGTCTCTACGAATCACACAAACGGGTTAACAGACTGACAAGCATTGGTCAGTGGAGGAGGGAGTGCCATGCCACATAGACGGCACAACGCCTCAAACAAAATCCCCTTTGAGAGTCTGAGCCCCAGGCATGTAAATATAGGAGCAAACAGTCCCGCTAATATGAGTCAAGCTGAAATTCCAATACCAAGACATAGTGGAAACAGTCACCAATGCAAGTGAAAACATGCCCAGTGGCAGAAAAAACCGGCTTGCCAGCTAACCCATATGTTGCACAGTCTGTTGATAGACCTTGA
>CM034701.1:41883863-41898312 GCA_020142125.1 Phrynosoma platyrhinos
AAGCAGGAACCTTTGTATCCAAAACCTTTCTCTCCAGTGCTCAAGGCATGGAAATTTTCTGCTGTCTGTGGAACCTTGTCTGCAAACAGCTCAAAAGTGACGCGGCCGAGGGGCTCTCCGTCGGCGGCGACATCGAAGAAAACGCACGGGTTGGGCATGGCTCTGGGAATGCCTCAAGTATCAGACGGAGGAGAAGGGAGAGAAAGCCACCGGACGAGGTGGAAGAGGAGGAAAGGAGGAGCTCAGCGGCGTCGAAGACTCTCCGTCAGGGAGCGCGGCGCAACAGCGAGAAGTAATAGTGCCACTCTATTCTGCTTTGGTCAGGCCTCACCTGGAATACTGTGTCCAGTTCTGGGCACCACAATTCAAAAAGGATGTAGAGAAACTGGAGCGTGTCCAAAGGAGGGCAACTAAAATGGTGAAGGGTCTGGAAACCAAGCCCTATGAGGAACGACTTAGGGAGCTGCGGATGTTTAACCTGGAGAAGAGAAGGTTAAGAGGTGATATGATAGCCTTGTTTAAATATTTAAAGGGATGTCATATTGAGGAGGGAACAAGCTTGTTTTCTGCTGCTCCAGAGATTAGGACCCGAAACAATGGAAGTAAGCTACAGGAAATGAGATTCCACCTCAACATTAGGAGGAACTTCCTGACAGTAAGGGCTGTTCGACAGTGGAATAGACTCCCTTGGAGTGTGGTGGAGTCTCCTTCCTTGGAAGTCTTTAAGCAGAGGCTGGATGGCCATCTGTCGGGAATGCTTTGATTGGGAGTTCCTGCATGGCAGGGGGTTGGACTGGATGGCCCTTGTGTTCTCTTCCAACTCTATGATTCTATGATTCTATGATTCAGTGGAAAGGTAAACAGCATTCTGTGCAATCATGCTGGCCACATGATCATAGAGTAGTCTCTGACAATGCTGGTTCTTTGCTTTAGTAATGGAAATGAGTACCACTTCCTATGGTCGGACACAACATGACAACCTTGTCAACTGGGAATACCTTAACTTTTACCTAGACAAATAGCTACCACTTTGGTGGGAAGGTAGCATTCTGTGCACCTCGACACTTAGTCATGCTGGTCACATGACCATGGAGTTGTCTTTGACAATGCTGACTCTCTCGGCTTATTAACAGAGATGAGCACTACCCCCTAGTCAGACATGACGACATCGTGTCAAAGGGGAAACCTTTACCTTTAGATGAAACTCAAATGAAATATTTTCACTTTCGGAATGTGCTTTTTAAAATAAGGGTTTTACTCACTCAAAATGCCAGGACCTGTGTAGTCTGAACATTTATATGTAATGAAGTCTATAGAATTAGAAAGCAATAGTTCATCTGAATATCTTCGGGTGGCTAGGGCATTAACCTTTTGGTTGCCCAAGGAGACCCTGAAAGACCACACTCTCCCACTGTACCCACCACCCAAAAAAATTGAGAGAAAAGAAAAAAGAAAAAGGGGGGGGAAAGAAACAGAATTGCACCCATGTACTCTTTCTGTTTTACTTATACGATGTTAACAAATACTAAGAAAGTTGTTACAATTCTACTCTAGAATATATTTTCAGTAATGCAAAACACTTTCTTCACATTTACAGCTTTACTTGAACTTTGAGAATGCCCTGGCTATCACTTCTCAAAGAATATTACCTGTATTGGGAGTGGAATATGGGATTGTGATGTAATTATACCCACTCCAAATTCTATTTCTATTTGGGTGCACAAGTGAGAAATGAGTCAGAAAATGAACTTTGTTAACTTCTCCCCATCTTCCCTCTTACCCTCAGGGAAAAGTTTTGTAGTGCTTAAAAGCCTTGGTGGTGCCATAATGCGGCTTTTCTATGCCCACCCAGAAGCAGACTCCAGAAGTCAAAACAATGAAACCTTTAATAGACTTGGATCGGAATACACCAGTCTCCTCCCTCCTTCCCGTCCTGCTGAATCACCTCTGTAATGGTCTGCTTGGAGTGCTGAAAGCTCCTGCTCTCCCTCCTTTACCTTACAGATGCCTCCTTGAATCTGTATAACTGGTGATAAGTTAAATGTTCCTACTAGAAAAGCTGCATTATTACCATTTTCCTACTCCACTCACTATCATTATTTTATCTATGAACCTATGTATAACTATTTTCCCCCATGACTTTTGCTCACCAGAGAAAAGGTTCCCTATTTGGTCCATTCATCTAAAAATTCAAGACCCATTTCCAATGAACAAAGACACTAAACAGCTTTCACATTAGAACACTAAACAGTGGCATTTTCCAGACTACCTGCCAAATTAATGCCTGGCCAGGATGTGTGCATAATACGTGAAGTCTCCAGAGAGGCTGCAGCAAGACCACCATGGCCTTCAATTTAATCGTATCTCCTAATGCTGAACTGGTTAGCATTTATAAGAGAGGGAGGAAACTGCTCTCACTGAAGATAAAATACCTATTATACTAATAGAGATTGTACTTTCCTCCCATTGTTCCAAGTTTTACCCTGTAAGTGTAATGATTTGAGGGCTACTAGTTAGTATAGATTCTGCCACACTAACAAGGCAAATCAAATAAAAGTTAACTATGAAATAAATAAGAAACATTTCTCTTGTGTTTTCCCTTGCAGATGGAAATCACTTAAATTTTCATTATGAGAAGAACCTAAACTGATGTCCAATCAGTTCAAGGTGGAGAAGAACAGAACATACTATTCCATAACTACTCTGCATAAACTCTAAAACAATAGCATGCATGAAAGACATTTTACAGGCTGGTTGAAGCAGGACAAAGCTGAGGGTGGGTGGTATTTCAGGCTAAGGGTAATAGCAGAAAATGGCCAAAAAGAGCAAATTATGTATAACCAGCTATTATGTAAATATGTTTAAGAACTTTCAATAAACTCTGGAGGATTTCTTTAATTTAAAATCTTTACATTCTTCCTGTTCTCTTTCTATGTTTTAAAGCCTGAATGACAAGAATGTGAGTTGTAGTCCATTAGTCCTGATCCCGTGTACTCCAGTGTCATGCCACACAAGTGTAGAATTTAACACTAGTAGTAATAATTAACTCTGCAAGAGTTTCAGTTCAGTATTTTGTTTTGTTTTTTAAAAGCAAGTTTCTATATATCTATGAAAAGACAATGAAAAGGCATGGGCAATGCTGGCACAATCTCACAACTGAAAAAAGAAATTCAAAAGGATCTCTCAAAGAGCCCTGGTGATCTCAAAGAGCCTTTAACGATTTATCCTTCCTCATGTATAGGAAAAAAGCAAAACTGAAAAATGCAAAGTAAAAAATTATATATAGATTTACATCACATATACCAGGGAAGGACACAAACCCAAAGATTCCGTTCGGATTCCAACCTACCATGACAAAAAAAGGCCTGCTTTGTCTCAAATTGATTTGGAGCCAATTCATTCTGACTCAGCTTTTAAAAAATCAGAAATCAAAAAGTTTGTGTGTCCTATTACTATCACAGAAAATTCAAAAATATCTGTAACATTCTCCCTTCTTTACCAGAGTTGGAAGAAAGCTGCAGGCACATCTTAGGAGAGATTATGCAATCATAGGTACAAGGTCCTAGGGCAAAATGCACAGAAAGATATCCTTTCTAAGGGGTTCTCCACATGGATCAAAAGACCCGTGTCTGTTCCCCCCACCCCCCAGTTTCACATCGTTTAGTTTAGACAACACAGGCAAATTCCAGGGCCAATACAGGACCCAATCTTGCCAGACCAGACATGGATCCAGTGTCTGGTCCTAGGGAAAAAGCTTTTACCCCAGCCTATTTGACCCCTGGTTTGCCACAGAGTTTCTTGGAAACTCCATGGCAAACACCAGCTATTTAGACAGTCCCGTATACTCCTTACTTTGCTGCAACACCACTTGTACTCAGAAGCCCTCCGTTGTCACACCTGATGCAGAAACAGGGTGCCCCATGTAGGTACAGCCAGGCACCCCATTTCTGCATCAGATGTGTCAATGGGGGTGGACCTTCTGAGTACAAGCGACAGCATGACAAGGTAAGGAGCACATACTGGTACCAGGTCTCAAGTCAGTGTGTTTACCCTCCCGTCCCCATGTCAACCCAGGGTCCAATCCAGGTGAACATCACGGCCAAAACAACACAGACTCAGAATAAAAGCTACTAAATTTCAGATGAATATTTGTATGGATTTTTTGTGCCAGAGTGTCTGTTATAAAACAAACAAAGGCTACAGCCTTTAAGCCTCACTGAACTACAAACCCCAAAATGCAACAGGAGCCAGTCAGAGCGGTTAAAGCAACTTAGCCCCCATTTTAAGTGTGGTGTGATAAGCTACTAAGTAACATACTTGTGAAGTTTCAAAAGAATACATGCAGTGGTTTATTTGGAAGAGGAATCTTAAAAAATGGTTTGCAACAGGAGAGTGATTAGTATCCCTCACTCCAACCCAGTAATTTTGGGGGACAATTTATATGAAATTGGCACCCATCCTAGAGATTTGAAAACAGAAAAGTTTCAGAAGGTCTGAAAACACATAAATTCCAGAAGAATCTGTTCAGGGACTAAGGAGCTATCATTTTCACTTTCTACCCATAAAGGAAGAGACTTGGGGCCACATATTACTTACTCATGTGGTAAAGAATGCTGATCATCTCATAGTCCTATTATTGGCCAAAAAACACCTGTACTTCCCATCTCAGTTTTCATACTATGTCCATATAGCAATGTCAATCTTGCAAGGAGAGAATAAGAATTACTACTTGGTTAGTTTCATATTTTCAGCCAGGTTCCAAACAAAGACAAGTTTGTCAGCAAAGATGGCACTTGTCTTTGTCAACAAGCAGCAGTTCTGTATTTGGATAGCAAAAGGTGAATTTTCTGTTCAGGTTAGCAAGGTATCGGGGTCAAGACTGAAATTAGGAGGGAAGCAAGAGGCAGAAAGAAAGATTATTGCTGCCGCCGCCACCACTACCGCCACCACACCACCAGAATCTGGCAGGATGAGATGCAGAGAAAGTGATGGAGGGTAGTATGCAGAAAGAAAGAAGCAGACTCACAGGTAACTATCATTATGTTAGGCAAACACAGCTCCTTGACTTCAAATAGCAACACCAAGCTACGGTAAGTCACAGATGGTGAGTTGTTTCAGAAAAAAAAACACCTATTTGAAGATGAAAGGAAGCAGCAGGAAATGCCAGACACGTGGGCACCTTCAGTATATCATCACTATTTCCTGGCATTAGATAAGCTGACAGAGGCACAGTAGGAGGAAAGCACTGACCTAGTTAGTCAGTTTTTTTAATTGTATTCAGGTATGATGGATAATGATGGATGACTACAACATCTTTGCAAGTTCACAGCGCTCTGACAGTGAGCAAGACTTCAATACAAAGCAACAGAAGGTGTGCTATGTTCCAGCTACAATGCCTGTGCCAAGAGAGCAATGGGGTGGGCAGCAAGAGGAAGAAGAGGCTTACAAGCAGAGGCAGCTGTTGGTAGAGGCTGGCCAAGTGAGAAGACAGCTGGGAGTGCCAGACATAAGTACAACTTTGGTACATAAGTTGATACCTCCATGTATTGGGTATATTCTTCACCTGTTTCCACAAACTGTTACATGTATTTGTACTTAGTGAACCTCTCTTAGCATGCTGCTGTTGTTCTCTCATCTTTAGCACAAGCCCCTTGGACTTTTTGCCCACAAACTCTTGCTGCTTCTAGGACTTACTACCTTAATCTCAAACCTTCCTTTCTATTCCTGGAAGAAAAGGGGGGGGGGGGGAAACAACAGGAGCTTATATGTATGATATGAAAGTGGTAGCAGCTACCATAGCATAACTCAATGTCCTCCTTCAGAGACATAGTGACAGAACTGGTTGTGAGATCCAGTTAGCAGAATATATTTACAGCACCTCTGTCACAGTATTTAGTATTTTTCCTCTGCAATCCTACCTCTCCAGATACATGCCTGTAGACATACCTCTTGCTTCAAGCATGTATAGTTTGATAAACTGATGTAATTATCATATAGCTACCAAGTACCACAACTGGGTGCATTTATTGAGCATAAGATATTAATTCACATTTATTCCAGCAGAACTGGGCAGTCTAAATAAATGCTAATAGTGACAAGATCAAAAATGCTGGAATAAAGTGCTTCTGGACTCTGTTATTTCCAGTTTTGCAGCTTCTATGTTTGCGCAAAGGGCTACAAGAAGCAATAGGTGGCTGCCAAAGTGAAGGCTGCAGAGCAGGTACTGGAAAGTGGGGGAAGGCACACACTGGTACCAGCCGTTGCTTTTTGGAGTCATTCCTAATTTCATTGCCAGTGAGCTCTCCTCTTTCTGCCAGCACGTAACTCAGTACGAAAGCTCTGCCAGATGTTAGCTCTAACGCCACCATGTGGTACAATTACAGAAAGAAAAAAAAACACAACACCAGCAAAAATACCCAAGACAATGCAATGCAATTATCCTCAAACTGCTAAAGGTATGAAGTAGTCCTTTTAACATTGGCAATCCTGTGAATGAGACCTCTTCAAGCCCCACTATCCTCTACCACCAGGGGTAGGCAACCTAAGGCCCTGGGGCCGGATGCGGCCCCCCAAGGCCTTTGGGCCAGCCCCAGGCCGGTCCTACCGCTGCCACCGCCGCCGCCACCATGATGATATTGATTATTGTTGTCATTACTTGTTCTTGGGGTTTTCTTGGCAAAATCTCCACAGGGGTTTTGCCATGGTTTTTCTGGGGCTGAGAGAGTGTGCATGCATATTTTTTAGAAATTTTATTTATTTATTTATTTATTTATGGTGCTTCAGCCCCCCAATTGTCTGAGAGACAGCAACCCCACCCCCGGCTCAAAAAGGTTGCCTACCCTTGCTCTACCACCCTACTCAGGTCCTACAGGCTCAGGCCCATGATCTCCCTGATTGAGTCTATCCATCTAGCACGTGGCCTTCCTCTCTTTCTGCTTTCCTCCACCTGCCTCAGCATCATTAGGAGAAGCATTTCAAAGCCTTTGAAAATGAAAAATCTTTTCCGTGTTTCCATTAATGTTTCCTCATTTCATAAGTAGTTTCTCCCACCCTGATAGCAGTAGCAGCAGCAGCTTAATGAAGTTTAACAAAAAGGACTATCACTACTCCATTCAAGATATCCATCTAGCTCATGAAAGGTTAGGGAAATTCTAAGTTTTAAGAGGAATATCTTGAGGTTCTAGGCACTGTGCCACAGAAGCAATTTATCAGATCAGAATTTTAGTCAAGTACAGTCCGCCCTTCTTATCTGCAGTCTTGCCATCTGCAGATTTGAGCATCCGCGGATGGCAAGCCCATGGATGAGGGGCGGAGGAAGAGGAGGCGGGCATAAGGAGGAGGAGGGAGGACCAGGAGGAAGAGCGGAGAAGAGGAGGACAAGGAGGAAAGAAAAGGAGGACGAGTGGAGGTAGGGTGATGGAGGGAGTAAGAGGAAGAGCAGAAAGGTGGAGGAGGTGGGGAAGAGGAAGAAGAAGAGGAGGAGGAGGAGGAGGAAGAAAAGGGGAAGTGGTGGCAGGGCAATGGAGGGGGTAAGAGGAAGAAGAAGAGTAGCAGTGACGGGGAAGAGGAGGAGGAAGAGCAGAGAAGAAGAGGAGGAGGCAGGAATATTACACAGTTATAGAAAATACTGAAGAGGGGACCTAAAATCATTAGTGTATGCTAGAGGGGGGAGGAATGGCCTACGCTTACACTTTGAAGTTGTTTTTTTAAGAGTGTGACAAAAGGATGAAGAGAATGAGAGATTGGTGAACTAATCCATGGTGTAGACAGAGTAAATTGGGAAATAATTTAAGATACTAAAGCTCAGGACTCCCAAATGAAACTGATAAGTATTAACTGTACAAACAAGATACAATACTACTTTGGGCAATACAGTCAGCCCCCCACATTTGCAGTGTTGACTTTTGCAAATTTGCTTATCCACTGATATTCTCTCTAGGAATTTCTAGGTCTTCCAGCACAACTCTGTCAGAAGTTGACCACAGAGTTGTAATGGAAGACCTAGAGGTTCCTAGAGAAAAGATTTCTCTAGGTATTTGAAGGTCCTCCAACATAATTCTGTGGTCAACTTCCAGTGGATGATGATCTGAGTTGCAATGGAGGACCCAGATTCCTAGATAGGTGTTCTCTCAGGTAAAAAATTAGTTGTTTTTTATTTGCGGTCTTCCCACTTTTACAGGGGTCCTGTGCACCTAACCTCAGCAAATGTGGAGGGCCCACTGTATATAATTTATAAGATTCCATGTGACAGAAGCCTGCAGTAGGCATTAATATGTGTAACTTTTTTAAAAATTAAATTTATTGAAATGAGCCAATACAACGGATTACTGAACTTCTGCATTCAGAAGCAGTGTACTTCAGAGATTACAGAGGACGACTAAGGTAATCACATCTTGCTTCTGAACGTGTATTTCCAAAGATAACACCAAATTAGATTGATCTGATAGAAGATAGTTTAATTTTATGTTCTTATATTTGAATTAAAAAAAAATAATAATTCCTGGAATATTAGGACCTGAGTTTGGCCAATTTTTGACATTATTGACAGGAATGCCCTTTCACTATGGGTCAAGATTTTATCCTTGATCTCATGCTGCATCTCTGAAACAAAGCATGAGATTAATCATTTGTTCCCTATCTCTAGCTCAAAACGTGGAGCTGGGCAGTCAGGTGGGGATTCCGCACAAGCCAAAAACAAGTCCTATCCCCCCTACCTGTCTCCAGTTTGGAATGGGTGCACAGGGGGCTTTCTTTGCTTCTGAGTGCTCAAAATATCTGACAAACAAGCCAATTCCTTCTGCCTTCAGCTCAAAACTGACTAGGAAAGAGGAAGATCTCTTATCTCTGCTCCTGCTGACTATTTCAAATTCAGCATGCCCAACAAGTGAAAAGGCAAGCCCACCAATCTTTACACCCTCCCCCTCCAGTTCAGAGTATAAAAAGCAGGACAAAAGGAGCAGTTTGTTTTGACTCTGTGCTTGCATATGCTGAACATAAAGCCAGAATAAATCCTAATCCTCTCCTCAGCTTTGGTCAGGAAGTATGCAAGAATAATCCATCCTTTGCAATGTTGGGAGAAAGTGTAAGATGCATCATTCTCACCAATGCTGGCTAAGCTATAGCAATCAAGGTTATCAAGACTCAGAACACAGAACACTCAACACCATGTAGAAAAGGAAAAGAGGATAGAAGCCATGGGAAAAGAGGCTCAAGGTAGGAAGGCAAAATAAATCTATCTTCAGTTCCTTATGCCATGGCTGGAGAAAGTGCAGCCTATAAGCTGCATGTCCCCTTCTCTTTTTTTACTTATCTCTATAGGCTGGGTTGTCAATTTCACTGCATTTTAGGTTTCTTGTCAATATTTTAGGCTGAGGACAATCCTTATTAGCCTCTAGCTTATGTCTTTGTTAAATAAACTAAAACAGTCCATAGGACCCTAACAGAAGCAAAATTTCCCCTTCTGAGTTGTTGTTTTTATCCAAAGTTGAGGAGTGCAAAGAGTCCTGATCCTGGAGAGGTCAATGCAGTCCCCAAACCCTGGTAGTTGCCCACCTCTGCTCTATATCATAGGGGTAGCTAAAATGCCACGTATGGACTGAAGCACCATGCTAGGGATCCCAGCACAGCTGTCTGGATATCTGCCTCATGAAAAAATAATTCAAAAGTGGGCAAATGTGCCCCTCAGAACCTCCCAGGGACAAAACAGGTCATTTAAAGGCTACTTCGGACCTCCAAGCCTGCTTTCAAGTTTAAATCTTTTTTAAAACCTGAACACAACTGGAAGGCATCAAGATACTCAATCCTGCCTTTGGGGTAAAGACTCAATTGGCCATTTCTGCATGGGGTGGGATCAGTGCAGGAAGAGTCAAGGCGAGTTGTGAATGTACTCCAGTGAGAGTAAGGACAGGCAAAAAAAAGCTTTTGGACTTGGCAAAAGTTGCTGCTGTTGCTATTTACTTATATCCCACCTTTCTTCCAATATAGTATTCAGGATTGTGAACAGGACATTTAAAACAGTACAATTTAAAAACAGCTAAAAAGCATTAAAATGCATAAATATAAAAATTAAAAACAACTAAACAATTTAAAAAGCTAAAACAGTTATGCATTAAAATGTAAATATGTTAAAAACTCTATACAAACCTTAAAATCTGAATGACGCAGCATTTAAAGCCCAACCCTTGTCAGTTTGAATGGCACAAGAATGTTTTTATTTGCCACTGAAAAGAGAGCAAGGACGGGGCCATCCTGGGCTCTCTAGGGAGGGAGTTCTAGAGCAGGGGTAGGCAACCTTTTTGAGCCGGGGGCCGGGTTGCTGTCCCTCAGACAATTGGGGGGCCGAAGCACCAAAAATAAATAAAGAAATAAAAATAAAAATTAAAAATTAAAAAACATTTAAAAAATAAAAAATATACATGCATACTCTCTCTGCCCCAGAAAAGCCATGGCAAAACCCCTATGGAGATTTTGCCAAGAAAACCCCAAGAACAAGTAATAACAACAATAATCCATATTATCATGGCAGGCGGCGGCAGCGGCGGCAGGACCGGCCTGGGGCTGGTCCAAAGGCCTCAGGGGGCCGCATCCGGCCCCTGGGCCTTGCGTTGCCTACCCCTGTTCTAGAGCCTGGGAGCAGCCACTGAGAAGGCCCTCTCTTGTTCCCACAAAACAAACCTAAGAGGGTGGTGGGACAGACAGAAGGGCCTCTCTGGATGACCTCAACACCCTAGTGGGCTCATAAAGGAAGATACTGTCCTTCAAATAACCTGGACCCAAGCTGTATAGGGTTTTATAGGTCACTGTGCAGCACTTTGAATTATGCCCAGAAATGGACCGGCAGCCAATAGAGCTGTTGCAACAAGGGAGTTGTGTATTCCCTGTAGCCAGTTCCAGTTAACAGCCTGGCTGCAGCTCTTTGGACCAGCTGAAGTTTCTGCCTTTTCGAAGGCAGCCCCACATAGAGTGCATTACAGTAATCCAAACAGGATGTAACCAAGGCATGTACCACGGTGGCCAGATCGGACTTCTCCAGGAACAGGCACAGTTGGCACACTAGCTTTAACTTCAAATGCACTCCTAGTCTCCACCAAAACCTGGGCCTACAGTCTCAGAGATGAATCCACAAGCACTCTCAAATTATGAACCTGAGTTTTCAGGGGTAGTGTAACCCAACCTAACAAAGGTTCAGCCTCTATTCCCAGACCTGTCTTTCAACTGACCAGGAGCATCTTTGTCTTGTATAGATTAATTTTCAATTTCTTTGCCCTCATTCAGTCCGTTACTGCTGCCAAATACCGATTTAGGACAGGAACAGCTTCCATGGAATTAAGTAGAAAGGAATGACAGAGCTGGGCATCACCAGCATACAGGTGATACCTAACTCCAAAACTCCAAACAACCTCTTCTAGTCGTTTCATGTAGATATTAAAAAGGGACACGGCTGAACCTTGAGAGACTCCACAGACCAATGGCCAAGAAGTCAAATAAGAATCCCCCAACACCACCTTCTGAGAGCGCCTCTCCAAGTACCTCCAAGGCCCATCCCAGAGACGCGACTCAGAAGGATACCATGGTGGATATTGAAAGCCGTTGAGAGGTCCAGTAGAACCAACAGGAATACACTCTCCCTGACCAGTTCCCTGAGTAGGTCACCCACCAAGGCGATCAAAGCAGCTTGTGTCCCATAACTAGGCCTGAAATCAGATTGACATGGATCTAGATAATCGGTTTTATGCATGAACCCCTGGAGCTGAGAAGCCACTACATGCTCCAGTACCATGCCCAAAAATGGAAGGTTGGAGACAGGCCTATAGTTATTTAATATAGTAGGATCCAGGGAAAGTTTTTTTCAGAAGAGGTCTTACCACAGCCTCCTTCAGATGTGTTGGGACCCTGCCTTGTTGTAAAAAGGCATTAATTACTTCCTTTACCCACTCAACCAGGCCTCCTCTGGCTTGTTTAATTACCCAGAAGGGGCAAGGGTCTACTACACATGTGGTGGTTCTCACCTCTCCAAGGATCCTGTCCACATCCTCAGGCTGCACAAATTGAAAAGTATCCATCAATAATGGACAAGCAGGAGCCAACGATACATCCACAGAAATGGTATCAACTCTGGCATCTTAAATCCAAGCTATTTTATCTGTGAAATGGTGTGCAAATTCTTCACAGAGATTTGTTGAGTGGCTTACATTCTCCTCTGGATCAGATCGTAACAGATCTCTGACTACTCAAAACAACTCAGCTGAACAGTTCTGTGTAGCTGCAATAGTTTTGGTCAAAAAAGCCTTTTTTGCTGCCTTTAATGCTCCACCATATGTCTTCAGGTACATTTCTGCCACTGTCACTCTAGTCTCCATCTTGTTCCCTTCATTGCTGCCAGCTCCTTGCAGAACCAAAGGACTGGCTTAGCTCTACTCCATAAGACAGAATGCTTAGGAGAGATTGTGTCTACTACCCTGGTAATTTCTCCATTCCAGCCAGGACTTCGAGAGGATCACCTGCCAAGATAGTAGGAAACTCTCCAAAAGGCATTAGGAATCCATCTGGATCCATAAGCCTCCTGGGTGGACCATCTTAATGGACCCTCCACCCCTGCAGAAGTTCTGAGTCCCAGCAAGTCTAAATCTGACCAGAAGTGATCTATGACAACAGAATAGTAGAAAGTTCCTCCATTCCCAGATCACCATCATCTCCCTCCCCATACAGAACACAAAGTCTAAAGTGTGCCCAGCAGCATGTGTGGGGCCAGATACCACTAGGGACATGGAGGTTGTCATAGAGGACATGAAGTCCCACTCCTGACAAGGTTGCCTCAGTATGAATGTTGAAATCCTCCAGCACTATAAGCTGTGTAGACTCCAAATGCCATTCCCGAGAACACCCCAGCTAGCTCAGGAAGGGAGACTGTTGAGCAGCAAGGTGGATGGTACACCAACACTAATCTGTCCCATCTACCCACTTTTAAATAAACACATTCAAATCCTGCAGACTGAGGGATAAGACACCTGGTCAGGGGGATATTATCCCAATAGACCACTGCAACTCCACCTCCCCACCCCCCAAGTCTCACCTGCCGCTGCCCTGGTGGGCAAAGCTGTGAGAAATTGAGTTGCCCATCCCTTTCCTAAGACCACTGTATCTAAAACTCTTCACATTGTCTCAACTGTGAATAAGGGTGTATCCACACTGCCCACTTGTAGCAGTCTGATGCTGCTTTAATTATCATGGCTCCTTCCTAAGGAATCATAGAATTAGTTTATTCAGGTGCTGAGAATTCTATAGCACACTCCCTGAACTACAGCATTAGAGGTCTCTGACAGACAATTCTAACTACCCTATCAAACAATAAATTGAAGTATACACAGGATGAAACAATGGCAATTTATGTGGTATGAAAGTGTTTTAATTGTGTAGTGTGGATATACTCTTAGACATGTACTTGAAAAAAAGCTAGCATTTTCTAAAATAGTCAGAAATGGAAGAGATTAAGAACAGCTGAAATAAATTGGAGGAAAAGAGAGCTATGGAAATAAAGTATTAAGCAATATCTAAGCTTCACTAACCCGGGAAGTCTTTTAATGTTTTTGTATATATGGATGTGTATTGTTTATTTGTTTTTTGTATGTAAATGTAATATGTTTTTTTTCCACTTTTTTTGGTAGTATTCATGTTTGTTAAGGTTTGGTGGTGTGGTTGTTATTATTTAATAATAATAAAAATTTATATTTAAAAAAGAAAAGAAAAAAAGCTAGCATTTTCAAATAACAAATTCATTGGTAGACACAAATTGCGTTAACCAAGATAACAGAAATTGCCACTCTGAATCTTCCATTAATCACAGTACTGTGGTCCCTTGGTATCTGCTGGGGTTTGGTTCCAGGACCACCCATGGATACCAAAATCCATGGATACTCAAGTCCCGTTAAATACAATGGCACAGTAAGATGGTATCCCTTACACACAATGGCAAAATAAAGGTTTGCTTTTAGGAATTTATATTATTTTTCAATATTTTCAAGCCGTGGATGGTTGAATCTGTGGATACAAAATTAGTGGATACAAAGGGCCAACTGTAGTTGATTTGGGGGAGGGAACTATACTTTGCTAGCAGAATAATAATAATAATAATGTTTTATTTTTATCCTGCCCCTCTGCTGAGCAATCGGGGCGAGGTACAAACAAATTAAAACAGTGCAACAAATTAAAACATAAATCCATCAACCCAATTCCCTAACCCACCCACCCCTTAAAAATAGATTAAACTAGTACAACATTAAAATAGAAAGGATAAAACAAACACATATATAATTAAAAACCTTAGAACAAACAGTGGCAGCTGGGGAAGCGGGTAGCCAAGACTTGTCTGTTTTGGGCCGGGACGATTATTCCGGGAAGGCTGGCCAGAAAAGATCCATCTTTACTGCTTTTTTAAAGCAGTCAAGAGTGG
>CM034701.1:41907964-41927417 GCA_020142125.1 Phrynosoma platyrhinos
GATTGGTATGCTCTCCAAACCATTCCGGGAAACAAAGTGAACTGAAGGCGGGATAACTTTCAAACATTGATCCCGCCTTCTTTTGTAACAGCTCTTCACTCTGTTCCTGCCATTCCTCCCTTTCCCCCGCACAACCTCAAACCCTACTCCCAGATCATTCCTGGCCTCTACTGGGACACCACTCCAGCTAATAGTAGTGTTGGGGCCAACTAAATGTCCTCCTTGCCCATTCCCCCCACCCCGGCCACGTCACAGGAAGAACAGACTAAACAGCCTCCGAAGGGGCCCTCTTCAGCTGCCGCAGGTGGAGAAGCAGGCGGTGGACGGGCTAAAATAGCCTCTGGAGGGGCCCTCTTCAGCCACTGCAGGTGGAGAAGCAGGCGGAGGATGAGCCAAACAGCCTCTGGAGGGGCCCTCTTCAGCTGTCGCAGGTGGAGAAGCAGGCAGAGGACAGGCTAAAATATCCTCCAGAGGGGCCCTCTTCAGCCGCCACAGGTGGTGAAGCAGGCGGAGGACGGGCTAAAATAGCCTCCAAAGGGGCCCTCTTCAGCCGCCGCAGGTTGAATATCCTGTTTGAATTGTTGTGCCCATAACTGGACACAGTATTCCTCTAATTTTTCCAAGCATTTAAGTTTTATTGATATTTTAAGCAATTTAAAAGAGAGAGGGCTTACTGTACGACTGGTTAGCAAGAAGTTAAAAACTGAGGGAAGAAGGATTGGAAGCAACAGTTTTAATAGCTTGGAATTTTGAGAACCTACCTGACCTGGCTGGCACAAGGGATAAACCCATGTGTCATGGATTATGTCTTCAGCCTCACAGAGAATGTTCCTCTTGACCCTGCTCATGTAGTGGCCAAAAAGGAATTAAAGAGAAAGAGCTGCTGCAGCAGTCCTAAGAGCAGCTTTTTGCCGCCCCAAAAAGGAGTGGCATTTGCCCGCTCTTTTTGGAGGGGCCGATCCGATGTTCCCAGGGGCAGCACAGAGCTGCCGCTTAGGGGCTGTCTGCATCGGCCCATTGTAAAGCAAAATATTTACATGTTTTTTGTATCTTTATTTTTTAAAAATATATTCCATACGTGAATGTTGCAGCACTTTCTGAATATCTGTATTATACATATTTGTATGCATTTCTATGCTGAAAGACATAAACTACCTAAACTTCTAGAAAGCTTGAGTAGAAAAATATCTTTCTACTCTCAGACAACTTTCTAAAGACTTCAGCCTCATTTAGAATTGTATCTTCCTGTTCTAGAACACTCCGCCCCATATTCAAACTTCCAAATAGATATATATTTAATATACCAATTTCTGTATGTCAAACGTTAATGAACACCAAATGACTATGCCCTGGTCTGGGAAAAAAAATGTGTTTGGTGTGTGTGCGCATGTGCATGAGCGTTGCATAAACACCAATTCAGTATTGTAAAATTAAGGCTAATATCAAGCAACACACATTATTCCACCCAATTCATACTTTGACTTCACCGGTACTTTTAGGTTTCCTCATAACTAAATGAACTCTAACAGACATTTCTCTCCTCTTTATCCTGAAATGAACATGTAAAATCCATAAATACAGTCATAAAATAAGAAAAGGGAACCAGCACTTTCTTACATCAAACAAGTATGTCCACATTAGTACCGATGAGCAATCAATACTATGAACTCATTATTCAGGGACAAACTGAAATTTTTGTTATTAGTTCACCATGCTATCAGTGAGCCATATGAAAAAAAGAATTTCTCCTACATAGTATGGAATTCTTGGTTCAAAGGTATTTACTTACAAAAATAAATCATAGGCAAGAGTGTTACTGCAAAAGACAGTCACAACTCCCAGGAGATGATGCCAAGGAGAAAAAGCAGGAACATATCAGAAAAACATATTTAGTTAAAAATGAAGTAATGGAATCCCAACTTCCATTAAAAAGGGGGGAGTCAAAAGTAAAGCAGCAGAGCTGTAAGAAAATCTTAGAGGAGAATTGGATGTACTACAGCTGGTTATATCATCTATCAACATATACATTAGGAAAGATTTAGAGAAGGGAAAACCTGTTCTCTACTCACCAGTCGTATCTTTTCCTTCCTGTTTCAGATATCTTAACATTGCACTCATACTCCACTTGTTTCCATAATCCTCCACTTCAGGATCATCACAACTAAAACCAAGAAACAGATTTCACATTGGTGACCTCAGGATCACTGATGCAACTCTACTTCGGATTTCTATTTTAACCGTTAACTGCCTGGTTTTCTGTTTAATGGTTTTTGATTGAGTATATTAAGTACTCTGAACTTCTTCGTGAGGCAGCTGCTCTTGCCTAAATGGTAAATACAGTCATCACTCCATTTTCGCAGGGGATCCGTTCCGGACAGACCCAACCCCCCAACCCCCAAAAATGGAGAAACGCAAATATTCAAGCCCCATTGGCTTGCATGGGAGCGCACTCCTGCACACGCCATTATTTCCCTCCTGGCTTACCATCCGCAGAAATTCAAGATCGCGGACAGGAAGTCCCTGAAATAGGAGGGACGACTATATAAAAACATGAATAATGGTAAATATAAAATGGTAAATGTTCTGATTTCAAGGAAGCTGACTCTGCACAGAACCTGCTGTCAGTAATGGACTGGATGAGGGCAAACAAATTGAAACTTAATCCAGACATGACAGAGGTGCTCCTGGTTAGCTGTAAGGCAGATCAGGGAATCGGGACTTTACCTGTGCTGGACAGGGTTACACTCACCCTGAAATCTCAAGCTCACAGCTTGGGTGTTCTCTCTGAGCATAGATGTACAGGTTTCAACAGTGACCAGAAGTGCATTTGCACAGCTAAAACTAGTGCACCAGCTGCGCCCATTCCTTGAAACATCAGATCTGGCTATAGTGACAGATGCCTTGATTACATCCCATTGGGACTATTACAAAGCACTCTACATGGGACTGCCTTTGGAAACTGTTCAGCAAGTTCAAAACGCCACAGCTAGAATGCTGATTGGAGCCAGTACAGGAAGCATATAACTCTCTTGTTGAAACAGCTTCATTTCTAGGCACAATTCAAAGTGCTGGTCATGACATATAAACCCCTATATGGCTTAGGTCCAGACTATTTGAGAGACCGCATCTTCCCATACCAATCTGATAGAGCCCTAAATACTTTCATGGGAAGCCTTTTTCTTAGTCCCACCACCATCACAGGCTTGCTTGGTGAGAACACAAGAGACAGCCTTCTCAGTGGCTGCTCCCAACCTCTGGAACTCCCTTCTATGGGAGGCTAGGCTGGCACTCTCCCTGCTTGCCTTTCACTTGCAAACAAAAATGTTTTTATTTAGGCAGGCTTTTCAATAATCATGATAGGGTGGTTTTTATATGGTGTGTGTGTGTGTGTTTTAGTTTAAACTTTTTGCATGTTTTTACATTAATTTTATAATGTTTTAAATTAGATTATTTTAATTGTTTTTAAATTCTTATTGTAAATTTTTCAAAATGTTTTTATCTTGTGAGCCACCTTGGGTCCCATTCTGGGAGGAAGATGGCATAAAAATATAATATAATATAATATAATATAATATAATATAATATAACCAAGCATATATACAAGCATGTAGTTTTGGCTTAAGGTTCAAGAATTTTCAAGCAAATATAAGTACCTGACATAGTCACCACTCTTCTTGTTGACACTATAGTTTGTTAGATGCATGAACTGGTTTTTAATATTTTTTGCTCCCTGGTCATATCTAACAGTTGCAAACCTATAAAACAAGAACCAAGAACACAGCAATCATTGAAACCAAATTGTTCCATCATCATTTATTCAAGAGTTATTATTTCTTGCACCTATGCAAGTGGCAAGATCAGAACCTGACAACTGACTTGCATGCTTCCTCCTCCTCCCCATATCACAAATGTCCATACTGGGAGCTGCTACAGTAATTTGAATGTGGGATTTTTTGCAAGTAGGCTCTGTACCCAAAATCAATGAAAAACCCATATTCAAATAAATATGAGATCCTTTGATTCAATTATTCTGCTTTGTAAGCAAAGGAAATTATGAAAGAAGGAATGAGGAACAAGCTGGCTGCAATGTCTTTTGTCAATCTCACCATTTAATAAATAAAAGCAAGCAAGAGAAGAAGCAATGTCCAAACTGTCCAGGTTAGCTTTAGAAAGCACTTCCAACCATGTGTCATTGATCCCTCCCTTTCTCTATAAACCTATTTTCCAGATTTACAATTACTAGGAAGCATTATTTCTGCTGAAATATTACAATCGAAAAACTACTATAAGTCATTAGATATCTGACAACCAAGCACATCAGGAACAACTACCTTCATTTTTGCCTCCTCTTATGCTCTACTGAGTAGCAATAGACTATTTCCAGTCTCAGCAACAAACACAAATGCATTATTTACCAAAAAAAAAAATAAATAAAGTGGAAATACCACAAAGAAAGAATATTACTAAATTCATTCTTTGTTTTGCCTATGCTATTAAGAGGGACCTTTTTTGATTAATCTTTTTGTCATTTATGTCAGATAACCTGGATAACAATTTGATTGGGTCTCAAGGGACCTTACCTCACTGCAGGTAGCCAGTCTCAACACTTTAATTCTCTGAGGATACACAGATGGCAAATGAATGATAGACTTTAACAAGATTTGGAGCATGAATCCTTCCAGAAACTGAACAACCCCAGGTAAAAACCTACTATTTTCTACAGATCTGTCAATCTTCACGTGAATGGGATTTTCAGTTTTTAAAACTTCAGTCAGATCTGGGTCATCATTCTAATGTCTCAACTCCTCTTCCATATTCTAGCTACAACTTCCAAGCTATTCTCTTTTTGCCACTACTTCTAAACATCTGTTAAGGACATTTCTATATGTCCTCTCCTTAACCGTAGTCTAGGAGGCCAACTGTGGCAGTCAGTTTTATCCCAGCCTAACTAATCAAGACATTTTGTAGAAATACAAAATGCCTGAGTTCAGCATTGATCTGCTTCCTATTAAGAGGTAGAAGGGATCATGAGAAGTACTGTTGTTCCACCACTACACTCAGTTACCTACATTCCCCACTATCAAGGGCCTGCCAGACAGGGACTGGGCTCCTGTAACAGGCTCTGGCCTCAAGACAGTCTATGAGGTAATGTGAATTCCTTGGCTCATAGTAAGTACCTGAATTCTTTGGAAACCACAGGAATCCAGCAGAGAAAAGGTAAATATCTCTGTGGAGCCAGTGCTAATTAGCAAGCAGAGCTACCAAAGGAGAGGGCACTAGGGGGCTCAGAGAACAGGAAACAAGTGCCCTGTCAAATATTATGCGGTTCTGACGCCTGTTTCTTCATCTCAGAACTTGCCACCACGTTTATTTCCCACCCCCTCTCCTTCTTGAGCCCCTTCAGTTTGATTTTCTGCTCAATCCATTGTGCTTCCATAAAAGTAGCTTTGTTTTTTTCCTAGCTCAACATAAGCACAACTACCAACGTCTGCTCAAAGAGGTTTTGGGCCAAAATTATTTAAAACTTAACATTTTTTTAATAAATGAAATTTTGTCTTTGACTTTGAACAAAGAAAAGCTGGTTTTGAGGACAAATACCATGAATCCTGTGCATGAGTGACCCCTGCTGGTACATTATTCTTATGTAAAGTCACATGCTCCCTTCATACCCATCTACCAAGATAGGCATAGACTGATAAGAAAAAAGATTATAAAAACAAGTTTCACTTTCCAAGTTTATTGCTAATAGCACAAACAACAAAGAAATCCAAGTGTCTTTGGCCTTTATTCTGGCATGTGACTGTGTCATTTTCAGTACACCACTGATACCCTAATGCTGTTATCTGTTGTGCTGAAGTTTTTTGTTATTAACTGCCATTAAGTCAACTTCATGGTATGGCAAGCCTATTAATGAGACAATTCCAAGTCACCCTGGTACGAATAGCCCTACTAAGGTCTTGAAGACTCAGAACTGTGATTTCCTTGATTGTGTCTATCCACCTGTTATGCTCTTTTCTAATGAGTCATGGATTGTCATGTTTTCTTATGACAGCTGCAAATACAACAGTCTCAGCTTAGTCATTTTGGCTTCTGTCCAGCTTTCACAAACTGTCCAGTTTTCACAGACATACAAAGAAACTGATAATATTATGGCACAGAAAATCCTGACCCTGGTATTCAATTCTTGACACCTGAGGATCTTGTCTAGTTCTTTCATAGCAACAGCAAGCAAGTACATAGCTTCCAAGTCTTAGGGCCTTTACAGACTGCCAGAAATAATGCAGCTTGAGACCACTTTAACTGCCCTGGCTCAGTGCTAGGGAATCATGGAAACTGTAGTTTATTGTGGCACCAGAGCTCTCTGAGAGAGAAGGCTCAATGTCTCAGAAAAAAATTACAATTCCCATGATTCCCTAGCATTCCCATGATTCCCTAGCCAGGGCAGATAAAGTGGTCTCAAGCTATATTATTTCTGGCAGTCTGTAAAGGCTCTTAGCCTTTTTCAATGTCTTCATTGTCCACTTTAAAGTTATGTAAATCATCTGTGGTCATTATTTTTTTTTTAATGTTCAGCTGTAAACCTGCCTTTGCACTTTATTCCATTACTTTAACAGTTGTTCAAAGTCTTTGCTATTTTCTGCTAACAGTATAGTGTCATCCATAAATCTTAAATTGTTTATATGCCTTTTCCCAATTTTCATGCCTCTTTCCTCCAAGCCCAATCCAGTGTTATGAATATGTTCAGTATACAAGTTAAGGAGATAGGATGATGAAATGCAGCCTTGTCTGACCTCTTTGCCTACTGGAAATCATTCTGTTTTCCATATTCTGTGCTCATGGTGGTCTCTTGTCCTAAGTACAGATCACACATCAGGACAATCACATGTGCCAAGGTACTGAAATGTAAAGCTGTATTTTTCAGCATCAGCTTCCAGCATCAATGTCAAAAATTCAACTGGTGCTAATTCTACTTCATATGAAGTAGACTACTTCAAAGACAAAGATAAATTTTTGCAGATGTGGAAGGCAGAAAAATCCATTTTAAATTATCAGATTGTCATTGACAAAGGGATCATCGACAAAATCAAAATATGAAAGCGCTTATACAGTTGTCCCTCCATTTTCGCAGGTGATCCGTTCCAGACCCCCTGCAAAAATGGAAATCCGCAAATATTCAAGCCCCATAGGCTTGAACAGCCGTACACAGGATTGCATGGCTCTATGCATGTGCCACAGAAACACATGCCATTTTGACCCTCCTCACTTGCTGGTCCACAAAGGACCAAAACCATGGACTTGAAGTCTGAGAAAATGAAGGGATGAGTGTAATGGATTTTTCCAAACTAAACAATGGACTGGCACTTATCCATTACATGCTGGGGACAATTCACATCATCCTCTGAAATTTAGTACTACTGGAGCAACATTACACTTCTGGTCCATGGTTCATTACACATAGTTTTTGTTTTACCTGCCATATATCTCCACATCTAACAAACACTAGTATACATGCCTGGCCTGGTATAAAGAAAGCTATCTTCTTATTGTATAAAGAGGTCTCTTGGCATTTTGACAGATATCAAAGTATAGCAACAAAAAGAGCTGAAATCAAGTGGGAAATGAATTGTGAAAACTTTCCCTTTGTGCCTGTGGTCAAATTCAAGAAAGATTTTTAAAAAGCTGGCAGTGAGAATCTCAAAATCCACTACTGCCACCTGAAGGCAGCAAGCAGGAAAATGCTTTTCGTTCATTAATATGATATTCCATAAGAAGCTGCTTGAATTTTAGCCAGTAGCTCCCTTAAATAGTACTAGAGATCACAGAAAGATGAAAACCACTAGCGGTTCACTTGAGAAGTGAGAAAAAAGAATGCCCACTAAATATTTCAAAATATTCATAATTCCCAACCTCTTGATCAAAGCACTAGGATACCCAACAGGTCTCATTATTAACTATGCTCATAATCATGAAGGAATACCCATGCAGCTTCACTGTAGGACATGGCATTTGGTTCACACAACACGAAGCAGGAAAAGTACCTACCTGGCCAGACCTTCCTCATAGAGATAGATGACAAGGGGATCATAAGATGTCACCAGAACATAAAGCCGCACATCAAACTTGAAGTCTGAAAGGAAGTAACAATGATCAGTAGCCAAAAAGTGTTGAGAAGCTGAAGCTACCAGGGGTGGGGAAGAATGAGGAAGGTATTTCCAAGAGTCACCTCAGGGTAAGTACCACTGAATGGCAATTCTTTGGGTTTAGATGACACAATTGTACAGTATCTACCACAGAAAAATACAATAAAAACATACAAGAATGGCTACAACTCAACAGCTCACTAAACCTTTTAAATCTGGGAGAAAGAGATCTCTTAAAGAAAAAGTGATCTCAAACACAAACTCACCATCTATGAGTAAGGGATTGTTGATGTAGCGTGAGACCAGGATGTTCTCTTCAAGGGAAATCTGATTTGGCTATAGAATGAGACAGAAATCACAGTGGAGTGAAGAACCAAAACTGAATTGCTGACTTTAATAAATAACTGTCCCATAATTGCTTCATGCTTGATTAGTATGCTAATCAAATGTTGTGATGAAAGCCGTTATCTTTTCTATTCAAAACAGTGTATTGCTCAATGCGGTGATGTTAAGGTACAGTACTGTACAGAATACTGAAACAGGACAGAGTGTACTGCAGCCACTCACTCAGAAACCACCAGGTTGTGAGTTCAGCACCAGCCAGGGCTCAGGGTCAACTCAGGCTTGCATCTTTCCGAGGTCACTAAAATGAGTACCCAGCTTGTTGGGGGCAATTAGCTTACAGTTGTAAACCGCTTAGAGAGTGCATAGCACAGTATGAAGTGGTATATAAATGAAGCTGCTAACAAGTGACCGCTGAAGCCTAAAGTTGCATATTTACAAGTTGATCTCAGTAAACCAGTAAGTTGATCTCTGAAGATAACCATTGTGGACATCACAATCCCCATTAAAGCCACAAGGGAGCCTAGAGAACATCAACACCAGAAATTGACCCCTCTGGCTGATGTACTGAAACAAAGAGGGCACGAGGTCTCCAACCATGTTATTTGGTGGAGCCCTGGGTGACTGGGATTGAGCAAATAAGCTCGATCCTGTGGCTGGGATCAAGCAAATAAGCTCAACAAGTATGGCTGTGTTGAGAGTCTGAGGGATGGGAAAGTGCTATGCTAAACTCTTATGCAAGCTTATGTCAGTTACTATTCCCATAGAAAGAAAACCATGATAAGCTTAGAAATAATTCCTCTGTATTAGAAACTTTTCACATGGTATACAATTGTTTGGATATACTAGTGATCATTTGTCTGTGATCGCATAGTAAATTATATTTTTAGGGGCGAAACAGACTGCCCAAAAATGCCGGATTGGGTCCAACACGGAGCCACAGCAACCACATGCTGCGGCCCCAATCCGGCTACTTGCCAGCTCAAAAAGAAGTCTTCTTTGTTCTTTTAAACTGATGTGTATTTTTAATTGATGCTCTGCTCTTTTAAACTGATGTATTTTTTAACTGATAGTTTATTTTAGTTGATGTTATTTAATTGATGTTTTTAACTGATGTTGTATCTTTAACCAATGTTGTGCATTCATTGTTCCCCATCTCGATCCAATAAATACTTACCGTATTTTCCTGCATATAAGACGACCCGGCGTATAAGACGAACCCCCATTTTTTCCAGTCAAAATATAGAGTTTTAGCACCTCTATCCTCCTTATCCTTATACCCGGCGTATAAGACGACTCCCCCACTTTAGCCACAGATTTTGCAGGTTAAAAAGTATTATTATACGCAGGAAAATAAGGTATCTATCATCCAAAATGCTTGGGGCCAAAGGTGTTTGATTTTATTTTTAATTTTGGAATGTCTTCATTTGCACAATGAGGTATCTTGGAGATGGGAAGCAGTCTAAACACAAGATTGATTTAAGTTTCATATACTGTATATACTCGATTATACGTTGAGAAATTTATGATCCAAATTGACCTTAAAATCCTGGGTCGACTTATATATGGGTCAATACTCTAATACTACTTAGAAAGGCCCCTAAAACAAGCAAGCCTGATGGCCCACTCTTAGTGCCTCGAGGCATGTGTTTTTTCCTCTCTCTCTCAATTTGTGTGTGTGTGGGTGTGTGTGAAAGAGGTTCCCAATCCGATCTGTAAGACTTCTCTTCCCATGGAAAAAAACCACCTCAATGAACACCACTTCCTTCTCTCCCCAGTACAATTTGCCAGCCTTCTCTTCCCACAGAAAACACCTCATTGAACACCACTTCTTTCCCTCCCCAGTCCAATCTGCAATGCTTCACTTCTCATGGAAAAAACACTTCATTGAACACCACTTCCTTCTCTCCCCAGTATGATTCGCCAGCCTTCTCTTCCCATGAAAAAAACATTTCATTGAACACCACTTCCTTCCTTTAATTCCACTTGCTCCCCTTTTCAATCCAATGTTAAAACCTCTCCTCCAGCACCTGGGAATCTCAAGAGAGGTCCAGAGACGGAGAAGGAGGAACAGAAGTGGTATTTTCCCCTTTCCACCCTTTCTTTTCCTTCCCTCCACAGTCCAATTTGTCCCCTAAGTTTTACCTACAGGTCATATCAAAATCCACACTCCAAAGGAGCGTATTCCATAGTTGAACACCTCTAACTGCCAAGAAGCAGCAGCGTGAGTCCTCCAAACCCCTGCCCTTCCCTGCAACACCAAAGGCCTCATAAGCGGGGCCTGGAGACCTAGAGAAGAGCAGCAGCAGCAGCGTGAGTCCTCCAAACCCCCGCCCTTCCCTGCAACACCAAAGGCCTGATAACTCCAGAGGAGACCACCAAGGCATCAGTGGGCTCCTGAAGCTATAAAATACTGCCAAGAAGTTCCTCCAAATGCTGACACAGAATCTCTTTTGTTTCGCTGGAATCCACTGCTCTGTCCTATTCTCTGGAGCTGCAGAAAACAAGCTTGCACTATCCTCAATATGACATCCCTTCAAATATTTAAATAGAGCTATCATATCACCTCTTAAGCTTATCTTCTCCAGGCTAAACATACCAAGCTACCTAAGTTGCTCCTCATAGGGTATGGTTTCCAACCATATACATTACTCTATTTCTGCAGCTGCATTCTTTGGATCTGCTATGCTTTATTGTTCCTGTGATAAACTGTAGCTGCAAACAGCTTCTAATGAAAGGATTAATCTGCTGATGACCTCCTAGAGAAAGATGACAGTTAGATAACTGGTAAGCCTTGATATCCTGGTTTATACTAGTGGTCTGTGTTTTGATACAGTTCTCGCATCTTGTTCCCCCCCCTTCCCCCCATCTCCTTCCTATGATGATTGTTTGCTACTTTAAGCATAAATGAATGTGGTAACTAATTTCTGCAATTTTTAAATACAGACACACTTCAGTTAACAAAGTCTCTAACAAAGAAACTCCTTTTTACAAAGTCTTTGTATGCCCATTAATCCCCTCATTCTCAGTCTACCTGAATATTATTAGCAACATCCACATTGGAAGAATGGTAGAGGGCTGGAGAAACACAGATTTTCTGTGTCAGGTTGCTGTAACAAATGGGGGGGGGGGGATGATAACAACAACAACAACAACCTCCCCTAAAATGTTCCTCAAATGCCCTACAGAGAGTATGAGGGATGTTTCCACCATGTTTTGGGAGCCCTCAGGGCAATTAGACCCTGGAGAGGCCCTTTTTTGAAGCAGAAAGTGAAAAGGGACTTCAAAAAAGACTTCTCCACAGCCTAAAATTGCCAAAGAATCCCTCAAAACATGGTGAAAATGGCCCTTATGTTCCTTAAAGGGCATTTGGGGGCAGAAAAATGTTTGGTGTTTTTTTTTTTTTCAGAAGTGGGTGGGTGTGATAGGGTGCGACCCTCCAATACCTCTTGGAGAGCTAAAGCAGCCCCCAGCCTTCCGCAGTTGTCTACCCCAGACATACAAGGTAAAATCCAACACTACATTACTCCAGAGAAAATTCTGAAGGTGCAAGAGAACAGAATTGCCTCCCTCCCCATTCTGGTGACTGAAACAATTCTGTCAGTAGGAGAACTGCACTGAATACCACCCATGACTTTAATGGTAAACAAAAACAAATCAAATCTAATGTACAACATTCAAGCAAGCTTGATGGAGAATTTGTCCTATATTGCTACCATTACAGCAAGAAGTTGCAAAACCCTATTTGCCAAATGTAACGCAGAGAGACAAAGCATTCCCTACCATCTACAGAGAAGTACAAAGCTTCTTTTAATAATAAGCTTACAGAGTGCTCTTTATAGTGAATAAATTTGATAAATCTGTGGGCTAAGCAATGCTGGAAGAGGCAGATATGACAGGAAATAGATTCAGAGTGCCTTTTCAAGGTTTTGACTTTTTGTTCACATATCCCTTTCCTTAAAGCATACAGTAAAGCCTAGCAAACCTCTGGAAAGAGTTGCTTCATACACTTGGCCAGCAGCTCCCTTATTCCATGGGAAAGGAGACAGGCAGAAAACACAAATGAGGCAAGCCAGACTCTTCAATATGGGGGAGAGATATAAGTACTGTATAAGCAGTCCTTCACTGTCCTGTTTTAGACTAGATTATGCCAAGAATACTAATCATATAAGCTTTAGAACAAACATATACACCACACACATTTTCACTTTAGCTATGCTAGAAATCTGAGCTGCAGCCACAGCTAAAAACAAGATATTTGAAACATCTAACATAGAATCCCCAATTCTGCTCTGTTTTGATGGAATCTATTTACCAAATGCATACCCACCACAGTGGCTATATAAATCAGGAAAATTTGTCACCCATAGCAATAATGTCTGCAATCCTTGCTTGTCAGGATTTCTGCTTAGGTAGAGATGTGTCGTAACATTGTTCTAAGCCTTCAATGTGATGCCAGACAATTACCTTGCCACAGTAGCCTCATTACCAACTGGCAAAATCACTATTCATTCTGAGGGATATATATATATATATATATATATATATATATATATATATATATACGTTGTCAAGCTAGGAAAGTTACATATATTGTCATTGTTTTGACTAGCAGTTGCACAACTGCCAAAAGAATAAGCACAAGTAGCCAAGCAACATTAACCGAGCACATAAAGTTGTAAAAAATTACCTATCGCCTTGTGCTAACAGAATGAAATACTAGATTTGACATTTACACAAGAATGAAAACAGTGTTTCTGCAAGCAGAAAAAGTCTTATACTGGTAGAATGTGATTATTGGATACAGTCTTGAATCTGTACTGTCAAACTCAAATTTTTCTTCATGTGACATGAAACAGAATGGGTATATGACTATTACAGAGTGTCTTTAGCAAGCACCTAAGGAAAAGAGCTCAGAAGACATATGTTAGAAGAGGATATAGAGGGGGAACCAGAAAGCTTCACATATTAAAGTGCCTTATTTTCTGGCGTATAAGACTACTTTTTAACCTGCAAAATCTGGGGTTGCAGTGGGGGGGTCGTCTTATACGCCGGGTATAAGGAGGTTCATGATAGGTTTGCCTTAGTGTCATCACTAAGTGGAAATGACTTGAAAGTGCACAGCAACAACAACAACAGTTTTGGAAGTCATACTCTTCCCAAACTCTATATTTTAACTGGAAAAGTGGGGGTCGTCTTATACGCCCAGTCATCTTATACGCCGGAAAATATGGTAGTAAACTCTAAACACAGTTGCTCCTAAAGCTTTCCAGGCTTTCTGTACAGGACTATTTAGCATCTATGTTAAGCAGAGTGCAGCAGAGCTAGTGCAATATGAGCTTGTGTTAGAAACAGGGATAATTACTCTGGGTGCTCTTGTAAGGTACAAAGAAAATCTGTTTGTTGTCTCAGGAAATCCATCTTAGGATAGGAAAAATCCATCTTAGGATATGTCTGCAGTCTCCAAGACACTGTATTTTCATCCATGGCTTTCATGTCACGCGCATGTTCTCTGTATGTTTCGTGTACCTTTAGTTATTTACACCGTAAATGTGCCTAAATATCTGATGTATTCTTCCTACATAGTAAAAACCAAGATGGCATATTGTGTAAGTCAAAGAAAAAAAAACGCTAACAAATCATTCAGCGACCTCATGTAAGTGACAAGTGCTTCCAGACAGTACTATATTCTATACTCTGCTGTTAAGAATCCGAACACCTTTAGGCAAGGCAAAATATTATTGTGAATTTGCTCAAAAGTGCCACTGAGCCAGCAAGCTTGTAAACTTGCAAGTACTTACACTGTTGATCAAATAGACACCTCGACCTCTAGAAGACGCCACAGGTTTCACTATCCAGGGTCCCCTGTCCTTGGAATAGGAATCTAATAAAAAAAGAATACAAAAAATGAAATAATACAATTGTTAACTCTTCTGCAAAAATATTACTAAACCCTGATAGCTTTTAGTAGTGCTTACAAAGATATATTTTAGCTCACTGTTTTAAGCTCCTAAAATGGCTGTGAGCTTCTTTTTTATCCTGAAAATCAGTCATGTCATAGTCAGTGACACACAGCAATTATGAGATTTAGAATAGCTCCCTATAAGCACAGAACTCTGACATGGCCCCTTCAGATCATTATACAATTCAGCAGCTCATGATTCAAGGCCTGGAACTGTAATCTATTTATTCTGGCATGGAGATGTGTATGTAAATGGAATGGACAATCTTGGTGTGGGTGGGAGGAAATTTTCTGTCCCAACACCCTCCATGTGCAGCACAGACTGCCAAAAATGCCCCAAACAACAAAACAGTGGGGGGTTGCAGACTGCCAGAAATAGTGCAAATTCAGTCCACTTTTAGGGTTAGGGTTAGAGCTAGGGAATCATGGGAATTGTTTTTTTTCTGAGACATTGAGCCTTCTCTGTCAGAGAGCTCTAGTGCCACAATAAACTACAGTTCCCATGATTCCCTAACCCTAACCCTAACCCTAAAAGTGGACTGAATTTGCACTATTTCTGGCAGTCTGCAACCCCCCAGTAGTAGGTATAAATTGTTGTGGTGGTTTTTTTACCTTAAACAATACACAGTAGACCCTTGGTATCCACTGCGGTTTACTTCCAAGACACCCCTGCCATGGATATCAAATGCCATGGATGCTCAAGTCCTATTAACTACAATGGCATAGTAAAATGGTTCCCTTATATAAAATGGCAAAATCAAGGTTTGCTTGTTGGAATTTTTATTTTTTAGAATATTTTCAATCCACAGACAAAAAAAAATCTGTGGATATGGAGGGCCACCAGTATTATTTCTAAGAACAATGTAGGATGATGAAAAATTGATTTGGTCTTTTACTGAAATGGGGGGTGGGGGTGTAACATATTTAAAAGGTAAATCACTGCTCTCAGATAATTAATCCTTATTGCCATTAAAACAGGGGCAGTGGATCTGGGATCACAAAAATAGTTTTAGGGGCCACATGCAACCCAGGCCACTTCTGCATGGAAGTCCATTCTGTTCCTCAGTTCTTCACAATCAAAAGTTTAAACCACACCAACAGGAAAAAATGAAGCTTTTAAAGTTTTAAGAGAAGCATTTTCCTACTGGGACCATTCTAGCATTCTTAGAATTTGCCTTTTCAATAGCTGACACACTTTTCTGTGGATAAAGCACAGAAAGGTCATGGAATGAAAATCTATATTTCCCAACTACTGTCAGGAGCTGCCTTTTTCATCTTGTCTGTCATGATTTTAGTGCAAAGACAGGGTAATAGGAGCTGGTATGCTGAATGTGCTGTGATGGGATATGCAGTGAAGCAATTATTGTAAGTGGTTATTGCATCCACAGGCAGTATGATAATAAGAAAAGGAGGCAGACTTGGGTCTAGACTACCCAAGATCATTCTTCTAAGAAGAGACTGGCTGAAGGAACAAAGAAATGAGAAAAACAAAACTGTTTTGCTTTGTAACAAATGAGCAATTAGTCCACTAATAATTTAAAATTATGGGCCTTTACAGACTGCCAGAAATAGTGCAAACTGAGTCCACTTTAACTGCCCTGACTCACCACTAGGGAATCATGGGAACTGTAGTTTATTGTGGCACCAGAGCTCTCTGAAAGAGAAGCCTCAATGTCTCAGAAAAAATACAATTCCTATGATTCCCTAGCACTGAGCCAAGGCAATTAAAGTGGACTCAATTTGTACTATTTCTGGCAGTCTGCAAAGGCCCTATGTGTGGTTTACTTAGGCATTGCTAACGTTTGCTGCTTGGTTCTGATAATTAATGTTTCTGGTGTGGACCTATAGTTACTGAATAAAAGTTTGCTGAGTTTTAACTACTGAAGCTGAATTTCTGAACTTGGTTACCTGCTGGACTTGTCATCCACTTTCAAACTTTATCAGATACTTACTGCAAAATTCTTGATATTCAGCTGGGAGAATGAAAGTCTGAGGCAGGACATGGAAGGCTTTGAATCCATAGGTTTGTTGCATTCGGTTGATGTTCTTATACAATCTGTCCTTTCGAGTTAATTCATATGACCTGCAAGCATGTATAGAGGTTGTGAAGTCGTAGGCTTTCATGGCCGGCATCCATAGTTTTTTTGTGGGTTTTTTCGGGCTGTGTGGCCATGTTCTGAAAGAGTTTCTTTCTGACATTTCTCCAGCATCTGTGGCTAGCATCTTCAGAAAGAAACTCTTTCAGAACATGGCCACACAGCCTGAAAAGACCCACAAAAAAAACTATGTATAGAGGTTTTTGATAACATAATTGTGAGGATCTTCAGGAAATCATAGTTATGTTAATACTCACAAACTTTAAGAAGCACAAGTTAATTTTACTTATTTTTATTAAATGCATTTATTATTGTTAGTTTTCTGCTCATCTAGGCTTCCAGGGCCATGTACAGTAAAAGCAAAATATAAAAGCAAAACAGAAACAAACATTGTTTAAAAACTAGTCTAAAACATTTAAAAGCCAAAGTTGCTGATAACACAGTCTTGACTGCCTGTGAGAAAGTCAGCCAGCTTTCTTTTCCTTGGGAGGCAATTCCGTATTTTAAGTACTGCTACAGAAAACATCTTGCCTCATGTAGCGAACAAATGAGATACCCAACAGGGCTTTCACTGAAAACGTACAATTACAGCGGGGCTCAGACGGGAAGAGGTAGTCTTTCAAATATCCCACCCCCAAGCTATTTCAGCCTTTATAAGGGGAGAAGTGGAGTTCACGGTAATAACGGAAAATCAAGTGACTTCTACTTCAGAGGTTGGCACATGAAGATATAACCCAGATTTTTGTGATGGCTCCTCTGCACTTTCCAGAAAATGGAAGCTACATAGTAAGACACATGCAAATGCACTGTAGAGAACAATCTGGTCACAGCCATTTTGCATTAACTGTAGCTTCCAAACATTATTCAAGGGCAGATCCATATAATTCACATTATAGCAGTCTAATCAAAAACTAATTAAGTCATGGATCACTATGCCCTAAACCTGCACAGCTCTGATAGTGCAGTCTAACTCACCACCTTATAGCTCTCAGTCTGGATACATCATACAGATCTGTTTTTTCCTTCTGATTCCTTACTCTTACTTTCTCAAAACTGCTCTAAAGCAAAGTGGGCAGTCCTTTCTCAATCAAGGGCTCTCTTCCCTTCAAAGAAATCTTTCAAGGGACAAAGACAGATTGTGGTCAGGATCAAAGAGATCTTCTTTATCTCTTAAGATACTCCCCACTCATAATTTTTTTCAGACAAAACTGCCAATGCTACAAAGGGAATGGGAAAGAATCTAGAAGGCAGTAGGTACACAGAAAGTTTGACCACAGGCAGCATCTTTCCAAAGGATATTACATTAATCTATTTAGGATATTACATTAATCTATAAAGGATCTATAAAAAGGATTTATTAATCTATAAAGGATATTACATTAATCTTTCCAAAGGATATTACATTAATCTATTTTCTATGCCCAATGGTTAGACTTCTGAGCTCATATGTGCACCTGCCTGATGATCTTTCTTGTCATGCTTCCTGCAGTGACATCTGGCAAAGGAAAGTAAAAAGCTGATGATATATAAAATCAGTCCAAATGATGAATAGGATTTTAAGATTTCCCCCAAAATTTGGCAACTATTTCAGGGTAGTATGTTCTAGATCCAAAATAAATTTCAAAATCTTTTTTTTCAACTTTTCATATCGAATGAGACCAAAATAATAGTAACAGTAATAACATAAAATTCAGTTGTTGCCAAATTCTCCACAGCAGGAGAGTCACACAGCAGGAGCATGGAATCTGGGGGCTTTCAGATATTGTTGGACTGAAATTCCAATCAGCCCTAAACAGCAAAACTACAGTAACAGTAACTACAGTAACAGTAAAGGCCAGAAGGATTTGTGATAACATTTGGACTTTAATTGAGAAACTCTGTTTTACTTAATATTTTGTATGGGTATTTGATGGTTTGAACTGTAACATGCTGTCATTGTAAAATATAATTCAGTATCATGTTTAAGTGGTGGTTTCATTTATTTGGGATGTATAGTATTTAGTTAACAGACCATATTTCAGTACTTTGTTAGATTCTCCCTTCTATCTTTGGGAATGAAATTCCAATCAGCCCTAAACAGCAAAAATACAGTAACATCTGTTCGAAGCTGAAGTCCATCATCATCTGGAGGGTCACACCTTCCCAAGCCTGGCTGTAAAGAACTTTAAAAGGTGCAAAACATCTTCACAACCTTTTGTGTGGTCATTTAATGTACTGGATATTCTCTTCTTACCTGGGAAAATGATTGACTTTTTGAATATCTGTGAGTGATCGAAGAACATATGGTTTCAGGTGGGACCCTGTCCACATAAGGTTATATTCATTGCTACTTGGGTGCACCTGAAGAAAAGACTCTTCGTGAAATAATCAATTGGATAAAATTACTTTATCACTAATCAAAACACTGAACTGAAAGAAACAAGAAGTATATCATAATGGCTACGTAAAACTAAAGCTGACAAGCTGTCTAGATCAGAAAATATGGCAACCCACTCAACCTATTTCTTACCTATAAATTCATACAATTAAGACTGTTTTTTCTTCACATACATTTTGCCCTAATAGTATAGTGGAGAACATGTGGCTTTCCAACTGTTGCTAGACTGCAATTCTGATCATCCCTAGCCAGCATAGCCAATTGTAAGACATAACAGAAACTGCAGACCAAAAACATGTAGAGAGCCACATATTCTGCAACAATGTGTTAGAGGCTAGTGATATAGTTATCACTTTTCACTCCAAGGCAATTTTCCAGAAAATAAGAATCACAGAGTTTTCTTTATAAATTGAGTTTCCTCAGGAATGCTAGGAGCTGTACGAAATGTGTATGTTTCAAGGACTTAACGATCTTTGTCTCAAAAAAGATACCGTATTTTTCGCCTTATAAGACGCACATTTTCTTCCCCAAAACG
>CM034701.1:41957319-41991916 GCA_020142125.1 Phrynosoma platyrhinos
GGCAAAATCTCCACAGGGGTTTTGCCATGGTTTTTCTGGGACTGAGAGTGTGCATGCATATTTTTTTAATTTTGTAATTTTTAAAACATTTTTAATTTTTATTTATTTATTTATTTATTTATTTTTGGTGCTTCGGCCCCCCCAATTGTCTGAGGGACAGCAACCCGGCCCCTGGATCAAAAAGGTTGCCTACCCCTGCTTTAGACTAAACAGTTTATTTCAATTTAGGTTTAGTGGGCTACAGCCCTGCTTCTTCAGTTGCAACTGAAGTCCATGAAACCTTACAATAAAATAAATTGATTAGTCTTAAAGGTTACTATTTCTTTCCCCTTTCAACACTCAGAATACTCTTCCTGTCTCCCTAACACTCTCCAGTACTAAGTGGTCATTGTTAGGGAGACCACTAACCATCAAGATTGTAAACCTGTCTTTGCAAAACCTGAATAGGGGTCTTAATAATTGGGGCTCTTGGAGATCTTTCATTTATAGCTAGAAGCTCATTTGATGACAAAGAACAGTAACAAATCCTGTATGTACAGTGTGTGTGTATGAGGTGTGTGTGTAGTTGTATTTACATAATCAGGTATGTTTGCTGCTTTAAAAATAAAATGAAATGATGAAGAACTAACAGACAGAGCAATCCTATATATTTTTAGACAAGAGTATGTTTCATGGTATCCATTGGTGCTGACTCTCACAAATGAATCAGTAGGATTGCATCTGTGATGTGTAGCCCAATGCATACTTACTTGAGAGTAGAGCTTCATCAGACACATTCCACAGTACACAGGAACATATTGAGAGAGAGAGAAGAGAAGAGAAGAGAAGAGAAGAGAAGAGAAGAGAAGAGAAGAGCTTGGGCAGTTATTTAGATTTCTTAGGCATTCTAATTAAAAACAGGATAATGAATATATTAGGTTGATGTTTTTTAAGAACAAAAAGTCAGATATCTTCTCAGTAGCTTGGATGCTTATTGCAATTGCAGCTCTTAAGTAGCATGAATCCAAAAGGCATTGGAGGATACTCTCATCAGTGGAAGAAGGGAATGTAAATCTCCTTCCCCTCCACTAGCTGGAATCTTCACTTGATTGAAATCTTTTTCCACAAAAGGAAGAAGCCCTTCTATTTACAGAAAGTGCAATGTTTCTAAACTGAATAGGGCATTTTCCCTAGAAAGAATGGTTATAGAAATGTTTATACAGAACTATATTAGCCAGTGTTGCACAGGAGAATCATTAACTAATTAATAATTGTTCAAAGCAATTTCAACCACTGGAGGATGGCTTGTGTATCTCTTTGAGTCCTCAACCATTCTTTATGCTGTACATCAGTCACTCTTGAAAGAGCATGCCAAACTCACTTCTCTCGGGGGGGGGGATTATTGAACCCCCACCCAAAGGGGAATGTCATATACACCATATGATTTGTATGTTAAGTCGGATCAGCCCAAACATACCTTTTGAATCTGGCAAAAATCCATCCAGTTGTTTTCATGTAGTAACAAACATACAGACATTCAGACAGAAACTTAAGTTTTATGTATATAGATAATTATATATTGTATGTAAATAAAAATAAAAATGCAGTGTTAAGATATTTCAGACTCAGCTGAATTGATGTAGAAAGTTTCCAAGAGATATAAAAGTCAATTCAGAAAGTAGCTTCACTACATAAGCAAATATGGGAAATGCTAGCATGCTTTCTGATTCTTTTCATGTCACCTCTCTTCAACAGATTTCTCTTTCTCTACTTTTTGGCAGGCTGTATAACATCACACTTTTGACCTTCTTCATTGCACTGGGACACTTCCTCTCTGAAGTATTTATTTATGGTACTGCAGCTGCAACCATTGGTGTCCTGGCCCCCCTAATGGTGGCAAGTAAGTAGAGCCTCTTACTGTTTCAGATTGCCTAGCGTTTCTAGTCTTCTCTCAGAATTTGGGAATGCTACTTTTTTGGAATACCAGTCACATGTAGACACTACTGGCTTTAGGATTCTGGAGTTGTAATCTAAAAGTTACTTTCTCAAGCTCTACCTGCTCTTTCTTGAAGGGCCCTATCATATTACACTGTCATTCTGTTTTAATTGCCATGGCATCATTGTATCACATCCTGGAATTTGCAGTTTAAGGAGGGGCATTTAGAATTCTCAGCCAGAGAGCCCTTGGGCCTCACTAAACTATAAACTCCAGAATTCCACATAATGTTGCCATGGCAGTTAAAGTGTAATAATAGCACCATAACTGTAGTGTGATACAGCAGCATTTTTAGCCTCAGAACAGCCCTATGAGGGTAGGCTGAATATTAACAACAACAATAATAAATTTTATTTATACCTCGCCTTTTGCAGAGCAATCAAGGCGGCTTACAACTAAAATAAATTGAGTAAAACTACTCCAGGATAAACAATAAACAAAGTTACAATAAGAATAGCCCCCCATTAAAATATATTAAATATGTCAATTAAAAACACGACATAGAATTAAAACATTAACTCTCTAGGACACAGTGAGAAAGGGGGGTATCTAACGGGAGGGAGATCAGGTAGTCTATTGCGGGTAGGCCTGCCGGAAGAGATCCGTCTTGATGGCTTTTTTAAAGCCATCTAAGCTGGTTATGTGATGGATCTCCTCTGGCAGGCCATTCCAGAGTCTGGGGGTGTGGCGGAGAATGTCCTCTGGGAGGTCGCCGCCAACCTAGTTTTTATCGGTTGAAGCAGCTTCCTCCCAGAGGACCTCAGGGTGCGGGGTGGATTATATGGAGGAAGGCAGTCTCCTAGGTAAGCTGGGCCCAAGCCATGTAGGGCTTTAAAGGTCATCACCAACACCTTATACTTTGCTCGGAAACCAATAGACAGCCAGTGGCGAGATTTCAAAATGGGTGTGATATGATCACTTCTGGATGTTCCGGTGATCAACCTGGCTGCCATATTTTGTACTAGATGTAGTTTCCGAGTTAGGTAAAAGGGTAGCCCCATGTAGAGTTCATTGCAGAAGTCAAGTCGTGAGGTTACCAGTGCATGTACTACAGTTTCTAGGTCCCTAACTTCCAGGAAAGAGTGCAACTGGCGTATCAGCCAAAGCTGATAACAGGCACCCCTGACCCTTGCATTCACCTGATCTGTCATGTGAAGCGACGAGTCCAGGAGTACCCCCAGACTGCGAACACAGTCCTTAGCAGAGAGTGTGACCCCGCCCAAGACTGAAGGTTGCAACCCAATACCTGGTTTGGGGACTCCTACTGTAAGTACCTCCATTTTGTCTGGATTAATACCCTACCCCATGTCTCCTGATGATCTCTCCCAGTGGCTTCATATAGATATTAAATAACATCAGGGACAGAACGGCACCCTGAGGAACACATTTAAGCTCCGTTTTTGAGGAGTGACTGTCCCTAAGCGACACCCTCTGGAACCTGCCTGAGAGGAAGGAACAGAACCACTGAAGTACAGTGCCTCCGATTCCCAACTCTCTCAGGCGTTCTAAGAGAATGTCATGATCTATCGTGTCAAAAGCCACTGAGAGGTCCAAAAGCACCAACTGGGTCATGCTCCCCCTGTCAATGCTCAGGCACAGGTCATCTACCAGAGCGACCATGACCATCTCCACCCCATGTCCAGGTCTGAAGCCAGTTTGAAATGGATCTAGAAAATAGGTTTCATCCAAGATCACTTGGAGTTGGAAGGCGACAGCTCACTCAATCACCTTGCTCAAGAATGGTAAATGGGAGACTGGTCTATAGTTTTTCAGGTCCAGGGGGTGCAGGGAAGGTTTCTTCAGAAGAAGTCTAACAACCGCCTCCTTTAAACTTGATGGAACAATTCCTTCCCTAAGGGATGCGTTGATGATTCTTTTAAGAAAAGTCATTAAGGCATCACCCCCCTGGATGACCAGCCAAGATGGGCGGGGATCGAGGAAGCACATCATCTTCACTTTTCCAAGGATCTTGTCCATGTCATTGGTACTCACCGGCTCGAACTGATCCAGTTTAATCTAATAAACGGGTTTACTGGACACCTCATCCATGACTACTGCTGCAATCCTGGCTTCCAAGTCGGCTCTTATCTGAGAGATTTTATCTGCGAAATAGTTGTTAAAAACGTCACAACAGGTTGTTGTCAGGTTAAGCAAAGTGTTCTGCACAGGGGGAGCCTGTGTCAGCTCCCTTACCACCCTAAACAGTGCTGTTGGACGAGATTCTGCAGACACAATACATGCAGAGGAGAAGGATTTCTTCGCTGCACGTATTGCCTCTCGATAGGAACCAAGAAAGTTTCTATTACAAGTCTTATGAGATAAGAGTTGGTTTTTCCACCAGGTGCACTCTAGTCATTGTCCAGTCCGCTTCATTTTCCTAAGTTCCTCTGTGAACCAGGGTTGTTGATTCAAAGAAGATTGGAAAGGATGCTTGGGAGCGATCGTGTCGATAGCCCTGGTGAGATCGATGTTCCAAGTCTTCACCAAAGCTTCGACAGGATTGCTGGCTCTACCAACCAAGGAATCCTCCAAGGCTTTCTGGAATCCAATTGGCTCTATTAGCCTCCGACGGTGGACCATTTTAATAGGTCCTCCACCCCCGGTGGGGTGAGCAGTGGCTCTTGGTCCAACCTTGACCAGGAAATGATCCGTCCATGGCAGTGCAGTGGTATTTATTACTTCTGCCCACAGATATGCCGGTTCCATACTAAAGACCGCATTGAGTGTATGACCCGCTGAATGTATTGGCCCAGAAACCAATTGGGATAGGCCGATATCTATCATGGAATCCAGGAACTGCCAAGCTGCACCTGTTAAACTGGTCTCGAGTGGAATGTTGAAATCACCCAAGACTAAAAGTCTAGGTGACTCCAGCAACAACTCCGAGATCAGCTGCGTCAGCTCAGATAGGGAGTCTGTTAGGCAACAGGGTGGACGGTATACTAACAGAATCCCTATACTATCCCTGGTTTTCAGGCTCAGGTACATACTCTCGAAGCGGTCTGTTTTCCAGATAGGTATCCTGGTCAAGGAGAGGTTATCTTTATGAACCAGTGCCACTCCACCACCACCCCGCCCACTTTCCCTCACCTGCTCATAAACAGAATACTCGACAGGGAGAGCCTAATTCCAGGTGATAGCACTCTCCTCCCCCAGCCAGGGTTCTGTAAAACAGGCCAGGTCGGCTACTTCATCCTCAAGAAGGTTGTAAATAATAGTTTTGTTTTTCACTGATCTGGCATTACAAAGGATCAAGGTGAGGTTCTGTGGCAAGGTTGGTGAGCTCCCCAATTTACTTTGGGCAACAGAGTGAACTGAAGACAGAATCACTTTTAAACATCGAATCTGTCTTTTTTTGTAACACAGTTTCCCTCTTATCGCCGTATCTTCCTCTGCCCCGCAGAACCTCAATTGACATCCCGCATAATTCCTCTACCTGCTCTCGCCTGCCATCCTCCATCTAGAAGGCTGTTTTATGAGCCCTAGAGAGCGCAAGCAAATCATTCCCCGAGTCTTCAAGGGAGACTTAGCCCCCACTGCTGCCAACAGTCCCTAGCCACTAAGCTTCATAACTGAACAAGGAGCTGAACCTGGGTTTTTCAAATGCAACCAGGATTTTTTACAGTAAGCAAATACTCTTATACTAAGAATCCCACACTCTGCTCCTTCCTTTCTTCCATCTCTCTGTCTCAGGTTTCTCCATTTTGGGTATGCTGATTGGGCTGCAATATTTGGAAGTAGAAGAAACATCACAGCTCAAGAAACGGAACTGAAGTTACAGATTCCTTTTTACACTAAATCCATCACCTACTGGCCATCTTCCACCACATTGCCTCTTTGACCTCCTCTCTTCACCCTGTAACTTACAAGTAGCGAGAACATTCCTGGGCATATCTGTCAATCATCTTTTCATATCCCATTGATTTTGATTTGAACAGGAAACACTTGATCTCGGACCAGTGGCAGAAGCACAACCCCTTATGTGTCTCTGCCAAGCTGGATGTCAGTTTCTTGATGGATGGCACTGTTGGAAAGCATCTGCAGGTTTTAGGGTAGAAGGTGGGTTTTCCATAAAAAGTGAAGGTAATATTCCAGGGGGCCCTCTCAACCTCTGCAGACATCCAGCAGGAAGGAACTGTAGTGCTTTTCAAGATCCACTGGAGATTATGCAGAAAGAGAGGGGTCAGAGTAAGTTTTGTCAGCACACAGCGTGGCTGGTATTTTTGTCCTTAAACATGGTCTGTAATAAACGAGAATAGTCATGCAAAAATGCAGCTGCTTTTATCAGCTAAAGAGAAAAGGGTTTTTTCATCTCTTTCGTTCCTGTTTTTAGTACAGGAATATGCTAAGGAATGTTGAATTCCAAGTTCTAGAGAGAGTTTCTTTTAACAGAATCAGCTATGTTTTCAGTTTCTTATTCCCCATATTTCATTACCACCTCATTTCATGTCCTTTTCTTAGAAAAGTACCAGGGTTTTTCTTCAATCCTCTTTTAGGGTTCTAAAATCAAGTATAAATGAAAGAGATTGGCAAGCATTATCCCCAAATGTGTACAAGAGCTTGATCAAACCTAGGCTAGGGAAAGAAGCCTTCATACCAAGAGCTTTTAAAATTAGTTTCATTATTGAAAAATTTGGCTTTGAGGTAGTAATGGGATCCATGTAGTAAAAGGAGTGGAAAAAACAACAGAAATACTGGATTAATCTTGCTGTGATAAAGAGAGGTAAGGTCACCTTCTAGACCAGGGGTTGGCAACCTTTGTTGTGGGGGGGCTGGGGGGGAATGGTGCAGGGGCCTTACCAAGGCCCAGGGAAGGCCCCACCGCCTTGGTAAGGCCCCCGCACCATTCCCACACCAAGGCCCAGGGAAGGCCCCACCGCATGTGCGGGTGCCTTACCATGGCCCAGGGAAGGTCAACAGCAGCTGCACAGCTGCCGTGGGGCCTTCCAAAATGCTGCAGGGCGGCAGCAGTGGTGGCGGGACCGGCCACGGGCCAGTCCCAAGGCCTCCGCGGGCCACACCTGGCCCACAGGCCATAGGTTGCCGACCCCTGTTCTAAACTATTGTCTTTTGTCATTACGCAATGACTGCTGCTCCCAGATAAGACAGCTGGCTCTCTTTAGCAGAGTACCACACATAAATGGACTAACTTCAGTTAGCACACCACTCAGTCACTAGAACTATGAAAGGGTTATCTAGATAGAGCCATACTAACGATAACGCTGAAAGGATTACAGTAGCTAGGTGTTGCCAAGCCAATGGGACCCAAATGCCCAAAACTTTTCCTTGTGTTAAGATAATCAGATGAGGAGGCCCGTCTTGGAGTTCGACCAAGAGAAATGCATTTTATATCATTAAAGAGCTGTTTGACAGAGGAACATACTCCCTCTGAGCATGGTGGAGTCTCCTTCTTTGGAGATCTCTAAACAGAGGCTGGATGGCCATCTGTTGGGGTGCTTTGATTGTGCGTTTCTGCATGGCAAGGGATTGGACTGGATGGCCCTTGTGGTTTCTTCCAGCTCTTATGATTCTATGATTGTATGAAAGGAAGAGGGTCTTTTCAGTGGTAGCACCCCAGCACTGCAATTCCCATCCAAAGATGGTATAACTAGTGCTGGTGCATTCTTTTCAGTGCCAAGTTTAAATGTTTCTATATTTCCAGCCATTTTAAAGTAATTACATTGTTTTTAACTCGTTGAATAATTTTGTTATCCTCAGTTACATTGTAAGTATTTGTTTAATTTTTTACCATAATATTATGATGGATTTTTTAATTCATACTGGAATTCATCTTGGATAAGACTCAGTTTACACATATTTTAAAATGAATGTATCTCTCATGATAAAGAATAATGCAGGGTTGCCCAAAACATAGAGGAAAAACTGGGCTAAAATTGCAATGACACCTAAGTTTGGTATACTTGGTATCCAGTGGTAACTTCATTGGCTGATAGCCTTGCATTCTAAGAGTCTTAACATTTTTACCCATGGGTCACACTATACCTTTTCATGTTGGTGCTCCAGAAACCTTTAGCTACAGTATATACTCGTGTATAAATTGAGGGCAGTTTCTGGGGCCAAAATTATTGAATTTTGATAGAACCCATGGACAAATTGAGGGTAAAACAAGGGGATGTAACAAAGGATGTAAAGAATGAAGCAAAGGAAAGCAATGCCAAAGAACTCAGCTATTTTCCTGCTTAGTTATTCAAAAAGATTGGAAGTGGTGCCACAGTGGAAAGACTAGAGAAGTTCCATTATTCTTTTTGTTTCTTCCAGAATGGCAAAAAGCATGAGCTTAGTCCAAGATGGACTAAACTCTTGCTTTTTGCCATTCTGCTCAGAAAAGGGGATCATTCCTGTTTTGTTAAGAATTAAGGTACAGTACACATGGCCTGTGGATAAGTCAACCAGGTTTTTTGTGTTTGATTTCTTGACTAAAATTTCTAGACACATACACGAGTATATATGGCAAGTACTAGATTGTATTTTGTTATCTAGGTTGTATTAACAACTTGATTTTGAAATGGTTAAGGATTGGATTTATTCACTTTTTAAGAAGATGCATGCTTACAGGTAAAGTGCAGACTTCTAATATATTGGTGATGGTGCCTAGTATTTAGTCAAGATGAATTCATGTGCAATATAAATAATATACAGAGATAATGAAATGGAAAATAAACATAAGGAAAAAATCTATTCTAGTTAATTTTTAATCATTTAATGTGATGTTGTTAAGCTGTTTAATTTACAATAAAATAAAAAGCATTTCAGTGCATCTAGGGCACCCAGATACCTTTAGTCATTCACAATACATTACATCTTTCTCAAACTTCAAGGTTTGGGGGGGTGTCTGTAAAAATACATGTGCATGGCAGGTGTCTGAAACTCTGGTTCTGTAACAAAGCATTACTTTGGTACACTTGTTATATATCCTGTCCTAAGATGAGGATTCAACAAAGTGCCTTCAAAAAACCCCGTTTGGATGCTAGATTGCCTGAAACTGATGACAGTTAATGTTAACTACAGTTTAAAGAGTTTCCTCTTAAACTATCTGATTTGGAAGACCAGCTGGGTTTTCCCCCCCATTTGCACTAGATACCAGGACCTTATTTGTGTCTATTGAATACAACTGATATCTTTCCTGGAAATTTGTTGTAGACCAGCAGCCAGTAACTCATGAATCAGCACCCTTCCATAGAGTAGAGGTGAATATTTCTCTTTCCCACTGTATAAAGGAAGAGAACACACAACACAAGTCCAGGCAGAGGCTAGGCTTTTTGATGCCTCACAAAGCTATGGGATGGACAGCTTCCAGCTAGTGCTATATCACCTCTCTTATCATCCCTCAGCATAGGCTATTCCGATAGTTGCAGTTAAAATCTGAAGAGATACAACTTGCCTACTTGTGCACTAAACCATAGTTGGAATGATTTCCAATATTTTATGTCTTGCAGTACACTAATTAAAATGTATGATATTGTGAAGCAGAAGAGGCTACTGCTTCTCTGCCATAGTAACTGTGCTGCTATATAGCCTCTTTGCATCCTGCCTTCCCTGCGCATTGAAGGGGGAACGGAGTAAAGCTGAAGTGCCTCTATATTAGTTCTCAGTGGATCATTTGCTCCTGATGAAAAGCTATAAAAAATATTTGCAGCCTTTGTATCAAACAACAAGATGAACACAAACCTAACATCAGAAAGGGCAATATTCAGAAACATTTCAACCTTTCATGGGACACTGTCTAGCATCTTGTGTGTGGCTTAGGTGCATCTCACTTTTTGAAGAGGGCATGGTGGGGGGTGGGTATGAGACTCCAGGAGGAACCCCTGTTCCTGCTGCTTACTGGTGGTAACAGAAGACAAAAATGCACACTATGAAGATGCAGCTGCCATAAACTCTCTGGAAGGAAAAAGAAGATGCAATCTTTGAGCACACACTCATTTCTTCCCCACTCTGTGTGTGTGTATGTATTTCATTCCCCTGACATTTCCCCACTCTACACCAATGTGCAGAGATACTTGCCAGCTGAAAATTTATGTATCTGATAATATAAGCTCTTGTCTAGAAAGCTTAAGTCATGATTTTTTTTTAAAGAAGCCTCACAATTTGCTGGCTTTGTGTGCCTTCAATTTACCTGTTGACATATGGCAACCCATACTCAAGAAGTGGTTTGCCATTTGAAGTAAAGACTACAGGACGTGATATTCCTTGGCAGTTTCCCATCCAAGTACTAACCAGGCCTGACCCTGCTTAGGTTTTTGCTCTAGGCTACTCACCCACCACCATGGTATATGCAGAACAGTGATGCACAAGAACATCAGGTGGACAGTTCCATCTGAGTAAGACTGAAGATGTGCCCTACCCCTGTAGGAGCATTTCAACCATGGAAGTTCTTGGTACATACACTGGGAACTATGCTAGTATTGTTGCCAATGGCAGTAAGCCCTGAAATAAGAGTATTGTGAGTGTCAAATCTGAACGCCCACCATTTATTTTCCACGTCCTCTGGCTTGTGTCAGCTATTAGAATAAAATCTGGGTGAAAATGGGGAGAAACAGGGTGTAGACAGTCCATCAGTTCACTGCCCCTCAACACACCCAAGACTGCTCTGTTATGTGCTTGGGGATGTACTCTTAGACTAAGTTCCACTGAACAAAATAAAGTTTTAAATTGGGTAAACACATCTAGAATTTCATTATTAATGTTTAATTTTGCACCATCACTCTGTGGTATACCATTGCTTAAATATACACCAAGGCAGAAGCAGTGAGCAACATATTTACATGTCAGATTTCACAGCAAAAACAATCCACAAAATGCAGATTTGTTGATAAAAGGAGAACAAATTTCAATTAAAAAAGTACAGTAATTGCAATACACCTTTCCTGGGCTATACCTCTAAAACCAATCTTTTTACCTGAAGGCTTATCTTAGATAATTTGGGACTCCACTGTTTAGTTCTGTTTGCTGGTCACTTTTTATGACTCACCTCCCATTGCAAGTGTTTCTATCCTTCTAAGTCTCAAAGGAGGTAGAAAAGAAGGTGATAAAACATCAGTATGGAGTCACTCAGGGCCTAAGCAGACTGCCAGAAATAGTGCACATTAAATTGAGGCACTGCCCTGGCTCAGTGCTAGGGAATCATGGGAACTGTAATTTATTGTGGCACCAGAGCTCTCTGACAGAGAAAGCTCAATGTCTCAGAAAAAAATACAATTCCCATGACTCCCTAGCACTGAGCCAGGGCAGTGCCTTAATTTAATGTGCACTATTTCTGGCAGTCTGCTTAGGCCCTCAGTTTAAAGGATCCAACTGTGGACTTCTGCTGGAAGAATCCATTTTGGTTGGCTAATAAAGCTGTCATTCTTTTGTGGATTTGGGATTTCAGAAGAACCATGTGGATGATTCCCCTCCTTACTATAGTCAGCCCTCTGCATTCCCAGATTCAACCATCCATGGCTTTAAAATATTCCCCCCTCCTCCCCAAAAAAATCCAAAAAGCAAACTTTGATTTTGCCATTTTATGTAAGGGACACCATTTTACTATGCCATTGTATATAATGGGACTTGAGCATCCATGGATTTTCGAATCCATGGGGGCTCCTGGAATCAAATCCCAGCAGATACCAAGGGCCCACTGTACAACTTTGGAAGCCTGGAGCCAGTTTATGGGCACCACATGGATCTGTTGTGAAAAAGGGGAAAGGAAGAAAGCACCACCCAAGCTAGACTGAATATAACCCACTGGTTTGAAATGAATACTAGTTAGAATAGGCTTTAATTACTAACTTTTTATCCCATTCATTTCTGTGGGTCTGCTCTAAGTAAGTTCAACACTGGGTTTAATCTAGGGACTGCAGAAGAAAATAATGTGGCACATACGTTGTTGTTTTTTATTTTGCAGGATGTAGGTAGGGATGTAAATGCTCACCATGCCAACAATTGCTGTAGGCATCACAGAAAGTCTTGTGACATCTTAAACAAGATGCATTTTAATTTGGCATAAGCTTTTGGGGGACATTGCTTGAAGTGAATGGTGTCTCCAGAAGTTTATGCCACAATAAAATGTGTTAATCCTGAAAGTGCCACAATTTATGGCTCATAAGACTGTTGTTTATGCTGCAACAGACTAATACAGCTATCCCCATTCCTGTCGGCAGAAGGTGTATTTGTTGCACACTATTGTGCAAAACAGATTTGCTATTTCTTGGCCTCAGATGAGTGACAGGCAGGTTTCCAGGGCAAAGAAATGAAGACAGCATATCTAAGCAGAAGTGCAGGGCATCCTGGCCTGAAGGCATTAGAAACACCATTCTTAACTCCATGGAATCCAGAAGGTTCAATGCTAAATTTCTATTTCTATGGGGAACAAGCCAATTATTACCTGGGAAAGAGTTTGATCTGAAGCCACGCTAATATCTAGCTGAAACATTGCTCCTTTTAATGGGAGAAAGAAATGCTAAATACTGAACAACCCCTGCAATCTCAGAAATAGGAATGGGGAACAGGGGTTAGTTTTCTTATTCCTCTGTATCCCAACTGTGAAATGCCCTCCCCTTGGAGGTTTCATTTACATGCAAGTAAAGACATGGCTGTTTATTAAAGCTTTTGGGCCTCATTGATTTATCTCAAAATACTAATGCACATGGTTTTAAAATGTTTTTATCTTTTAAACCTGGTTTTTTAACTTATTTGTATTTAAAATGTTTTTATTCAATTATTTTAATTTTTAAAATTTGTTTAATTTGTTTGCATTAATTTTATATTGATTTTGTATGCCACCCTGAGATCTTTTGATATAGGGCAGGAAAAATATTTTAATAAATAAAAATACAGTTATTCCTCTTTTATTTTCAATAAACTCCTGTAAGGTAAGCTAAGAATGGTTCACCCAAGAACAGGAAATCATGTTGTCCATCAGATAGTCCCATTATCACTCACTGCTGGCTATGCTAGCAAGGGCTTGTTATGACTGAGGAGCCCTTCCTCAGACATGTGAGGACCACTTCCAGACAGCAAAGGGTTAATACCTGGGGGCTGATGGTCATTGCAATCTGATATATGGAGAGGTACATGTTTCCTATCCCTAGCCTAGCCCAAGGGGATTAACCAAGCTACACTGTTGAATGAAGATTTTAAGACATTCTTAATCTGATATACAATTCACAGACTTTGTTCAGTGACTAGCTATGGGATAACGTGGGGTCTCAGTTGTGAATGAGATAAACTGTAAAGCACTTTATGAAACTGAAAATATCTACTCTTGTTCTAAAACAAAACACTGCTTGGGGGTAACCGCTCTTATGCTACTGTGTGAGACATTCCCATAAAAAAAATTATAGCTACACAGTATTTTCTTAAATAAACTGCTACATAGCATAGACCAGGGGTAGGCAACCTAAGGCCCGGGGACCGGATGCGGCCCAGCAAGGCCTTTGGACTGGCCCCAAACCGGTCCTGCCGCCGCCCCCCCCATGATGATATTGATTATTGTTGTTATTACTTGTTCTTGGGGTTTTCTTGGCAAAATCTTCACAGGGGTTTTGCCATGGCTTTTCTGGGGCTGAGAGAGTGTGCATGCATTTTTTTAATTTTTTAATTCTTTTTTAATTTTTATTTATTTATTTATTTATTTATTTTTGGTGCTTCGGCCCATCAATTGTCTGAGGGACAGCAACCCGGCCCCCAGCTCAAAAAGGTTGCCTACCCCTGGCATAGACCAAAAAGCTCAGAAACAAGTTTAAAATTCCATGGAGTTAAAAACAAAATCACATATACTATTTAGTGATCTTTGAACAAACATTTAAATTGTGATTTATATAGGTATTCCATGGAACTTTAATCACTACTTTCACAATTACTGAAAATTGTACAACTACCTTGATTTGTGAAATGGCATATTTCAGTCTGGAAAGGTTCACTGAGCATTATGGTGTACAGTTAGGTGTGACTACATTGTTTAATTACACAGGCTTTTCAAAATATAGGTTTATTTTTCCCCCATAAAATTAAGTTGCATTTTCATCTCCTGGTTAAGGGTGAATTCACATATCTACCTGAAGTTAAAATATCTTATATAGGCCACAATATATGTATGCCACTGCATATCTGAGCTACTTCCATGTGGGACTTTTTTTCAATTACAAATCATATTTAATGTTCCACTCACTTTTCACAAAGAATCCAAATGTTATTACACTGTAGCATTTCAATGTCCATCTGTGCTTCTACAAAACTGATTTGTGCCTCTTTTTGAACAATAAAAACCAGCTTGGCTAAGTGTAGGCATTCAAAACACTATAGAAGATTTTAAACATATTGTGCTTTCATTCAAGTTTCTTCATTTGGAATTTTATTTATTCCTGTTCAGCACATCTGTCAAAGCAGATGATGAATTGCCTCTTAATTAATTATGAGATAGAATATTTAAATAATGGCTTTCCTTGCATTTTTTGTACTGTAGTCTTATTTATAGAAAATACAAGAAAACCAGTCATTTTTCATCCTCAGAGCAGGAGAAACTGGCTAGTTAACTTTATTAACATTGTAGGGACCACTTCTGAACAGTAGTTAACTAGTGAGTAAACATTAGAGAAGGCCCTTGGAGATAAGGAAGAGCACTGCAGATTAGTGCAATGTGGAACTTCTGTTTTATTTCTGTATCTAGTTAATTGTAGAAAAGCTATACCTCAGTAAGGATAAAAAGAGCTAGTGTGAAAGCAATCTATGGCAGGATGTGATTCTCAAATATTGCTTAAAACGAATTGCCTCACATTTCTAGAGTAAAATCACAAGTGGGTAAACACAGAGCTTTTGCATTTCCAAATAATGGTTTACTAATTTAAAAACATCTGCTGGATTTGGTTACAAAATGCTCTGTCAGCAGGGAGTTTTGAAAAGGAAGACATCTCAGCCACTTTGCTGTGGCTGTCATTGGTAGGATTAGTTCCCTACATGAAAATCAAGGGTTGCACTTCATTTGGGTTTGCTCACAGAGCAAGGGCTTTCTAATTCTCCCTGAGGAGCAAGGATCTTCCTCTGGATCCATTTCATATCCTGTTCTGAAGGTCCACAGGACACATGCATGGATGAACAGAGGGTGGTTCTTAGTCCATCAAATGTTGGATTCAAGATTCATCTTCAACTGCCAAGACAAGTCAACTGTTGCCTTCAGTCCTTGTCTGCTGAGCCACACCAGGGATGAAGAAGCTGGTTCGGATGATGAGATTGACTCAAGCCCTGCTGCTTTCTTTCCTCAGCAACCTAAGTAGCACTGTGGATTGGCTTGGGGGTTGCTCCACTCTATATGGGAGGTGCAAGTTGTAGTGATATCAACAAAGGACAATGGCAGTACCTTGCCACCAACTCTTTTGAGTTTTGATTCCTCATAGAGTGGTATGCTGGTCTTGAGACATGTCTCCCAATTTCTTCTGAAAGTCAAAAAGAGAAGGTACAATTAGATCAAGGCAACAGAGAGCAAGAAGCTCAGCAGCATATGTTCCTGCAAAATATAGCTGGTTCTTTTGAGTATTCAAAGGAAAAGCAAAACGCCAAGAAAGAAGAGACAGAACAAATGTATATATGAATTTTCTCTAGTCATAGATGCCTAATCTAGATTACTGCTCTAGAGCTATAAAGAAAAGTCAAAAGAAAGAATTCAGCCTCAACAGTGAAAAGCCAACTTCCAAATTAGAAAGTGAGAACAGTGTTTTCAGCAAAGAGAAGTGGAGAAGAGGGAGAATGACAGGCACTAGTGAACAAGCATTCTTGTTGCCTTTGGTGACTTAGGGCCTGAACAGACTGCCAGAAATAATCCAGTTTGAGACCAATTTAACTGCCCAGGCTCAGTGCTAGGGAATCATGGGAACTGTAGTTTATTGTGTCACCAGAGTTCTCTGACAGAGAAGGCTCAATGTCTCAGAAAAAACTATAATTCCCATGATTCCCTAGCATTGAGCCAGGACAAAGTGGTCTCAAGCTGGATTATTTCTGGCAGTCTGTTCAGGCCCTAAGGTAATGATAGCATCAAGTCCAGAAATCATCCTTCAACATTATTATTGCTTATGCCATTCCTAAAAATGTACTCATTGCCTTCATCAAATATGCAAAACCCAAGAAGGCAAAATGTCACTCATCCTTTGGATACTATTAAGGCTATGTGTACATCACCAGGAATGGCCTCTAGGCCAGATCCACATCCAGCTTGCAGATCAATTTTACAGTTACATGCCGAGTATAGGCTTTGCACTGAACTGGAGTAATACATCCTTCCTAATCAACAAGAACATTTTGTTCTGCTATCTCCACTAATTTAGTTTAAGTAGAAACACTAATAGTACCAGGGGCCAATACATTCTTATACATATGACAAAAATTTAAAATAAAAAGGTCTGTAGAAAATACAGTTGAAATAGTACATAAAATTTAACTAAATTTTGAGTCCAAAACTCTTCCCTGTTTCCATCAGTTGGCTTTCATACATAAATCAACTCTTGTGAGCAGACAGTTCTTCATCAAACTCTCTGAAGAACCACCAGAGAAAGAACTCTTATTTTTCCCAGTCTATTTGTCTCCACTAGACAAATGGAGGAAGGTAGATGCTTCAATTGCCATCATGTATAGTGGTTTGAGAGTTGGATTATGGCTCTAAAGATCAGGGTTTGATTCCCTGTTCGGCCATGGAAACCCAATGGGTGACCTTGAGTTACACACACTCTCAGCTCTAGTAAATGACAAAGATTCCTAATTTACCTGATTTCAGGTACCATGAAGGTTTTATGAACTGTTATTTAATTTATTGGTATTTTTATTTGTATATCAGAGGCAGACTGCCTCAGATAATCAAAATAACTTGACCAAATAGGAAGGGAAGATTGCTGCTCCATCTCAGACAGAAACAGTGTGAGAGAGAAAGTGCAGGAGTGTGTGCGCATGCCCCCCCCCCGAAATACTTGTATCACTTTATGCCCACTGAACTGCCATATCTTCCCTCAAAGAATCATGAGAATACTAGTTATGTCTAAGTACTGAGAATTCTGTTAGCGTTTCCCCTTCACCAAGAACTACAATTCCCTGGAGAGACAGCATGACTACTAAACCAGCTGACATCTTTAGGAAAGAAACACTCTAAGCTCATTGGTTGCCCAGGAAGTAGAGCAATCCTCAGAACTTGTCCACCCTTCCACACTTGATCTTCAGAATACAGAAGCCTTAATACTTTATCCTGAATGAAAAAGCCAATGTGGCTGCAGTAATGTTGAGGCAGAAGTGAAAGGGCAGAAAATAGAATGTATAAAGAATGGAAGGAAAGACAAATCACCAAGGAAGAATACAGGTGTGTAGCCCAAGCTCGAGTTCAGTTGGGCTTACTCCCAAGTAAGGTTGCAGCTTTTAGCTATTCACCTTTTGTCAAACTCTCCCCCTTCTCCCCAAAATAAGATATACAAAACAATATACAAAGTCTATTATTATAGAAACCAGCAGAAGTGAAACAAAACAGAAACAATTCCCATCTGTTTTTGTGGGTTTTTGGGCTATGTGGTCATGTTCTAGAAGAGTTCATTCCTGACGTTTCATCACCAGCATCTGTGGCTGGCATCTTCAGAGAATGCTGACATGAAAGTGAGTGGTGTGTGTATGTGTGTGTACTGCGTGACTCTTGGTTGAGAGAAAGTGATTTACATGCTAATGAATGTGAATGGCAAGGCTTCAGGGTGTCTATTCAACCACAGACTAATACAGATTAACATGTAAATCACTTCCTCTCAACTAAGGGCCACAATATATATATACACACACACACATGCACACCTCACTCACTTCCATACCAGCATTCACTGAAGATGCCAGCCACAGATGCTGGCAAAACATCAGGAATAAATTCTTCTAGAAGCGAAAAACCCACAAAAAAACATGGATGCTGGCCATGAAAGCTTTCAACTTCACAATTGCCATCTGCCTTGTAAGTCAGGAGGACCTAATGAACCTTCCATTCCTTTCTCACATGTTAAGGTTGCTATTGACGAAATCTGTCACCTGTGCTTGAATCACTGCAGAACAATGTCATTAAATAGCCACCAACTAGGAAAACCTAAAGTCTTAGCAGCCAGTATGAAGAACCTTTGATCCTCCAAAAGCTGTTGCCTCATCTCCCCTCACTCCCCACCAGCATGGCCAAATGTCAAAGATGGGGGGAGTTGGGGTCCTACCAACTTTTGGAGGGCACAGCCTCCTCACCTTGTTTAAAGAGCTAACAAATGCACTCTTTACCCTTCCATCCTGAAAGCTTGGGTCAAAGTGGGATTTCCCTTGGCAAAGATTTCAAATACATTTTGCTAGGTCAGGGGGTTATTCACAGTACTGTACTACAATTTTTTAAAAATGCAGTTTTTCCTAAATGTGTACATCCCAACCATTCTGCAATATTTATGAAAAAGAGCATACAACTATTGTAGCTTTATTAAACTAAGAGCAGCTCAACCCTAAGCCCATTTATTCAAAGAAATAGTCTTGAGTCCAATATGAGTGTGTACAAGACTGAATGTATAAGAGTGAATAGTTGTATTATTGTATTTGCATCATGCAGATCATGCAATGCCAACAAACGGGACACGCTGAATATGGACTGATCAAAGCTGCAGTCCTTGAAGGTACCTTGAAGAGTGAACAAAAACACACTGAACTAAAAAGGGAGCTCCGCCAGGGCAAGTGTCATGTGAATGTGCATAAGCATGTTATCAAAGAGGCAGAAACTTGAAGCTCAAGGCTAATTTTCAAAGCCTTGACATTATCTAGCACAGTGCAGTGTAATGCATAGGCACAGATATTGTCGCATAAGATTTTACATTTTGACTTAACCATTTAATTACTAGTGCTGACATTTAAGTTATATTAAGAACTTGACCCATATTTTTATAAACTTGTTTAAACCACAGCCACCCTCCCACCCATCTGCCTGGTTTAACATTCTGTGTTTAGCACAGAATGACACCATAAGGAAGCCTTGATCTTGAACTGATGAGATGTTGATGCCATTATAGCGATGGAGGAGCATGAATGTATCTCCATTCTTTTCTAAATAAATAAACAAACTCAATCAGCAGGGAAGTAGTCCTGATTTGAAACAGAAAAAGCAAGCTCTGGTTCTCTTCTCACCCCCACCCCCATAGTTATTCAATTCTGGATAATCTCACTCACCCACTCACCTACCCACAGTATTTATTATGATATGGAAAAGATACATATACATGTCTATATTTTCTGTATGGACCACCACTATTTGAAGAGAGAGCCATCAGAAAGCCAGTACAGTGAAAAGGTTTAATTCTTCTACTTCTGATTCCAATCCAGATCACTTTCTTCTCTCCTGCTGCCACTTAGAAACAAAGTATTAGTGAGATCAAGGTGCTTTCCCACATCTCTATGCCCCCGTCCAGTGCTCTTACATTGTTATTACTAATAAAGTCTGTGTATGGCATCTACAGTAGACTTGAAGGATTCCAAAAGAACTTTGAAAACAACAAAAATCATACCATCTGCAAACAGCAATTCTAGAAGCAGTGAAGATAAAACATGAGTTCAGGATATGTTCTTCACATTCTTCACAATGAAAGAAACATGACATTGCAAGATGTACAGAAAGGAAAAAGAAAAGAAAAAAAGGTGTGGGAATCTAGCAGCACTTTTGTATTAAGTTATTTATTTCAGCATGACTTTGAAGTGGATTAATATCCACTTCTTCAGATGCACTGACTAGATAGAGATAATTAAGCCCAGTTACATAGTTGTCAGCGTAGGATAAAGTATTAACAGATTAGAGAAAGATACGAAAATATCCAGAAAAAGTTATCTGTGAAATCTCATGCTAAAATAAATCAGCTTCAGAGGCTGCTAAATTTCCCCCACACTTTTTTTTTAAAATGCTGAAACAAACACAGGTTTATTTCTGAAAAGTTGCAAGACGCATTAGTGTTTACAAATTGATTGTTCACCATCTAAAGTGAGTTTGCAAGGCAGGAAGGATATAAAATGTAAATAATAATCAATAAATCTAGCACTATAGTTTTTTGTGGGTTTTTTCGGGCTGTGTGGCCATGTTCTAGAAGAATTTCTTTCTGACATTTCGCCAGCATCTGTGATGGCTGCATCTGTGGCATCTTCAGAGCCAGCCATAGATGCTGGCAAAACGTCAGAAAGAAACTCTTCTAGAACATGGCCACACAGCTCAAAAAAACCACAAAAAACTATGGATGCCGGCCATGAAAGCCTTCGACTTCACAAATCTAGCACTACTTGACAGCTACCCCCACATAGACACACTTTATCTGCTCTTGCTCAATTGCTTCAGAATTCAGCAATTTCTTACTACATCTGAGTGACTGCCTCTGCCCAAAGGGACTGCTTGCTTGAGAATAATGAGTAATCCATGTGTGAACAACCATTTTGAAAACAAGAGCAAAAGAAAGGAAAGCTTGAGGAAAAATAGATAGCTAGATCATGTGTACACCAAAGATGAGAGCAGCAAAGCATTAAGAATGAATAGGAAGGCCTTCTTAAATTAAAAAGAAGAAGGGAATTACGGTTTCAAAGCAAAGTGTTTTTGTGAGTTGCAGTAGTCACTTAAATCCCAGTGGCTGTTTCAAATGAGGGACCCTTTGACTGTGGGCAGACAGGTAATCAGACTCTACACTGAAAGCTGAATCCAGTAGGCATAAACCCAGAACTTGCCCAATAAGACTACCAATCCTATTTATATTAGATATCCAACATGGATATGCAGGTCTGTTGGATATCTAATACAAATAGATACAAGCAGCAGGGGCCTCCCACCTTGGCCAGAGCATTTCCTGCTCAGCAAATTGGGACAAAAAGACAACTGCGACCTAACTGGTTACTTTAAAGATAACAGAATGTTTCCCAATCTCATTTTTGCTGCCTTTTCCCAGTCATATTATTCCAGGGTGTGTGACTGTTTCCCTTCAGATTTTTTTATAACACCCATCAGACCCAGTTTAGCCAACACTGGTGAATTATGGAAGCTGAAGTAAAAAAAAAAAAAATCTGGCAGGCAACAGTTGCTAACTCCTGCATTATATCAAGGCAGAAATATTATCTGCTCCATAGATGGTTTCTAAAAACAAAAGCCAACTGTCTGATCTCTAAATTTCTGGCTTTGTGTTGCCTGAAGTATCAACCACTACATTTATCTCTAGGTTTCTATGAATATTACACTAAAGCAGGACTGGCAATTTGACAGAGATGAGCAAAAATATATCAGAGAGAAATACAGCATGCCCCTCATTTAATAGTGAAAACATGCCATTCTCTCCAGAGAAAACCTAATTTATCTCTCAGGAAAAATGTTTCAGTATACTTCATTTGTACACAACTCCATAATATTCCTTCCTGCCAAAATCCATTTTCAATACCAGTGTTGGTGAACAATAAGCTTTTTTAAAAGAGTAAAACTACTTCTTAGTGACTGCACAGTCAAAATAGCATCCTCTGCTAAAGCTTGAATCTGCCATTGGTTTGGTTTTGTGCTAGTTCAGCTTCACAGAAACAAGTTAGGTAAGCAGGCTAAGATGGTTCTCCTACCTTTGTTTGAGGGTTATTGGACAGGGATGGGTAATGCTGGATTTAAGGTACAAATTCCATAATTCATTATCTGACTGTTACTGCCTTGGAGTCTCTGCAACAACAGCCACATGTCATGATCAAGAAAGAGGCAGAAGAACACAATCAAAGAGATGTGGGAGAGTAACCTTGACTGGAAAAAACACATGAAAGCAGGTAGAGTGTGATCCATCCCCTTTCAATGGACCTCTGAAACAGAATTTTCAATTGTATAAAGCTCCCAAGGCAACAGGAAATCTGATGTAACTACCTGCACTATACAGGTGCTTTCAACTTGCTTCTCTGAAAGACGATGTTTTACTAGAAGCATGTTAACGTTTTGGGGATGAAAACTATTGGAAGTAAACGGGGACTCTTAAAAATAAAAATAAAAACCCAGACATGCATGTTTAATTTCAGCTAGTGGTTTCCCACTTCTGTTGTACTCCCTTCTCACATCTGTTATCTTTCTGAACTGAAGTTTCATCACTTCTCTTCCAAAATGTGATCAGAAATGTTTGGGCCTCCAGATATTCTCAAACTGAATGACATAAAGTGGCCTGTTTCCTGGAGAACTGGGGGGGGGGGGATAAGTAATAACAGGGTAAGGGGGGAATAAGCAAAGGGGCAAGACAAGTTATTTGCAAGAGCCGCAACCGTATTTTCTAAAATTGAAATCTGAAGTTTCAATTTTCAAAATTCAAATTTAAATTTAAATGTAATAAAGAAATATTTTTTCCTCTTATTTTAAAATTTTGTTTGTTTTGTGTGCCATTGAAGGAGCTAGGAGTCTGGTTTTTTTAAAAAAAAATTAAGTATGGATGCACATCTACACTCTAGCAGTGATGAGTACTACTGAAAGTCAGCAATATAATATAATGAAAGTTAAACAGCCAAAATCAATTATTGAAATAAAATGTTATCAGAAATCAGGCAACAAAATTAGCAAACATTTTAGAAATGGGAAATTGATTTTTGCTTTGATTCCAGTCAAAAAGCCATCCCAGTTCCCATGTCCAGCATTTAGCTTATAGACATAAATTTTTACAGCTGGAAAGGAGTAACACCATTTATCCTAGAAGTGGAGAACCAATACAAGGATAGGTGATTTTATTGTATGCCACTCTGAGGTCTTTTGATACAGAGAATAAATAGATAAATTCCCATAATCCCAAACACTAGCAACAGTTGGAAGCCCATGGAACTCAAACCTTTATTTTACTCCAGTTCTCTTCCCAAATATAAGACCATCCCATCTCCTAGGTTCTTCTTCATAGGCCACCTAACACAATCCACAGCACAGTTTGTAATAAGAAGGCAAACAGATGTGATGCCAAAAGTTTAAACAATGCCACCAGTTCATAATTTTAAACTCTATAGATTCTGGGCACTGTTCCTCTAAAAGATGTTACTGGCAGTCATGACTAAATAAGACTAGGGAACATGTGGACTTACAGATGTTGTTGGATCTATTTCTCATCACTCCCAGCTAGCATGCCCAGTGGTTAAATAATACGGAAACTGTACTCCAGCCACAACAGGAGGGCCAAATGTTCCCAAACTTGAATGCAAGGGGAAAAATAAAAATTGAAGACATCATTTTTAATTGCCTGCTCTAGACTTAGGAGTTTATCACACGGGATGGAAGCATCCTCCTCCCATGAATAAAGTGCATTTAATCCTGCAAGAGCGGAATGATTTTCAGACAACGTCACGACGTCGCCATTATCCTGCAATCAACCCATGAATAAAGCGGCAAAATTGCACTGTTTTTTATTCATGGGAAAATCCTGAAAATAAAAAGCGCCACAATTTTGCCACTTTATTCATGGATTAATTGTGGAATAATGGAAACGTTGGGGACATCACCTGAAAATCATTCCGCTCTTGTGGGATACTGATGGGATCAAATTTCCTTTCAATGTGCTTTATTCACGGGACTGCCTCCCATGTGATAAACTCCTTAAGTTATGTTGCCTCCCATGTGATAAACTCCTTACTCTCTCCTGTTGTTTAGTTTTTACTCTTCCGCAATTCATACAAATTATTAAAATGCCAAAATAATATTTGAGTCAGAGAGAGGTGTTCCTCAGTGGCAAGTGGGAACAGAGCTGGTCTAAACAAGTTTAAATTTAGCAGAAGCTTTAGCTTTAAGTTATACTATATGGCCTTTACAAACTGCCAGAAATAATGCAGCTTGAGGCCGCTTTAACTGTCTTGGTTCAATGCTAAGGAATCATGGGAAATGTAGTTTATTGTGGCACCAGAGCTCTCTGACAGAGAAGGCTCAATGTCCCAGAAAAAATACAATTCCCATGATTCCCTAGCACTGAGCCAAGACAATTAAAGTGGCCTCAAGCTGCATTATTTCTGGCAGTCTGTAAAGGCTCTATAGCTTCCTTGCTGTTTGGTAGCTTTTAGAGGACCTAGAAAATGTCACTGGCAACATTCTGAAAGATCCCACAACCATAGAGGAAAATAGCTGTAAAACAGATATCAGGCGCTTTGCTGTCACAGAAAGCAACTAGTATGCACGTTATTAATAATAATGTCTTTTCTCCATTTCTATATAAATGTAATGATACCTTGTTCCTAGCAGGGGATATCAGAAGCTCCTCTTCCATTATTCCCTTGAAAAAGCAAATGCCAAGCAAGTAATTCACAATGCAGGCCTCTGTTAAGCACCCCTATTTAGTTCACTGGGTGTCATCAGGATCCCTCTGCTTGGCCCTGTCTATTCTCCTTGCTCTCTACTGGCTCTAGGGCTGGCTATGCAGGAGCTGATTGTTGCCCCTTCCAAGGCAATTTGGTAAGCAAAATCTCCTCCTGAAATGGTACCAGGAAATGGTCACAGGGCCTTCCATGCCCAGGGTGCCACCTCTGGCATGGAAGAGGTGTGAGAACAGAAACTATGGGTTGATGGATTGAACCCACATAGTAGGTCGCTAAAGGGAGCTTGTGATAGCGCTATGGCTGTTGCAGCTAGAGAAAATGCTGGCTGGTCATATATTTCTCCCTTCCAGCTCAGCAACTGCTGTGTCCAGTGCTCTCTTGGCTTTCCTCTGTTGTGTTTTGAATGGGTGCTTAATTCCTATTACCCCCCACTCCAATGTATTGCCTAAGAATAAAGCCTATGCCTGCCTTTCCTGTTGCTTGTGCAAACCTAACAGCATCATGTCTATAAAGTGGCTGTCTGTGCCCAATCTCATTTCATCCCAGCTTCTATACCTCCTATGTTTGTTTCCTCTTTGCCTCCACATAGCTGCATACCTCCAAAACTATTTATATGTTCCAGGGTCTCCAGCAGACCATGACATCCACACCACTTTCCACAGGAAAGCCAATCCATCAGGTCCTACTGGCAATCAGGTTAGTTGCAAGGTAACCTAGTGTTCACCATAGGCCACTCCACTGAGTCTCTCACTGAACCTCTGCAACTCCCTTATAATGAAACACGGAGGGCTCTTTTAGAAATTCCATGCTCTCTCCCTAGCAAAGGAGCTTCACAAAGGATGGATGCAACCTGGATCTCAAGAGGAGCATCTCTTTTTTGCCTTGCTAACAGAACTTCAAATTTTATTTCCTGGAGTACCACATGGCCAGAAGGAAGAGGGGCTTGCCTGCATGAATGTCTCTCCACACCATCTGAACTGGGAACAACAACATCTTGACAAAATGCAGGCTTGTGACTAACATCTTCATACATTTTTCTCTCATGTATGATTTTTTTAATACCTTTGCCTAATGAAGATGCCAGTAGAGCTTTGAAAGCTTGCAACATGTATTTTGTGCATTTTGGTTTTCCCAATAAAGGTATCACTGTTTTGTGGATTTGGGAAGTTATTATAATGAGTTACATTTATTCCATTCCACAACATCAGTATGGAGATGATATTTTATAAGTAGTAAGAGGAGCAGGGCTTCAGCTTTAAGGGACTGTGCAAGCATCTGGGAGATAGGAAAAGCCAGAATCTAAGATGGGATAGTAATTGTGCAGAATTCCTTATGCTACTGAACAACATATTCCAGTAGCTACAGCTACTGAGAGCTGCAATTCAACAACATCTGGAAAATCTAAGCTATCTAAACCAGGGAGGATGGAGAAACCTTTAGCCCTTCAGATATTTCGGTCTTCAACTCCCAGAGGCCCCAGACAGGACTGCTTATAGTTAGAGATTATGGTGGTCTTTGTCTAAGGATATGAAAAGCAATGGATCTCCAATCTAAAACATCCTGGTTGCGCTATATAGGATCCTGGCTTGGATTCTTAATTTCTTCCTTTAACAAACCTTAATTGTCACTCTCAAATCTTCACAAGGCAACAGAGACAGCCAATTATCAGTGAGCTCAATCCCTATGTATGCAAGCTTTCGCAATAAGATGTTGGGGGGAAGCAGACGGAGGCCCCGGAGACGCCGCCGGACGGAGCGCCGCGGGACCGCAGCCTCCGCACCCCAGCGCTCCTGCGGCGTCCCTGGAAGGAGCGCTAAATCAGCGCTCCTTCCACAAGACAGGGAAAGTGCGCCCTAAAAGCATAGGGCGCACTTTCCCTGCCTTTTCCACCGCAGTGCATGCGGTCGCTGCGGCGGGAGGTTGCCCCAGGAGCGCCGGCCGTGCGGAGGGCCGGCAGCTCCGAGGGCAACCTCAGGAAGAGGAAGGAGCGCCGCGCGTGCGGCTGCTCCTCCTCTTCCTGGCCTCAGAGACGGCTCTTTAAGCCGTCTGCCGAGGCCCGTAGTCTCCCCATCTCTTAGTCTTCACAGCTGTTCACAGCCAATTGCCATGCTTTGCTAACACCTGGAGGAGTACTTAACAGCAGACTCATGTTAATAAATGATACCATGTTAATAAATGATACCAGACTCATGTTAATAAATGATACCATGCTTCCTCAGGCTGGCACAGTGATTCATCATGACAATAACATCATGATTCACAGATGAGGACAGTGGCCATAAGCTACCAACACAAAAATATATTGTTTACTCACAGTCTGCTCATTTTCCAGATTAGCTTGTTGTCTTCGGAGATCAGGTTTGATGAAAGCTAAGGTAAAGCAGGAAAAGAAATAGAATCAGAAAGCTGTTCTGTGCATGCTGTAAGTGGCTGTTGTACAGCATTGAGAAACATATGAACAATGCTTTAGTCTAAGGAAGGCCTAGTGAAATTATGGGAGGATTGTGGAAAAAATTATTTCCAGGCACAATTACTAGTCTGGTTCTGGGCACAACTCAAGGTGTCAGTTATGACTCATAAATCTCTTTAAATTTAAGTTCTGGGGCATCATATTCATCCATACAAGAGGACCCAGGCTTTCAGATATTGAGGGGAAATTCTACACTCAGTTCCACCATCCCCTCCAGTCTCTGACTGACTGCCTTTGACTGTCCAGGTACTTCCCCTCCCCATTACTAATGTACTGTAAATGGGCTTTACAAATGTTTGAAGTTATATTGAACAAGTCAAATATACACATGTAGCTCTACTTGTTGTTGTTTTTTAATTGCATCTCTGTTTTAATTGTGTTATGCTGCCCATAAATACCAGGTGCTGTAGGCTGTATTTCAGAGGAAGGAACTGGCAAAACCATCTCTAAGTACTCCTTGCTTAAGAAACCCCTATGAAATTCATGGGGTCACCATAAATTGACAGATGACTTGAATGCACATATACATAAGCATTTTACAAAAGGAAGATGAGAGATATATTGTACTACTTTACCAGTTATAATAGTGCCAATAAGAAGGAAAGCACAGAGGAAGAGGTTGCCTGCTTGAGTCCCGAAGTTATCAATGATCTGTCCTTGGCTGATTGTGAAAATGATTCCAAAAATCTAGCAGAAGATTTTGTTAAAAGTCATATTAAGAAGTTGAGCAAAGTTAATGCAGCATACCTCTTCTTGACCCATTGAATCAGCAGGAACATAGTAAGTCAGCACTCACGTAAATTAAACTGATTAAATTGTCTCACTCTGACTGGGATTAACAAATGGGTTTAGGCCATAACATGAAGGGCTATACCCAGGATAGTCAAAACAGACCTCTCATTATCAAGGATATCCATGACTGGTTATGCCTTTCATTAATCTTCTCCAAAACCATCAGAACAACTGCTGCTTGAAAGATAGAACACCACATCATTTTGTCACTTGGCCTAATCAATATAATCTGTTCTTGTTAGAAATACAGTGCTCAGCACTTAAAGGGTTAAAGATATATTTAGAGAACAACAGAGCTAACTAGTTTCAGTGACCCAAAGTCTCCTCGTCACTCTTAGGAATATTTTCCTTTTCCTTCTTGCCTCATTCTTTCACTTCTTCCAAAAAAAATGAAACTACCTCAATTCAGTGTTAACTTAGCACCCTTAGAACTTTAGCACACCAGCCTGCTGTTCCACCACAATCCACTCATTTAAAAATGGAAGCATAATTTCTTATCACACTTTTCACCATGATAATGCTTTGGTGATCCGTAGTTGCATGATTTGTTTTCTGCACTGCCAAATGCCATCTTCCAGGAAGAAGGTGGAGGGAAAAACAGTTGCAGCAGTTGATCAACTCCCAAATCCAGCTACTGTGTGAATGTGCACATAGCAGCTGGCTTCAGGAAGGTGTAGGTAGCCGGGAACACTTTAACCCCACTTCCTCCCAAAGTATGGGGCTGCTGTGTGAATGTGCACACACAGCTGGCTCTGTGAAAGTGTTGGTGGTCAGGCCCGCTCCTCATCCTCCATTCCCCATCTCAAAGCTCAACACTGCTGTGTGCACAGTTACCCAGCAGCCCCACGCTTCAAGAGGAAGGAGGAGGATACACAATCCCAGATGCCAACACTTTCCCAAAACTGGCTACTGTGTGAATGTGCACCATATGACTGACTGAGCAATGGAACTGCAGCAGAAAGGGCCTACCATACCAAGGCAGTCATGGAACATCAGTGACACTGAAAGCCTATTGATGGGTTTTGCCCATCAACAAAAAGATGCACACCAGTAACAAAGGATGGACATGATGTAGTGTGACAAGTACTGGCCAAAGACATTTTTATCCTGTTAAAATTCCATTTTTTAGCTTCGTGTGATAAAGTTATTAGATGGCTTTCCTATCTTCAACAAAGTTCTTACAATAAAATCTTCATTTGTTTCTTTTGTCACTAGTATTTTATTCCTTAATAAGTATTGCTAGCTGCTGCACACATGCAATCTCTATAATTTCTTTCACTCTCTTCTGCTGTGCACTAGCATCTGAATATGATCCACCACACAACCACTTCTGCTTAGTTATATAGGTCATATATGAGAATAATACAACATAATGTGCCCAATAAAGGGCTACAGAATGGATATTTAGTAATATTCATGATACATGTTATGTTACTCTTTCTATGAATGATGCAGAAAAACGTCAAAGTGTTTTGTCATGGGGAGGAAGAGAAAGAATGGCTGGAATTTGCTGATGTCTCCTTTACCCATAGAGATGGGTTCTAGGATGAGATCTATCAGTGCTTTGGAGAAAGGTACTGCTATGGGTTTCATCCTGAGACCAAATCCAAGAGGTTTCTGGAAATTCTTATAATAGTCAGATTTACAAAAACAAAAATGATGGCAGTACATTATAGAATAGCTGGATCAATCAACTGATGAAGTTGCCTTCATATGCAACAACCAAGACACAACTAGATGTGAATATGTCTCCCTGCTGTAGTTGTTGATCAAGCACTCACCTGCGCAGATACATTAAGAAGGCCCGATGATGTCCCTTCTGATTCTGGGTATGTTAATTCTGCTGCAAATTCAAAGCCCAGTGGCAGGTACCCTGTCATAAAAAAACTGTAGCATGCGAGAAATAATTAAGTATCAGATCCACGTCATTTTGAAGGGACAGATCTACTGCAGAAACCATTTCTCCAAATGCTCTCAAGTAGTTAGTACAAGTAACTGCTTACTTGTAATTTTATTCATTCACTACTAAGTTACAGAAGAATTGAAATAACTTCATTTGCAATATAATTATAGTTGTTTTTAGTTACCTTTATAATTGTGGGAGGTGGTCTTGCTATTTAAGAACTATTTGTATCACAGGCCAGTAGCATATAGCTTTCTAATGGGTTTTAAAGATCACTTAAAATGAACTATTTTAGAGATTTTTGAATAAAAGAAAAGACAACACCTCCTTTAATCTCTTACAATTGTAATTATAATGTATCTCACTATTTGTGGTAAATCTTGAAATGCTGACTGTCTAATTACTTTTAAAAAATAACTTTCCACACATTGGTTTCTCCTGAACTTTAAAAAATACAGTCCTATCGACTTCCCTCTCAGCACTTCACTCATCCAGGCTTCCCCACACAAGATATTCCTGATCTGCAAAGGTTGTACATATATCATACTGATCAAGCATCTTTTTTTTTCATATTACCTCCTCCCCATTCACTCTACAGAAGATAAGGGAGGAATTTCCATCTCACTGTCAGAGGAAACACCTACTGCCCCTAAGAATAGCTTTGAAAAATGACCCTTGAGGGGCAAGGACAGAGGCTAACTTACCCCAGCACACCTGCAGTCACAAAGACCACCCAAATGTAGCCTAAGTCCAGAGTAAAAGTGTAAATCACCATGCCCACAAATGACATGACATAAACCAGCAGGGTCGTCTGCCTGTAACAGAAAAAGCACCATCAGAACTAAAGCACTATTCCTCCCATGTATTCAATATTTCTCTTTCATTCATACTTTATTAAATTTGAATTTAATATGGTCTAATGTGGAGGAAGTCTGTTATGGGGGAAAGATGCAAAAATCAAAGTAACATGAAAGCCTCTCTCTTTTTTTTTAATGGTTCCCGTATTCATCATTTCTGAATTTTCAAGTCCATTATCAACAGGCTGCCATGTAACAAGATGTTAGATGTTTATAAGCCTAAATTAAAACTGAATAGACAGACTCCTTAGCATGGAACAAAACCAACACACATTTCCTGAACAGCAACAGACTAAAGCAGGTCATATGACAAGACCTGGTTCCTACAAAAGCTTCTAGTCCAGTATGCTTTCTAGTCAAAGGAAAGGTGAAATCTGCTATATCTCCTTTGGTTACATTTCACCTATTGCAAGAACCTGATCAGAGCAGCCCTGTTGGCTAGCTGGCTACAAAAGGAGTGTGTGTAAAAGGGAGATAAGGAAGAACCTTGTGTTGAGATAAGTTTCAATCATCCATGAAAAGATCTCACTGTTTCTCAAATTTCTTACCTAAAGTCAAAGAATCAGGAGGAAAGAGATAGACAATAACTTGACAGATGGACAGGAAGTCACTCAATATTTGTATATTAATACAAAGGAAATTAATACAAATCCATTCTGAAGAGGACAGGTGGCAGAGATTACTACATTTTGGAAAATCAAAACTACAGCAGGCATTATTCTAGTGTGTAGTTAAGCCCAGTGTATGCAGCAAGAAAACAGAAGAAATAGTTTTTAAAAAATTCTTAATTTTTTAAAAAAAAGGTGTCCCATCCCCCCCACCCCCACCCCATGCCAGCAAACTGTGTAGCCCTGGTATAAAAACAGTATGGGATGCGGCTGACAATGCCTGCAGCAATCAAACCAGCTAGACACATCTTTATGCATGCACCCTCTTTGGTCAGAGATGGTGTTGGTCCCAATATTATCCTATTACTATAAGGTTATAAATACTAAAAGGTTACAGCAGTCTTTTTAATTTTCAGATTATCTTTTTCTTATTACCTTGGTACCACCTTTCTGACTTCTTGTGCAGCATAGAATAAACCCTGAGCTACAGCATGATTCCCAGAGGGAGGTAATAGCCTCTTGCTCCATAGATAAGGGGCAAGCTATCTACTTCAGCCAGAGAAACAGAGCAAAGGAGCCTGGTGTGCAAGCATGCAGCAACAGCAAAATAAGAGTTCACTGCCTGAACTGCCTAGCAAGAAATTGCACATCACATTTACATGCATAAGCAGCCCTGCCACTCTTCTGCTCCTTGTTCTTGTCCTCTGCCCTCTTTCCCATTTCTCACAAGAGAAAGATTAAAGAGATTTGCACAGTGAGCTGTGGGCCCTTGCTGAAAAAGCCGGCTGGAGACAATACCACAAGCAAGCTCAACAAACCAGAACATGCCAACTCTGTTCTCTGGATACAGGTGGGTGGGAGACAAGAGCAGGTCACAGTCTAATCTCCCCTTCTGCAGATTCAACAGCTTTTCCCCTATAAGCAAGAAAAAACTGTTTTATCTCTTCTCTCCCTTGTGTGTTCTGAGAAACTAGAATGCCATCTCAGTGCACAATCCATACCTTACATATTCAGTCTTGTATTTTCTTTCTCTTCCCTCTCACCACTTCTTTATTTTCGGGATCTGTTTATGCATACACACACATACATATACAAAAACACTAATACAAGGTAATGGCTTCTTGCTTTGGGACTGATAGCCAAATAATAAGTACACATATAATTTCATCCTTAAGACAGCAAAGGTCTTTTTGCTCTCTCTCGCTCTCACTCTCTCTCTCTCTCACACACACACAAACACACACACGTCTAGCCTGTTTATACATTTTATATATTCTGAAGCCACTCCTTTTTGTTCCAAAATTTGACCTATTTGTTGTTGGTTGTGTGTGCCTTCAAGTTTTTTCCAATCTATGGCAACCATATGTTGAGCCTCTCATGGAGCTTTCTTGGCAAAACTTATTAAGAGGAGGTTTGCTATTGTCTTCCTCTGAGAAATTAGAATGTTTGACTTGCCCAATGTCATCCAGTGGGTTGCCATGTCCAAGTGAGTATTTGAACTCTGTTCTTCTGAGCTGTAGTCCAATGCTCAAACCATCTTGGCTCTCCACCTATTAATCTCAAATTGACCTACGGTACTAATTACCGGTAATTCTTTTTCAACTAGGTTGGGAAGATTCAGGAAATGCTCAATGAAAGGATGCCCAAACTGGAACACTGGTCAGTATAGCAAACAAGGATAATTTGTCCCACCCAGCATGACTTTCAGGGGAATTATTTTTATTTTCACCTTTTAACACAGTTCTGGTTTTCTGCTAATGCAATTTAAGTTTAAAAAAGAAAAAAAAACAAAAGAAATCAGGATTATTATTATTTTAATCCGGCAGCTTGGGAATAGTGAGAAGGGACAGTGGGAGAGGAGGAGACTGTGACAAAACATGACTGCCAATATGGCAACTGCCGAAGCAGCAATATTTCACACTTTAAAGATTAATGAGACTGCTGACTGGTAGTTTATTGATAGGTTTACCCCACCAATGAAAAGGGATACTTTAATCACACATCACAGAAACAGCAGCTATGGGTTGGAGGAGATGTTATGTGATAAGCATTGCCAAAAGTGCTATTTCATAACTATAATTGCAGTTTAAAAGCCACATAGGATAATTTCTCCAATGGCTCCCTAGAAGCTTTTTGACTGCAACTCTCACCAACTCAAGCCAGCATAGCCAATGTCCTCATTTACCAAAACTCTTACTTCTACTTCACAATTACAGAAGTATGAATTCAGAGTATGGAAGAATTACTTTTGTGGACTACAATTCCCAGAATATCCTTGCCAGCAGCACTACTAGTTCTATCGGCTACAGAATTTGGAACAAGATAACCTTATCAGTCTAAAAAAGGTAACATTTTAAGTCTAAAGGGGTAACTTTTGCATCAGGCCACTACAGTATAAGCATTAGGTCAGTAGTATTAAAATGTGGCTCTTAGCTCCTACAGTATAGCCAGAAGGCTCTTTGGTGGAAATTTCCATGAAGCAGCCCAGCTGCCTTCCAGAGATAGTGACTCAAGAATGCCACAAGAATTCACTAAACCTTGACTGAGTCATATTAATAACATTGCAACACTCTGAACATCCACAAGTTGCAGCCCACAGTTTGGTAAATTAAAATGTACAGTACCTCTATATGTTCCAGAGTCATAACAGGTCCAACCTTGTACAGGAAAATGTTTAAAAGACATTTATTTATTTAAGTTTTATTCTGCATTTCTACCAAAAAGAGGGAAGAAGGCATTTAATAATAAAATAAAATGAACTAAGTTAAAAAATAGTTTTTTTAAATCAATTAAAAATATCAAATAAAATCCAGAGCTTGGAAAAATTACCCACAAAACTAGCACAGCCAGTGGAAATTCTCCAGCAAACCCCAACCTTCGACAAGATTACCTGTTTTTGGTTCTAAACCACTTTTCCACCCAGCCTTTCCCCAAGCTAATACCTCTCAGGTATGCTGGGCTACAATTCCCAGAACCAGTCTTAACTATGATGGTTGAGGTTTATGGAAATTGTAGTCTGATATATACAGAGGACACCACATTATGAGAAGACTACTCAAACTGCTCCAGTCACCAACTTTTCTTAGTTTTCCTACAGCCTGAATAGCCCAACATGGATCTGCCTTCCTTTCTGTTTTTCTCAAAATACTTTTATTGTGAGCATCTCATTCACACTTGTGGTTTTAAATAGTACTTCTTGTAGCTTTCATTTACACAGAGATCATAACGAATGTTTGAATCACACAGAAACTGGATTAAGGAAAGCAAATAGGTAGGCAGGCAGGCAAGCAGAGCTCTTGAAAGAAGAGTGATAGGAGGTATCAGTGAGTCACCTAGCTGTCTATCACCTGTGGGCAGCTTCTGTTATCAAGTCCCCACACAACCAGAAGGTACACGTCATGTCCTGTCCTAACATCGAGGCTATAGGGAGGGGAGGATCCTTCCCTATGATATAGCTCAAGCACTAGCATGGTATTGTCATTTGAATATTGGACTATGGCTGCATCTGCACTGCAGAATAATCCAGTTTGACACTAATTTGACTGCCATGGATCAATGCTGTGGAATTCTGTGAATTGTACTTTGTTGTGGCACCAGAGCTCTCTGACACAGAAGGTGAAATATCTCACAAAATTACAATTCCCAGTGTTTCATTAGCCATGGAAATTAAAGTGGTGTCAAACTGGATTATTTCTGCAGTGT
>CM034701.1:42025683-42037658 GCA_020142125.1 Phrynosoma platyrhinos
TATTATTATTATTATTATTATTACATTTTGAAGACTCCAATCCATGTTTAGTTGGAAATACCCCACTGTGTTCACTGGGATGTACTCCCAAGTATGCAAGCCTAGGAGCTTACTTTCTGATAGCCTTTGAGTAGGAATATAGATTCAAGAACAGAACATGCAGGTTCCAGAAGAACAAGGCTAGTCAAGAAAACAGTACCTGAGCGAATACCACTCATCTTAAAAGAACATTCTAGGATAAAAAGGTATAAAGAAAGCAGTCTAAGTGGAGGGGAAATATTTCACTATGCTACATTTGACTAATGTGGCTCTTTTCTACAGCCTGCTAACATATAGAAATGAAAATAAGCTGTTCGTATACTGTAATTAGAATCAATTCAATTCTACTACAGAGGAATATATATATGCAATACACTCCCTCCCCCCAGAAAAAAGGATTGTGATTTGTATACATTTTTGAATGGTTATTTTTTTATAGATATGCAAATTTAAATAGAAAAACAATAAATGTCATCATAATAGAGGGGAATGTAACCAGCTGGCTTCTAGTCCTGGTGAATTTGTTACCCAAGTGCCAAATGTTGATGGTCAACTTCAAAGCCTTTTCCTATGCTTCTTAAATGGGCATGGACTGGACAGCCTTTCAAAGAAAGACAGCTTCAATTAAAGGGCTGCATTCTAATAGCCCTTTAATATAAGACTGTCTATAAAACAGGGGACACTGTCATCCCATAGGAGAACAAGAACAAGTGTCTTCTCATCACTATACATGAATAATTGGTTATAAGATCCATAAAGAAAAGGGAAATTTGCTTTCTGAAACATTACTTCCACTGGAAGTCTAAAGTATAACTCCCACTGCCTGCCATTGGCCATGCAGTCTGAAGGATTCTAGAAGCTGTGGTTCAAAAAAGTAAGTTTTCCAAGCTCTGCACAGAACAGAGAACTCCACTGAACCTCTGCCATGGCTGAAAGATTCAAACTATGCAAAACTGCTACAAAAGTGGCACAGACTACAAGTACTGTACTACAAAATGCTGAACAACCCCCACTGATGGAATGCTTTTTCTTCATCTGTCCTATTAGCCATTTTGATGGTTAGAAGCCTGGAGCTGACTGGTATGTGTGGACTGTGGAGATGGCATGTGCTTCTGGTTATAATTGCATCTAACCCCCAAAATAAGTGTAACACAGATAGACCCAAGCTAAGAGCTAACGGCTGCTGTTCAGAAGTTGGTATGTTGACAAAAGTTATTTGTGTCTTACTGTGGCTTAATTTTCCCTCTGCTCACATCTAGTTTTACAAAGCTACGGTAGTCATTTCTGCAGAAGCCACATCTTTGCCTTGACATGGTACACCCTCTAGTTTGGCCTCAGAACCTTAGCAGTAATTAAAAGCCAGAGGCCACATTTGCTGTGTCTCCTGTAATTAGAATATTCAAATGTAGAGCAAGATGGAACAGAAATTCTGCAAGAGGATTTGGGCTCGTTGCATAGGCCATTATGCTCTCCTTCAGCAATTGCCAAACTGATTAATAAGTCAGCATACCTTCCAATGTCAGGGACAACTTCAGTGCCAACTCCCTGTCCTTGTTATTTTGTTGTGTGCTTTCAAGTTGTTTCCAAATTGTGATCACCCTAGAGTGAACTTATCAGAGTTTTCCCTAATTTTACCTCTCCACTATACCCACTTTCTGTCCATACACCATCCTCTCATCCAGAGAAAATGAAACATCTATGTCTTTGCAGAAACTCCGTCTTAGAATTTGGAAGAGTTGCTTTTCGAGGGCAACAACTCTCATAAATCTACTATCAGCATTACCAAGACACCCAAAACTTAACATTTCTAAGCTGTCCTCTACATTCCACTCAGAGTTTCTAACTTTGGGGAACTAATGTTACAAACTGTAGCTCAATGCACTGAAAACTATCTCATGTGGGGACTGGTAAGATTGCTAAAGTAAAAATTGTACCTTTAATGGTTGGGTGAAATTTGAGTAGGTGTTGCTTATTATCTACATGACAAGCTGTACCTGCTGAAATTCCTTGTTCTACGCAGCCAGGATTCCTCTCGAGTTTTCATTCTAGTGAACCTAGGGACTAGTAACCCCCCTGCCCTGTCAATGTTCCAGGAACAGGTACTGCTCTAGTTGATCTGTTGCATCTGAAGAACAGCACAACCACATTACTTTTCATCACAACCAGTTCTCAAGAATCTAATCTGCATCACTGCAAACTCCTCCTAGGAATGTTGTTTTTGTCCCCACTGATGCTGAAATAACAGCTGTTGCACAATCTTTCTAGAGTTACAGTAATAAGAATTATTTTTAAAAGAATTAAGTAAGAATTTTTAAATGTTTGCAAAGTCCGTCCAAACATTAGGAAGAACTTCCTGATAGTAAGTGCTGTTTGACAGTGGAATACACTGCCTCTGAATGTAGTAGAGTTTCTCTTCCTTTGGAAGTTTTTGGGCAGAGGCTGGATGGCCATCTGTTAAGGGTACTTTGATGTGTATTCCAGTATGGCAGGAGCTGGACCGGATGGCCCTTGTGGTCTCTTCCGATTCTATGATTCACAGAGCAGGTACAGCAAAAGAAATTTGTGTGCCCCAGGTGGGTATCCAATAGCAACATGGCACTTCATGTACAATTAGAGTAAGCCAGAAACAAAAGTAAAGATATAGAAGAATAGTCCTTGGATAAGAGAAGGGGAATATAATACAAAATTGCATGTTTGTACATTCCACTTGTACTCCTAAGCCAAGGCCAACATTATTCAGTGTGGCACACAAAGACAATTTTATTCTAGATGCCTCTGACCAAAAATGCCTTCTTTTTGCAAAGTCATTTTACACAATCCCCGCCTCACCTTTTCCCACTTCTGTCTTCTGTCTAGTTGTACTTTTTTTTAAAAAAAGAACATCAGCATTGGGAGATGGTGAAAGACGGATGGAGAAACGCAGACTTTTGGGAAATACGAACTGTTGAATTGCAGTAATGTCTCTGCAGTAAAAAAAAATGCAATAAAACTTGATCTGAGAAAGAGCAGGATTCTAGTCTAGCCAATCCTACTATAGCTATGTATGCTTGTCGCCAAACAGCAGCTGCCTCCAGACTCCTGCACTGAGTATGGTTGAAGAGCAAAACAGAGAGGAAATGGGAAAGCAGATAAGCCATCCTCAACAGCTACCACCACCATGTTGAAAAATAGATCTTTAAGTTTGGCCACCAGAATGGGAAGCATGAGAAAAGCAGAATATATATATTCCTGTGGTCATTCTGAAGGAATCAATGTATTCTCATACTCTCAAGTTACCCTCCATAGTACATCCTTCCCTACCACCCATAGCTAACCACCTCTACAGTGAGAGCTAGTGCAGACAGATTTTTCTAGCTTGATTCTTGTCTGTGCCATGAGCTCACAAGACGCCTTTGCAGACTGCTAGAAATAGTGCAAATTGAGTCCACTTTAACTGCCCTGGCTCAGTGCTAGGGAATCATGGGAACTGTATTTTTTTCTGAGACATTGAGTCTTCTCTGTCAGAGAGTTCTGGTGCCACAATAAACTACAGTTCCCATGATTCCCTAGCACAATGAGTCAAGGCAGTTAAAGTGGACTCAATTTGCACTATTTCTGGCAGTCTGCAAAGGCTTTCTGTGTTTCCAGATGAAGCTTTTACTGTGAAATTAAAGTGCTTTATTCATGGAAGTTGGAGGAAAGTCCAGACAATGTAGTGTTCACTTAGCAGCTCTCCCAGGTTTTTCTACTATTTCTTGTTTTTTTCATAGCAATGAAAACCTATGTGGGGAGGGAAAGGCTGAGTAGCTGCATGCTGCCTTTGGACTGTGTGTAGTAAAGGCCCTTTGACAGGAAGCACCCACAGGTAAGCCACTTATCAGCCTTAATTCTCTCTCTGCCCCAGTTCTGCCATATAAGAGATAATACTGATTTGCTTTACAGGGCTGTTTGCAAAGATTACAACTAGATAATGTACGAGAACCGCAATGAATATCTGAAAGCATTATACAAAGGTTAAGCATTACTGTCCCTTGGTCACTTTTATTTACTTCTATTAAAATGTATATTTATTATTTCTTGGGAATACTGTACATATTATTGCAAAACCTTGTGCCAGCTCAGTTTACTCAGGAAATATCTGTCCCCTGCCATTGCCAAACACACATCCTAGTCCAGATGAGTGTCCAAGTACTAGTTGTCTTTCATATGTTGATTTCTTCCAACTCTATGATTGTGGTCTCTTCCAACTCTATGATTCTATGATTCTATGATTCTATGATTTCTGATCCCCAGAACAGTCATGAAAGCTAATCACTTAAAAAAAGGAAAGTGGGATTAGCTTAGCCAGTGAAGAAGAATTCACAGCCACCAAGCATCAAGGACACAGATAAGGGAAGATAACATGTAATAAGCCACATGACAACAATGCCGGATTTACACAGAAACCTAGTAAGACACATAGAATCCTAGACATAGAAGAGACCACAAGGGCCATCCAGTCCAACCCCCTTCATGCAGGAACTCACAATCAAAGCACTCCTGACAGATGGCCATCTAGCCTCTGTTGAAAAACCTCCAAAGGAGACTCCACTATTCTCTAATGGAATATGTTCCACTATCGAACAGCTCTTACTGTTAGGAAATTCCTCTTAATGTTTAGGAAGAATCTCTTTTCCTGTAGCTTGCATCCATTGTTCCATGTCCTATTCTCTCAAGCAGCAGAAAACAAGCTTGCTCCATCCTCATTTCAAAAGCTCAGATTATGAGGACCTTTTAAAGAAATATTAAAAAATGATGTAATACATATTCTTAAGTAATGCTGCGGCAACCCTTAAATCTGACACAGTTTGAAGATGTAGCATGTCTTAATTTGGCTCAGTCCCAAATAAATGTGTATATATTTTGACACCATAGTAGACACCGTAGGCTAGATTTCAGAGGAAGGAATTGGCAGAACTACCTCTGAGTATTCCTTGCCTAAGAAAGGTCTATGAAATTCATGGGATCATCATAAGTCAACAAGCAACTTGAAGGCATACACATACATCATTATTATTTTTGTTGTTGTTGTTTATTTATATCCTGCCTTCCTCCCAGTACAGTGGGCTCTTCTTAGCAGCAGATTTGAGCTTCAGCAAATAACAAGCCCTGCTGTTTTAAATGGACGTGTGTGTATGCAGCGGCTGTGCACACGTCGCACGGAACAGGACTTGAGGTCCCACGGTTTTTGTTATCCACAGGGCAGAGTCCAGAACAGATCCCCCATGAATAAAAAGGGATGACTGTATACACACTTTATCAATGCAAGGGGGGGGGGTTTAAATGTAAGAACTTAGCAGCAGTCTTTCTGAATGGCATTCCTTCTTCTGCTCTTTGTTGGTTTCTAACTTTATTTGCAGATTTTACCTATAGTTACTGTGACACCAAAGCCCATTTTGGACAGTCACCTTAGGTAAATCAAACATGCTGGGTCACAAAAACCAATCAAAACAAACTGAGTGGCAAGTTAACATAATGGGAGAAAATATCTTGTAAAACCACAATATGTGCTCTGCTAAATACCTTGACAGTACAGTTGAAGGGAAGAGACCTACTGAAAACCTCCAGTATAAGGACAAATGTAAGACTGACACTCTGTGTTGAAACCAGGGCCTCAGCAGATACTGTCCAGTGTGCCATTTCAATTACATCAAACTTTTTTAAATTAAAGAATATCAGTTAGACTTTATGCCACCAAGAAGACTCAATGAACCAGAAGCAAAGTGCACAAGTCTTCTGTAATGTCCCTAAGAACAGTTCATATTATCTTTCTTAGTGTTTGCATTATGGTCCTCTGAGTTTAAGGCTAAGATAACTTAACTGGAAAAGCAGGAAGGCAGAATGAGTCTCATATATTATTCTTGCAACATTCCATGTGGTGTAGTCCAAAGAAGTGTGCATTCATTTAAACAACCAAAACACTGAAGTGGGATTTACCCAACACTGGACAAACAAGCTGTTTCAATACCTTTTAAAGTAAGTATTTTTAGTTTGATCTTAAGTGAAGAGCTGGAAAAATCATCACCTTCACTGAAACTACAGAGTCATTTAGAGATTTTTTATTTATTTTTTACCAGAACAATGTGAATAACCTCACTCATGCATTCTGGGGTTGTTATTCACACCATGGAACTGCATCTCTCCACAAGCAGCATCTCTGTGAGTTTGGTTGCTCACGCATGCGGGCACCCTTTCCCTTCTCCCCACATCCACTGGCACCCCTCAGACAGGCAGAGGTTCCTCCTCCCACTACTCAAGGAGGTCGGTATCCCTTTTTCTCTCCTCCCTTTTCCTCTCTCTTTCCCTCTTTTCTCCCCAGCAGCAACTGTTCTGTTAGGGAAGGGGCAGTGCTTTCTTGACTACGAGGCTGTTTCCAATGTATTTGAAATGTGTTCAAGACATGCAAAGTTTTATCCCGAGTCTATTCGGGTCTATTCCCATTGGTTATTCACAATCTTTTCTAAGAATTCAGAACATACCCCGATACTGATTATCCTGAGGTAAGTGGGTTTTTGGCAGCCCCCCTCCCCAACTTAATTGGGTGCATTCAGGATGTACGTGAACAACAGAGATTCAACTCGGATTCAACCTGGATTATTTTCACAGTCTAAATAACCCTAAGCCATCAAAATCTTGTCAAATAACACTGTGAGTATGGCTGACTTTAAAAAATCCATGAAGATGTGTTTTTGCAGTATGCAGATAGTCCTCACAGCTAATATACTCCCTAGAAGCCAGCATTGATTGAGCCCGTTCATCTGTAGACAACTGTACCAACATTCTTCTAATGTGTAATATTATTTATAATATTCCATGAAACAGCTCAAACTGGTCAAAACCACAAGCTCAACCCTTGCAATCATTACAAGAACTTACATCCTCTTCTGACAAAGCAGGAACCCACTTTCAAACTCAGCAGACTGAAAGCCTCCATGGTTGACTTCCCACATTTGAACTACTATTGAGTGTCTGTTTAGACAGAAATCTAACGGAATTGTTCAACTGCTTACTTAGCTCTGAAATCAACTCAGATGGAATTTGCAAAGCTAGATGCTTTTGTTATAAAAAGAAACTGAAATTGCAACAGCAGCACTTGTGAAAGCTGTTTCTTAGGTAGAAGCATTCAGAGACATGGCTTTTTTATCTGGATCATTATGCAATGGGGTCTTGCAGCATCTTTGAGACTGAAAGAAACAAGTTGTTAGCATATGTTTTCATAGACTGAAATCTACATCAGATGCATGGAGTGTATCTGATGAAATAGATTTAAGTCTACAAAAGCTTACAATACCATACTTTCTCTCAGTTAGTCTCAAAGATGCAACAAGTTCCCTTTAGGTAGCGGCAATTTATCTCAGTTGACAGTTGATGTGCATTTGTACTGCCCTCTTCTCAAATCTGTAAGACTATTCCTATCATCCCTCCTCATTGACTATGCTGATTAGGATGTTGGGAGTTGTTGGCCAAAACAGCTGGATAGCCACAGTTTTCCCATCCCGGATAAAAGCCTGGGACTCTTCATTACATTTATATTGGAACTGTTTAACTCACACTGAATATATCCATACTGCCCAGTTATAGCAGTTTGATCCCACTTTGGTTCCGCTTTGACTGGCATGACTCTATCCTATGGGATCCTGGGATTTGTAGTTGTGAAAACCTGTAGTTTGGGGGAGTGTACTGGAGAATTCTAATTCCCTCACTAAACTTCAAATTCCCAGGATTCCACAGGATGGAGCCAAAGTACTTAAAGTGGTATCAAACTGATATACAGTCGTCTCCCAATTCACGGGGGATCTGTTCCAGAACCCCCTCCCCCACAAATTGGGAAAATTGCAAATATCCAAGCCCCACTGATTTCAATGGCAGTGCGCACCTGGTGGTGCATGCACCATTTTGTCCCTCCCCACTTGCCATCCACAAAGGACCAAAACCGCACACTCCAAGTCCATGAATGGGAAGGGACGCGTGTAATTCTGCAGTGTGGATAAGCAACATGGTGCTCTTATCTGTTTATGACAGCAATCATTAAATGTAAGAATTCATGAAGAGTTTTGAAAAGCATAACATGTTCTAGATAAGATGCAGTGCAACTACTAGACACATCTCTACTGCCTCCAGTACTAATGTGTGTATAATACAAATGAAACATGAGCTACAAGCCTCTGGCATATCAGCAATCCCACACCTGGAACTTCACCACACTGAGACTTTCAATAGTGAAGAGACATAGCACTGAGCATTTTCTAAAGGGATACAGAAGCCAGAGTGCAATTCATTTTAGTCTACCATATTCGATTCACATATCTGAAACTATAGCAACATCCTGATTTAGGGTGTCAAAAAGCCAAATAATAAAATTCATGTAACGCGCAGTAATATTTTGGAGCCGCACAACAACTGGAAATTAGCAAGCTTGGCAAGAGAATAAAGAGGAGGAAATACAATAGTTTTGTAAGATTTCTAATACAAAGTGTCCAAACATTACCTTTACAATTTCAATTGTATATAGAATTGAAACTGTAAATAGAATTGAAATTGTAAAGATAATTTTCAGACACACTGTATAATCCCTAAGCTTGCTATCCAGTGCAAAGACTCACCAAATGCACTTTATTACATAGTTGCACTTTTTTAGTTTTCTTTCAAGAAACACTAGCATGTTAACTGGAAATGAATTCTCAATTACACCAGTGTGGTTTATATAAACATTTCAACCTTTCCAAAGGGGTAGCTGTGTTAATCTGCTGCAGAAAAACACACACACCCCAAGGAGTCCTTTGGGCTCCTTAAAAGCAAATAGATTGGTAATCCTTTGAGGGAAGAGAGTAGCTGCATGGCCTTAAATTTAAAACTAAGCCTTTAGTATTGTAGTGACGTGAACAACAAATATTTGAAGGACTACATTCTCTCTTATGAACCTGACCATGTTTTGCCATCTTCTCTCCCACGGGTACATCTGTTGAAAATATGGGAGAGGGGTTTCTCAGTGGCAGTTCTTAGGCTTTGTAACTACTTTCATAGAGAGGTTGGACTGGCACTGTCCTCGCTCTCTTTCTGCATACAGGTGAAGAAAACCTTTCTCTTTCAACAGGCTTTGGCTACAAGGCTCATCCTGCCTAAACAATGTGCCAGATTTTCTATTTGTTATTTTTGTTGTGCTGGTCTTTCTTTTGATGGTTTACATTTTTAACTAGCTTTCATTTTTTAATCACTTAATCACTTTTTAACTTGTAGTTTGTGAATTTCTAAGTATGTGGGGGTTTTAAATCAGTTTTAAGCTGCCTTGAGTATCAAGCAGGGCAAAGACTGGGATAGAAATAAATATTATAATAATTATAAGGCGGAGGAGAAGAAGAAGAAGGCAATGCTTATTATGATAATTATAATAATTATCATAATCCACAAAAATTATACTAGATAGTTTAATCATGCTAATAATAGTAATTATGGAAATTGCCTTTCATGCAACACAATCAGAGTTTGAAGGTACCGCCCTAGAGGAAGGATGAGAAAATTAAACGTTCACTACATACACAAACATTTACTAGGGACCGTTGTACTTTTATGTACACCCACATTTTCCTCGCTCAGCAAGTGCTTCTCTGAGAGCAAAGCCCACTTTTTTTAAAATGAGTTTGTCACTATGGATTTCCTGCCAGTATGATGAGAGGTCCATTTGGGAAGTTGCCTTAAGCTGTACATTGGGCACATGATGCCATTCTGGGCTTATATGATTCACTAGAACAGTCAGAAAGCTAAGCAGAAACCAACCCAGTTGCTCCTAGCACCTCCCAAAGTCCAGCAGAAACAAAGCAAGAAACATCTACAGTATGCCAACTCAACATGTGAAATAACTTGTAACTACAACCGCAGCTCCTCTTTTGGAAACCAGCAAAAGGTATGGCTTACAAATTTCCCCCCCCCTTAACTAACACAAACTCAGATCAGGAAAGTGACATCTTGCTAGATATAAGGAACACACATTAAATACAAGAGCCTTTCCACCAGTTATTTTAATATAATATATTAAAGTATAATAGATTTTTCTCATCCTAAACGCCATATAGACATATGCCTGTATCTGACATCTAACTTGTCTTCTCATGCACACTAAATGCAGCAGCATTTTTGAAGTGAAGAAATACTTGTGAATCACATACCCATGGCAAACATTTATGTTGAAAGAATGAGGTTTTCATAGAGTTGGAAGATACCACAAGGGCCACTCAGTCCAACACCCTGCCATACAGGAATACACAATCTAGCATGTCATTTCCCTATAATGTAGGGGTAGAAAACCAAAGGCCATCCAAATGTCACTGGAGTGAACTACCTACCACCCATCATCCCCAGCCAACATCCCCAATACTTGGGGAGATGAGAGGTATAGTTCAAAACAGGCAGGATGGACATGGGTTCCCAAATCTTTCTACCATGCCAGTGCTAAAGGTTTCTTATCTTTTTTTTTTCTTGCTGTATATATTTCACAGATATGTCCCCTCTTATCCTTTCAGGACTTCAACCTGATTGTAAAGTTACATTCTCTTACAATTTCCTTAACCAAGCCCCTATGCTGCTCAATTGCTTTTAAGGATGCAATTGCCAAAACCATGGAACTCCCTCTTTCCCCTCCTCCCTAATACTTTCTCCCCTATCGTAATAAAATTCAGAGACATAGCCTTATTAGTATTGAATATTAGTATGGAAAGGGATCCTGTAACACATTTGAGACTAAACTGAGCAAAAGAAGTTGTAGCATAAGCTTTTGTAGGCTTGGTCTACTTCTAATAAGTATCTCATCTGAGAAAATAGATCAAGGGTATATCCACACTGCAGAATTAAAGCAGTTTAACACCACTTTAACTGCTATGAGTTTACCATTCTGAATCCTGGGAGGTATTGGTGAGGTCTTCAGCCTGGTCTGTCACCCAGCTCTGGTATCTCATAAGACTACAAATCCCAAGATTCTGTAGGATAGAGTCATGGCCTAGGTTGGCGAGGTATTCAGCCTGGTCTATCATAGAGCTCTGGTGCCTCACCAAACTATAAATCCCAGGATTCTGTAGGATAGAGTCATGGCAGTTAAAGTGGTGCCAAACTGCTTTAATTCTGCAGTGTAGATATACCTTTGGTCTATTTCCTCAGATGCATCTGAGGAAATAGACCAAGCTGAGGAAAACTCATGCTAGGAAGCATGTTAGGAAGTCTAGGAAAGCTTATGCTACAACTTCTTTGATTCATGTCCAAAACACACTGCAGAAATAATCCAGACCAAGGTTAGGGAAAGCTCATGCTAAGAAGCATGCTAAAAAAACTTATGCTACAACTTCTTTGGCGCAGTTACATATCAAAGGTGCTACAAGATCTGTCTACATACTGATTCTACAGACTAACACTAATTCTCCTCTCCTAAATAACTGAAAGTGATAAAAATGGGGAATTAGTAGCCTCAAAGGCACTAGAAGCTCCCTCTTAAGTGATTCAAAGTGATCAAGATGGGTAGCCTTCTTTTAATTCTGCAGTGTGGATGCACCTTTGGTCTACTTCCTCTGATGCATCTGGGGAAACAGACCAAGGTTAGGGAAAGTTAAGTAACTGAAAGTGATAAAAATGGGGAATCAGTAGTCCCAAAGGTCCTACAAGATCTGCCTACATACGGATTCTACAGAATAACACTAATTTTTCTCTTAAGTAACAGAAAGTGATAAAAATGGGGAATCAGTTGTCTCAAAGGTCCTACAAGATCTGTCTACATACAGATTCTACAGAATAACACTAATTCTCCTCTCCTAAGTAATTGAAAGTGATAAAAATGGGGAATCAGTAGTCTCAAAGAGCTCCCTCTCCGTTCTTAGAAGCGACTGAAAGTGACCAAGAGGGCGGCCAGCCTTTGCCCCTGCCTTCTTCCTTTCTTT
>CM034701.1:42057226-42072327 GCA_020142125.1 Phrynosoma platyrhinos
AATAATAATAATAATAAATGTCTGACAAAAGAGATTATTGCATATCAATATCCCCAACAGGATAGATGCGCATTTAACCCATTCCTGACAGATCTTACTGCACTGCTTTGTGACTGGGCAGTAGGCAGCCAATATGCACTCCTGGGCTTGTCCCATAGCTTTTCAAGAACAGGATTTTCAAAAACAGGATTTTCCCATTCTTGAAAAGCTACAGGATAAGTCCAGGTTGCATACGGGCTGCCAACTGCCCTGCCACAGAACAGTGGAGTAAGATCTGGCGGGGAAGGGCTAAATGTGCGTCTATCCCATCAGAGATATTGGCATGTGATAATCTCCAAATATGCAGTTGTTGTTTTGTGCCTTCAAGTTGACTTCAACATAAGGCAATCCTAAAGCATTGTCTCTGCAAGATTTATTCAGAGGAGGAGGTTCACCATTGGATTCTTTTAAGGCTAAGGGAGTGTGACTTGTCCAAATCACTCAGTGGGTTTCCACTGATGAGTGAAGATTCAAATCCTGGTCTCCCAGAGTCCTAGTGCAACACTCAAACCACTACACCACACTGGCTCTCCTAATATGCATTGTATGTGTATGCCTTCAAGTCACCTGTTGACTTATGATGACACTATGGATTTCATAGGGCTTTCTTAGGCAAGGAATACTCAGAGGTGGTTTGCCAGTGCCTTCCTCTGAAATACAGCCTACAGTCTCCCATCAAGTACTAACTAGGGCTGACCTTGCTTAGCTTCCAAGATCAAACAGGATCTGCTGTCTTTGGTGCATTTTTGCTGTTGTTAGCTGCCCTTGAATCAACCCTGATTCATGGCAATCCTGTGGATGAGACATTTCCAAGACCCCCTCTCCTGCTCTGCTTAGGTGCAAATTCAGGCTTATTGAGTCTAGCCATCTGGCATGCAGTCTTCCTCTCTTTCTACCGTTTTATTTCCCAGCTTTCCCAGCATTATTGTCTTTTTAAAATGAATCCTGTCTTCTCATGACATAGCCAAAGTACAACGGTCTCAATTTAATCATCTTGGTTTCCAGGGAGAGTTCAGGCTTGATCTGTTCTATGACCCATTAATTTGTCTTTTTGGCTGTCCATGGTATCCTCAGTACTCTTCTCCACCATCATATCTCAAATGAATTGATCTTCTCATCTGCGTTCTTCACTGTCCAGCCCTCACATCCATACATGGTGATGGGGAATACAGCAGATGGGACAATTCCAACTTTAATTATCAGTTGTATATCTTTACTCTTTAGGATCTGGTCCTGTTCTTCCACCACTGCCCTTCCCATTCCTAATCTTCCTCTGATTTCTTGACTCTGTTCTCCATTCTGATCAATGTTTGATCCAAAGTATGGGAAATCTTTATTTTGATTTCCTCATTGTCTAGGTTGAAGTTATGTATTTCCACCGTGGCCATTATATTTGTTTTTTTATGGTCAGCAACTTATGTTCAGCCTTTGCACTTTCTTCCTTGACCTTCTTAATAATTGTTCCACATCATATTCATATTCATATTCATATTCATATTCATATTCATATTCATATTCATATTCATATTCATAATTAGTTGTTATTATTTAAAAACCCTTGCCCCAGCAGTTCCCTATAGTTCCGGTAGGTGTCAGCATGTACAATAAGCCTGTATGCTAACTTGGGTACTTCCAGAGGGCTCTTAGCATACAAGTGCAGCTATTTTGTCCTTTCTTCCTTAGCAGATTTTATTTGTGGCAAGAAAAAAGAGGGAAGGAGCAGTAAAAAACAAAAAACAAAGGAGGCTTATAGACTGAAGACAAGGTTATCTGAATCCTTTGTAAAATTCTGCAAATGCAACAGAACAGTTGTATTCACTTGGAAACATATAGAGAAATATATGTTTCTTGGAATCAGCTTGGATAGGCTCAGAGGATAACGTTACACAACTGGTACTTATCAAAAGCATATTGGATATTTTCTGGTGTTATAATTACTGTCAGCTGGTGGCTTCCATGTCAGTGGGCAGTGAATCCACTCTGGGTTTCAGTCTCAACCTTAAAGGAGCTGTCCAAGGTCCAAAATGCTATTCCACAAATGGGTTCAGCCCATTGGGATGTTCCTTTGAAGCTCAAAATAGCAGAAGCTATGTATGTATGTACGTATGTACATAGCAGAAGCTATGTATGTATGTACGTATGTATTTATTTAATCTAATGTATACACCATGTTTCTCCTAATAAGGGGTGCAAGGCAGCACACAATATAAATTTAAACAAAATATGGTTAAAACAGTGGATAGAGACAGGGTGGGGGAACAGTTTGTGTGTCGGAATAGGATTCTGCGAGGCCAGGGTCCAAATTCCCACTCAGCCACAGAAATCCCCTGGGTGACATTGGGCAAGTCACATTCTTTCAGCCTCAGAGGAAGGCAAAGGCAGATCCCCTCTGAACAAATCTTGGCAAAAACAAAACAAAAAAGCAACAACATGATCAGTTTGCCTTAAGGTGATCCTAAGTCAGAAATGACTTGAAAGCACACAACAACAATAGCAACAAAGAGGTTAAAAACCAGCAACATTCATATTAAAAACATTAATTTAAAAACATTTAAAAGGCAGCCAGAATATAGCAATAACGATTAAAAAATGCAGCATAGCCCAAATAAAAGCTATTAGATGTCATTGCCTGTTCATGTCCAAATAACTGGGGAGAAGTGTGGCTTTGTGGTGGATTCAAACAACTGTTATAAACTTCCCAGTTGTTATAGTTTCTGCCATTTGCACTGATTTTTCTGTTCATCTCCTAGTTAAGTGGGTAGCCAACTAAGCTGGAATGGATTTTAACATTATGTTAATTTTCTTACTTTTTAAATTTTGTATCTTCACTTTTCCCCCTGAATAAATCTTTATTTAAATCCCCTGAATTGCTCAAAAGCTCTGACCCGACCTTCTTAAGGATCAGTTAGTTCTATGTGATTATAGACAATATAGTTATTAAAATGCTAGTTTATGTAACCAGGTCGCTTCATCTGCCTGGAATCCCACATGTGGTAAAATCAGTGGCAGCCCTTAGTGAGATGCCAATGTGAAAGCTGATGCAAATACCTTTCCTTGTCTTTTACAGGGCCTGGTCTGACCACAAGACTGCTCTTGGCTCACCTTGATTTAAAGCAGAGGTGGGTCACCTCAGGTCCTGGAGGGCTAGTTTTGGTTCCATGGCCATTCCCTCTTTTCTGGCACACCATCTTTTAATGGTTTCCCAACTTTTGTTGGCTTCCCATTCTAAAAGACTGAAACATCTCTCTTAACTTTCAGTTACCGCGATTCGGTATTAGCTGGTGACTTCCATGTCGATTCAGCAATGAATCTACTTTGGGTTTTACTTTGAACTTTGAATGAGTAATCCAAGGTGGTGCAGTCTGTTTGGGGACGTTTAAACTAAAACCCAGATCAGATTCACCTCCCCACTGAAATGGGAGCCACAAGCCCTCATGTCTCACAGTAAGAGCTATAAGCTAAAATATGGCAGCATCTGGGGTATCCTACTTTGCCTTTGGCTAACTTTGCCCACCACTTGAAGGTGGATCCCTAGAACTTTTCAGCAATTGACTCCACCTTTCAGACTGAGCAATGCCCCCCATCCTTTGTTCACAGCAGAAGTGGACAACTGATCAGTGTGCGAGGGCCATTCCTCCCTGGGGACCTCAGCAGGCTGTAGTGAGAGAATGGTGGCATGGAAGTGATGCAACGTTACATTTGATTCTGGTTTTCAGCTGCAAAACAAAAGTTTATTTCCCCCCCCTCCCCAGTTTTGGGAGATAGTGGGTAGTGGGGGCATTAATAGGTAGGCAGAGATATGATGTGGGGAGACAGAAAAATCAGCATAGAAGGGAGGGCCACAGCATGTTAATTGCCCCTAAATTATCCTATGTATCAAACAGTATGAATAACCTTGTGACTATCCATGTGTGTATTGTTGCTGTTGTGTGCCTTCAAGTTGTTTCTCACTTATGTGACCCTAATGTGAACGCATGTGGTTTCTTGGCAAGATTTGTTCAGAGAAGGTTTGCCATTGCCTTCCCTTGAGGCTGAGAGCATGTCACTTTTTAAAGGTCACCCAGTAGATTTCATGGCTGAGTGGGGAATCAAACCTGGTCTCCAAGGTTGTAGTTCAACCACTGAGCCAAACTAGCTATCTTATTCATATATATAGTTGGCCCTCCATTTTCACGGGGGATCCGTTCCACAGCCCCGTCCACAAAAACGGAGAGTCACCAATATTCAAAACCCATAGGCTTGAATGGGGGGCATGCCCACTGGAGTGCACGGGATGCGCACCACAGACACACGCACCATCGAAATCAAAGAAGGTCGCCCCTTTGTGAATATTTGAGTCTGCAGATCTCAAGTCTGTGAGAATGGAGAGGCAACTTTATAGTAATTCTTAATGTTTTATGTTTTTGTTAGTATTTTAGCTGTTTTAATCAGTTTTTAATAATGTTTTATTCCTTTTTAAGTTTTGTAAATGTATGTTTTAATTGAATCTTTTAACATTATTGTAAGCTACCCTGCATCCCATTTGGGGAGAATAGGAGGATAGAAGTACAATATATAAATAAAATAATAAAATATACTTCAAGTAGCAAAATGTCTTGAGCAACCCTTGTGCACCACTGCCTCTGTTCTTAGGATCTTGGAGGTGGCATTCAGTACCAATTATTGGAAAAGTAACTTTCAGGCCACAACCTCTAGAATCCCCTAGAGCCATAGGCTGAGTTACTGTAAAGCTAACAAAAACCTGGAATGGACTCAATGTCCCAGTCACCTCCACTACCACCTTCCTTACATTCTCCCCAATTGCCCTGGTTTTTGCAACCCATTGCATGTTTGTTCAATTAAACGTACCCCTTCTGATTTGCAATTTAGCTGTATTTTCCCTCCTTGCTCTTGACCTCCTCCTGGAAACATAAAACTGCAACAGTATTCATTCAGAATGATCAATGCCAGAGTTTAAAGACGTTACTTTTTCGAATAACACTTCTCAGAATGCCCCAGCAACAAGTCATTGCCCAAAGAGTAACTTTTCTAACTCGGCTCATTCCTTACCATGTAAGACTTGGGTCCTGCCAGTTCTCATCTCTGATTTCTAATCCCTAAGAATATACTAGCATTTGGATGACCATGTTAGGTACTCCCCTCCCGCCAAAAATATAGGTAAGATTTTTGCTAGCAGTGCCTTAATATTCCCTACCTACTATAGAAAGACATGACAAGCTAAGGGATATTTTATGGAGAGTTCTTCCATCTTCAACTACCCTTTGCTTTTGGGTATCTACTGTGTAAGATAACAGATATCAGATCACTTGAAACAAACTCCTGGTGGTTTCAGATGTTTGTGCAACAGTGGTATTTGTTTTGCAGCACAAGAAAAATATTTTGCCTGTTTAATAGAGCTTGTCACAGCATCCCCTTTGGAAGAAAACAGTGTAGATATTATTCCATCAAACAGTGTTGCATTGCAACTCAAAATTTATCAGTCTCAGCTCACCCTAAAAACTGCAAGGACAACTAACAGAATATGGGATGGAAGCAGCTTCTTAAAATCAAAGTTTGGAAACACTATTACTTGGGACTGCAACATCCAGAATCCCCCAGGCAACAGAACCATTGGGCAATTCTGAGAGCTATAGTCAAAAAGTACCTTCTCCAAGCTCTACTTAAAACAGAAAAGGATAATTGAAGATTCAATTAGCTTGCTACCCATTTCTTCTCTCAAAGAGGTTTTAACAAATGTTCCTCAAATGATTTGAATTCAAGAGGTCTGCAGCCAGGTACCAGTCATCTGTTTCACAGCTAAGTAAGCAGAAACTGGTAAACACAGTTGTAGGTATGGTATGCAGAATCCACTCATTAATCTGTAGAGAGAGGTAGCAAAAATTCCACAAGAGCATTCAAAGTGAAGAAGTATGTAGTCAGAAGAAAGGTTACAACTCTAAACATAATAGAAAATTTATATATCCATATTTCCATTTTGGAGATTTTATACTATTCTTTCAAAATAGGCCAAGATTGTAGTCATTGTTGGTCTTCAAGTTGTTTCCAATTTATGGCAGCCCTAAGGTGAACCTATCATGGGGTTTTCTTGGCAAGATTTCTTCAGAGGAGGTTTGCCATTGCCTTTCCCTGAAAGCATTAGTACCATCGTTTTACCTTGTTTGAATTTATAACCTGCCTTTCTCCTGGAGTATATACATGATCAAAGGCACCTATCACATCACTCACCTTTATGGTGGATCTGATGTATTTTTTAATCTTTGTTGTAATGTTTTAAAATGAATGATACTTTTTAATGTTTAAAATGATAGCTTCTAATTTTTCATCACCAGGTATGTAGCTCCCTTTTTGTTTCAACTGTGTTGTAAGACGCTTTGGGTCCCATGCAGGGAGAAAGGAAGGACAGTACTGTAATTAATTAAATACAGTATACCACATAGTTTATAATATCTGAGCGCTGTCTGAACATTGTAACTTTTTTTTTTAACTCAGATTTTTTGTCCATGTGCAACAGGGCAAATAATAGCCATGCATGGTGAGGACAGGGCTCCAGATCAGAACCGTGAGTTTGTTGTTGTGTGCCTTTAAGTTGTTCGTAATTTATGGCCTCCTGAAGGCGACCCTATCGTGGGGTTCTCTTGGCAAGATTTGTTCAGAGGATGTTTGCCATTGCCTTCCCTTGAGGCTGAGAGCATGTGACTTGCATAAGGTCACCCAGTGGGTTTCGTGGCTGAGCTTGGAATTTAGCCCTGTTTTCTAGAGTCATAGGCCAACACTCACACCACTATGCCATGAATACAAAGCCTTAAATTCTACTCCCATCACCTCAACACCACCCTACACCACCATCTTATCTCAGGGACCGCCTCTCCCCATATGAGCCCCCCCCCGCACACTTCGGTCCTCTGGGAGGAATCTGCTGCAACCAATAAAGACCAGGCTCTCGCAGACCTCCCAGAGGGCCTTTTCTGCAACCACCCCCAGACTGTGGAATGGCCTGCCGGACGAGATCCGTCTTATTACCACTCTTACTGCCTTTAAAAAGGCAGCAAAGACGGATCTCTTCCGGCAGGCCTTCCCGGAATAACTGCCCGGCTCGAAATGTTGATGTTTTGAAGTTGAAATTTTGAAATTTTGAAGGTGACCTGTTGTTTACCCTTCCTGCCAGATTGCTAGATTGGATTAGATGTACTGTTTTTTATCTCGGCTTTATTTTTTAACTTTGATGGTTTAATTCTGTTTTAAGGGGTGAGTGGGTTAGAGGTGGGAGGTAGCTGGTAAGTAATTGTGGTGTGATCTAATTTTCCTAAGGCTAGAGTGATGGCTTCTCAAGTGCTCCAGAACTTTGATGCTGAATGTGAGGCTGCTGTGAATCGGCTGGTTAACTTAGAGCTCTATGCTAGTTATGTGTACTTGTCATTGTCCCAACACTTTGACCGTGATGATGTAGCCCTGTGCCACGTGGCTAAGTTCCTGAAGGACCAGTCCAAAGAAGAGGAGGAACATGCGGAGAAGTTCTTGAAATACCAGAACAAGAGAGGGGGACGTGTTATGCTCCAGGACATCAAGAAGCCAGAGAAAGATGAGTGGGGTAACACCCTAGATGCCCTTCAGAAGGCCCTGGAGCTGGAGAAGGCGGTCAACCAGGACCTGTTGGATTTGCACAAGCTGGCAATGGAGAAAAAAGACCCTCATCTGTGTGACTTCCTGGAGTCTGAATACCTGGAGGAACAAGTGAAGTCCATCAAACAACTGGGAGACCATCTCACGAACCTGAAGCATTTAGGCCTGCCCCAGAATGGAATGGGGGAATACTTATTTGAAAGGCTCACAGCAGGGAAAAGCAGCTGAACCCATTTATCAGTGAAACTTTGCTATTTTTTTTTTTTTTTTGAATTGTTTTTATCTGTTGTACGCCGCCCTGATTGCTGAGCAGAGGGGCGGGTTATAAATAAAACTTATTATTATTATTATTATTATTATTATTATTATTATTATTATTATTATTATTATTATTATTACAGGCCTGATCCTGATTTCATGATGCCTTGTATAGTATTGGGAATATCCAGTTGCAGCTTTAGCACAAGGGGGGGCAGGGGGAGAAGCAGACAACTACTAAGAGTATGGCTAAGGCAGGAATGGCAATCGTATGGCCTACAGGCCACGTGCAGCTCTTGGGGTCCCCTGTGGACCTTGTGACCTCTACTGATCCACCCAAACACCTGAAAACCCATAAAAACATCCAGTCAACACTTGCCAATTTTTCACCAAGAGAAGTTCCATCTGTTCCAGAATGTGTAAAACTGCTATTTTGGGGGACGCAACCCTGTACAGCAAAAAAATAAAATAAAATAAAATATTCCCAATACTGTAATTAATTAAAATAACCCCACAAGGCAAACAGAAATGATGTGATTTCACTTCCTGTCACCCAAAATGGCAGTTGCAATAGCACTCTAGTCCACCAGAGCAATAGAAGAACCCCAAATCAGCTGATGGCAACTTCCAGGATTAAGGTTACACCCCTGGATTAAGGTGTGGCCCACATCTTTCCATAATTCCTAGTGTTTTTATTGCCCTGTTTCACTACCTTGTTGCTTTGTGCTGTATTTTTCATACACAAATGAAGGCCAAGTCAGGTTTTAAAACTAACATGTAAAAAATTCAAAATACAAACTCTTTATTAAAAAAAAACCAGTGCTTTTGATTTCATGCCTCCCCAGCCCATGCTCGCTATTTGTAGAATCACAAGCATACATGTCATGGAGAAAGACACTTTTCTCTCATCTTTTACCACACATCTCTATCAAGGCTCTTTGGTAAGGGTTTCAGCGCAAACAACAAAGCTGCATGAGTTCCGTCTGATCAGGATCTGATCCACAGATGCAGCCCCCCTGGAGGTAGCATTTCCCTGGTTCTGCACATCTTAGACATTTTCCACACCTTAATCTGGCTAGTTTCTGTCAACAGAGGCATGGGAATGCCCCAGCCTGTCCACAGTCATGATGTATGTGACACCTCATACTTCTGTCTAGGCACAATGAAGTTCACAAACTTTTTTCCAGTCCCAGCCTTTGATCTTAGGGTTGGAAACATGGGGAGCTGATGTGGGTCTGGGGGAAGGAAAGTGGGGTGTAAAGGACTTCGGAGGGTGCTGGTGGCTGTGTGTGGAGAATGGAGCAGCGAGTCTCATGCAGATTCAACACCGTGGAGAAGTGTGTTAGTTCCTCTCTCAGCTGTTTGATCTCTCGGCGCAAGGCAGCATTCTGCCTTTCCAAGTCTTCGCTCTCCTTTAAAAGAAAAAGAAAATAAGAATAAAGAGGTAGTTCAAGGCCTGGGATGGCAACCATTCTGGGGGTAAGGGATATATTTAGCCTGTGCCTCCCCCGCTGTGGTGCACCAATTTTGATTCAGCTTTATCTTCTAGTTTTGATTTAGCTCTGTTTTCAGCTGATTTTCAGTCATTTCCCCCATTTTGGGAGAGGACAGAGGGTCAAATAAAGCCAAACCACCTCATTTGAGGGTATTTTTTACAGAGGCTGGGCAATTTGGGGGCAATTTTCACACACACCCCATAAAAATATTTTGAGGACCCTGGGCTTGGGGATGGGGCCTCTTGAGAGGGACACAAAAAAAGGCTTGCACTGAATGTGGCCCATGGATCACACTTTCCTCATCCCTTTTGTAGACTTCTTATGGGAAAGTAATTTGGGGAATCAAGAGGTGAAAATAGGACTTGGCCTCAGAGTAGCCTATCCTGAATTAGAGTTTCTCTAGTCCTAAGCAGACTGCCAGAAATAGTGCACATTCAATTGAGGCACTGCCCTGGCTCAGTGCTAGGGAGTCATGGGAATTGTATTTTTTTTCTGGGACATTGAGCCTTCTCTGTCAGAGAGCTCTGGTGCCACAATAAAATACAGTTCCCATGAGTCCCTAGCACTGAGCCAGAGCAGTGCCTCAATTTAATGTGCACTATTTCTGGCAGTCTGCTTAGGCCCTCTGTCAGTTTCCTCATATTGCCCAAACATACAAAATATGGATAAAGATAGTTTTGAAGTATAGAGTGAAATATGAACTAAAATATGGGAGGGAAGCAAACAACAAACAGATAGTGCATGCGAAAGAATAGGAACCTTAATGTAACCCACTTCCCAAACACTGAACTAACAAGTGAATTCCCCTGATGCTTTTTTTGTATTTTTGTCATGCCCCTGCCCCATGGCATAAGTGGTTCACTGCTATCTGTGCACTTGAAAGGCGGAAAGAAAGAGCCTTCTGTGCACACTGATACTCTCCTCTCTGTGAGGGTGGACCATACAGAGGCACACTTCAAGTGTGCATCCACATGTGGGTCCACTCCCTTTATGAAGCCGCTCAACTATGTGAACAGTGCAGAAGCATTTCCACTTCAGGTTCTGGTGATAAGGGGGCATAGCTGTGGTCCATGCCAGATCAATGGGCACAGTTAGCCCATATGACATCATGTCTCCCTTTATGTGTTCTTTCACATAAGAATATAAGTCCTGTGAACCCATCCCACAAATAAGTGACATGTGGATGGACACACGAAAAGAAAGTTCCAGACATCTAGTTAGGTTACCTTAAAGCAGTGAATTAATTGTGTATTGAAAGCCTTAAATACAGCCCAGCCTCCAAGTCATCCCCTTCTCTCTACTCCTTCTTCTCTCTACTAAAAGATGAAAACCTTTACTGTAGCCCTGTGTTCTGAAGCCCTGGCATATACCAGCTATATTACAGTTATCTTTACTAATATTACCTTTAGTAATACAGTTGGCCCTCCGTTTTTGCAGGGGATCCATTCCAGGTCGTCCCACCCCATGAAAACAGAGATTTGCCAATATTCAAGCCCCATAGGCTTGAATGGGGTGCACTCCCGCAGGTGCACACCCCATTGATTTCAACGGAGGTCGCCCCTCCATGCATATGCAAAACCATGGACTTCAAGTCCGCAAGAATGGAGGGGCAATTTTCCAACTTCAACTGACAACACGTGTATAAATAAATCCACAAAAGGAGTAATTTGGAAGATGGTGAAAAGCATGCAGAATCTCAGTGATTGGGAGCACTGAACCAATTCTGAGTTCAAGACAGAAAAACTGACTACATCTCTAACAGAAGGAATTATAGAAAACAATTTGACACTTGCAGCCAAGGAAGCGACAAGTGGTTAGTTTGCATCCTGCTGTGTCCTGGGAACAAGGTAACAGCTAAGCATCCTTTCTAATGCTCTGAAACATCAAGAGGGAATTAAGTTGCAAAGCCAATACCAGCTTCAGAGAAGGGATTTTCCTCAGGACTGTAACAGCACACCAAAAGATTAAATATCCCATACCTATTGATCCAGATAATTTATCATTTGCCCCTATAATTATGTTATTTGCATCTCTAGCCCACCCATCATAACTTAAATGCACAGGGCATTTAACTTCAAATCTAATTTTGTCTTGCACTGTGAAGTGCAGAAATTAAGTAGAATGGCCACATATCAAAGATGAGTGCTCTATTAGAAGACATCCTCTATTTGACAACAGGCTTCCAGTTCAAATCTGGTTTATAGGTAAAGAACTATAAGAAGTGAGAGCAGGTTAAGACCTTCAACACTGTCCACCCACAGTTAGAAGCTGGATCAAGTAGTCACACAGGCCATCTGGTCACTCTTCTCATTTATGATATGATATATTGTCTTTCTCTTTAGTTTGTAGAGACATTTCTAGATGTAGCAACCTCCATGGGGGAGACTGTGTCAGCCTCTAGCAAGAACAACAGTCCTGAGCCACCTTAAAGATTAACAAGGTTTATGTGGCATGAGCTTTCACAGTCTGCTTCATCAGATGGACACAAAATTAATCTGAACGTTTGTGCTGAATAAACTAATATTTAAGATTCTTTGTTGCTGTTTCTCAATATGCATCTACAGGTAAGAGTAGCATATGGGAATTTTGTGCAAATCTATGCTCTCCTTTGCCTTCTTTTTTGGTGACAGAATTCCTTGCTTTTGACCATATGTTTAGCTCCTTTCCACCTTTGTCTAGATGAGCTAGATTATTCCATTTAATCCTTCTCTAGAAGAGGAGGAACCTCATGCAACTCAATTAGCTTCTGTTCACGAGTCTGCAATTGAGATGAGGGATAAAGAGAGTGTGTTCATGAAAAAAATTCTCTTGAGCAGATGAAGTGATAATCCCTACAACTGACTACCCATGTCAGTTTCACCAGTCATGTTGAGACCATTTTTCTTTTGTCAAATTCTCTTCTTTTGTCAGATTCACAAGAATTGCTACCATGAAAAATATTGTTGGTGGCTGTATGGTGAACCTGATACAAATGACAAGAGTCTTTCTCAGCACCACCCCTTAGTTATGTTGGACTACAATTTCCACTTTCTCCAACCAGTAGTGCCACTAACTGTGCTCCCTGGAAATGATTGGAGTTACAGTCCCAACACATCTAAGGGCACCATGTTTTTAAAAATTAAATTGGATTTGCAAAGTATGATTACAAAGAAAAGAAACAGAAAAGAATGAGAGAAAAAAAAAGAAAAAAAAATAAGGGGAAATACACAAGATATGAACAAGCACTAGGCATATACATTGATAAAGCTGACCATATTTCCAAAAATACATTTTTTAAAAGGTGACATCTAAAAATACATATTAATGAGTAGCTAAAGTAGTAAGATTTTCTGATCACTGGACAATAGATGATGAATATTTTATCTTTCCAGCTTCAGAAGATTATTGCACAAGCTAAAAAAAAGCTGGAAAACACAACTTACCTCTCCCGAATTCAAGTAAAATTTGGACTGCATCCAGATCCTATCTCAGGCTTTCCCCCCCCCAAAAAATGCCATCCGAATGCAGCCCAAGTCATTTAACTCACTCTGGCGACCATTTTTCAAAGTCAGATGGGCTACACTCGGGATGCATTTGTATGGCGGTTTGTGGGGGGGAAGCCGTGTGATAGGATCCAGATGCAGCCTGTATTTTACTTGAATTCAGGAGAGGCAAGTCGTGTTTTCCAGTGTTTTTTAGCTTGTGCAATAATCTCCTTGGAGTATACGTAAGTCTTTTTACAACAGTAGATACATTCAGGGCTCAACAAAGTCAGCCCTTAGGTAAATTTCCCATCACAGGAATATAATTTAAAATAACATGTTCATCTACCAATACCAAATATTTTTATAATACAAAATCAATATGTCATAATAATGCCAAAGTTTAGTAATTGCTGAATGCATCCATTTCACATGCCACTAGGAATCATTATCTGCATTACATTGCCAACATTTTATTGAACTAGAGAATTTCTGTCTAAAAGGTATAATGGTTTCTAATATACCTGAAAAATGCTTTGCTGGGAAAAAAATAGTTTCAAGTCTTAAAAAGGTTATATGTTAAATCTAGTTCAGGTTTCCATTGGATAATTTGCACAGGGCAATCTAAGGCAGGGGTCGGCAACCTATGGCCCACGGGGCGCACACGGCCCATGGCCCCCCACCGACCAGCCCCCGCCGCACCACTGTGTGCGTCGCAGTGCCATTTTGTTTGCCAAAATGGTGGCTGCGTCTCGTTTGTGCATGCGCAGGAGTACTGAGCATGCGCAAATGAGTTGCGACTGCCATTTTGGCAAACAAAATGGTGGCAGTGGCATGCGTGGCGGCGGCGGCACGCATGTGCATGAGCGCACGCGCCACCATTCCCCCCCCCTGCCCGGCGGAAGACCTGAGGACCAGCGACCGGCCCCAGGTACATTAACGTTGCCGACCCCTGATCTGAGGGCTCATTTCCATTTAAACTGGTTTGCGATTCGCCTTTGCTCCATGTTGGTGAATCGATTCCAAAAGGTCCGTCGTTCCCACTATGAAAGCGGATCTTTTCGTTATTTCCTTGTAATTGCTTCTTTTTTGGCATGATTGTTGCTCTCACTAGTTTGCGGCACTTCAAAATGCATGTCAATCATCTGTGCATCATTGGTGACACAAGTGGCAACACGGTGAGGACGGGGCTGTTCCAGGCGCCGAGTGGGCCGACTTTAGCAACTGAGCCTTCCTCTGCCCCTCAGCAATCCAGGCTGCTCAAGCACACCATTTCCCCTTTGAGCAGCCCGGCTTGGGAACTATATATTTTCAAAAAAATTGACAGGATATGCAATCCATTGGTTTTGCAACTACTTGCCTCACTAAGCTGCAGTCCACCTGTAATTGCAAGTAGTTGCAAATACAATGGATTGTATATTCTGTCAATTTTTTATTTTAAAAAATATATCATGCGCCCATAGGTCACACCACAAGCACAAAGGCAGCGCTGGGGGGCGGGGATGGCTGATTTCCTAAAAATTGAGGAGGGATGGTAAACACCCCTCTGCCATTAGTCCCTCTCCTCCAGAATGATGTGATTCAGATCTATTGTTCCCACTTGTTCAACATGCCTCAAATTGATTCTTTTTAAAAGAACCGCCAAAAAACTAGTGTCAGGAAACAGCGGGTTTTTTGCGTTTGCCTTGCTTCATCGCAATTGAAACTGAGCTCAATAGGATTGGAACTCAATAGAAGTGGGAATGATGGTCATATAACCTGATCAGCAATTCGCTTTAAATCATAGTGGGAACGAGGCCAAATTCCTTATTCCACTTAACTCTATTAACATCAAATGCAGTGTTTCTTGAGAAACGTTTATAAACTAGATCTGTTGGTTTCAGTTCTTCTGAGAATATGATTAATGTTTACAGACTCTTACTCTTGTCTGCCATGTTCTACAAGGGCAGGGCAGGTTAGGCTACATTACATGGTCCTTTTGTAATCAGGGAACTCTTCCTTAGTTATGTCCATCTCTCTCTAACCAAAAGAAGAGGACAGGGAGCAAGAGGATGCTACAATTTTCCATCTGAAAGATATAATTTTCACTTAGAAGACTCTTGCTTTGTTGTTGCTTTTGTTAACTGCTTTTGAGTCAGCTTCAACCCATGGCAACACTATGAATGAGAGACCTCTAACAGCCTCGGCAGACGGCTTATTAAGCCGTCTTGGAGGCAGGGAAGAGGAG
>CM034701.1:42072427-42084039 GCA_020142125.1 Phrynosoma platyrhinos
GGCCGGAACCGGCCCGGGGGCCGTAGGTTGCCGACCCCTGTGTTAGATTGTTGATGTTTCTTCCTCTAATTTCCACACCTCCCTCCTCTGAGTCCAATCTTGCTTTTTGTATGATGTTCTTGGCATACAAATTAAATAGATAGAAGGATAGAATACAGCCCTGTTGGATCTCTTTAAAATTGGAAACCATTCCATTTCTCCATATTCTGTCCTGACAGTAGTCTCTTGTCCTGAGAACAGATTATGCATCAGGACTATTAAATGTTGTGGCACACCCATTTCTTTAAGAGTGATCCATAGCTTCTCATGATCTATGCACTCAAATGCTTTGCTACAGTCTGTAAAGCACAGGCTGATCTTCTTTTGAAACTTCTTAGTATGTTCCATTATCCAGGTATGTTTGCAATATGGTCTCTAGTGCCTCTTCCTTTCTTGAACTCTGCTTGGCAATTCTCTCTATATATATGGTAAGTCTTTGTTGTAGAATTTTAAACATAGCCTTGCTTGCATGAAAAATTAATGTAATGGTTCTGTAATTGCTGCAGTTTCTTGTGTCTCTCTTTGCTTTACTTTGTTCCAAATATGACAGGAGGAAAAAAGGCACTGGAATCCTGAATGATCTGTTACGTTATATAACTTTACATATACCTAGCTATGTAGCAAAGATGCTAAGAAACCCCTTTACTGAATTCCTAAGGTATGTAACGGGACACCAGCAAGAGCACCCAATATACATCAGGACCAACACAAATCATTCACTAATGTGCATTGTGCACCAATGCACATTTCATGCATTACATAATAATGTAATAGCAGCCCTCTACTGGACACAGATGTTGTGCAACTGTGCAATTCTAATTCCTGCAGACTTAAGACCACTTATGAAGATGCAAGACCATCAACAGGATTCCAGCAAGATTTATTATTTCCCCAATTGTGACCCAAGTTATGGTTTTTCCCAATTGAAGCATGGAAAAATTACAACTTCCAGGATCTCCCAGACAGTATGGCCATTAGTCGAGAAAAGTAATATTTCCCAGCTCTGCTACCTCTTGCTACAATCTAAAGGCACACTAGCTTTTATTAGCTCATTTGCATTTTTTTAAAAAACCCACTCATAATGAATTTGACTAGTGTGTCGAAGAAGTGGGACTATAATATACGAAGTGGGAAAAAGTCTGCAGAGGTGAGGATCATAGCCTTTTGTCTACGAGCTTTGTAGTTTCCAAGCTGACTGACGTTTCTTCCTGTCAGGTCAGGGTTTGGGCAAACCCAAGTAAGAAAGCTGGCCGCCTGCAGATAGCAGATGACATTTGCAGCTCTGCTGCGTGCTCTCCCCAGCCGGCAACTTATGAGAAATGACAGCAGCAGCATATCCTCTACCGGAGGTTCCCACTGCCTCACACCAAACTTTTGTTGTGTACTCGTATTTTTCGAACCAGGCCACATACATCCTGACATGAGAGAGAAAGAGACGCCTTGGGGAGATAGGAGAAGAGAAGTGTCAATAACTGCCGTCTACAACGAGAAAAACCACCTGCCACAGGAAACTTGTTAACTGCACAAGAAGGAAAGTCTCACTCTTTTCTTTCAGCAGCTGGGGGAAAGCAGCCTCATAATGGGGAAATTCATCAGAAGGGAAAGGGTGGGGAAGGAACCAGAAACTACCAGAAACCATTTCTTACAGAGAGAGGACAAGGCTGTGAGGCCTGAGTCTAAATTAGGCCTGCTTCTACAAAACTGGGTAAGATGGCACAATATGGCAGACTGGAGATAGACGTCTTTCCAAAGGCACCAAAAGTCCACCGCTGACAGGCTGCCCTAGCTCAGTATTTAGAGTTGCCAGAGCAAAACCCGGAGAGGGCTCCTGGATCTTTAATGGTAGTGTAGATGTGAGAATTTCAGCATGTGTTGCTTGCCATGTAATCAGGTAACAAAGAACAACTGCTGAAATTCTCTGTTCTGCACAACCATTAAAAGGTAAGGGAGCCCTCTCCAGTTTTCACTCTGGCAACTCTGTCACCACTGGCAATTCCACGGTCACTTTGAGTCATGTTTGTGTGTATGTGACAGACAGACAAAAAGGGATTTGCTATCCCGAAATAAGCTGAGGAGTGACTTGTTACAAAAGCAGCACCGACTCTGGAACCTGAGGTCTTGAAAAGTTACTTTTTGGACTACAACTTCCAGAGGCAGTGGTAATGTTAGAAAGGGGCACTCTGGGGATTATTATCTATGAAAGTAATGTTTCCAGATTCAGATTTTGAAGTCAGTGCTCCTTTTGTGAGAAAGTTGCATTTTACCAGCAAACTTAGGGCCCTCCAAAATGAGTACTCTGCAGTTTCATAAATAGCATCAGCCCTTTTAGAGTGGAACCAGCTGTCAGCCAATCATAAATATGGCTGATCTCTAGGCTCTAGCCACAAGCCTAGTTCAAACAATGTACAAAGAGCTAAAACTTTTCTTGGGCTGTATTATTCCAAAGTGCAGGTAGAGATTCACATGGCTGAATGATTCCCCCAAAGGAGAAAATATCCCTGCATAAATGAAAGTAACATGTCAGACAAGACTAGGCTAGGGCCACTCTTATTTGCTATGGGTGGGGAAATTTTTCTGTGGAGCTAAAAGGAGACATAAAATCTCCTGCCCACAGTCATCCATGAAGTAATGCAGTCCGGGGATAGTGTACCACCCACTTGCTGTTTGTGTGAACTAAGCTTCAGCACTCAGCTTACCTGTCAGGACCAGAGAAAGTGTGGGCCTTCATGTGTAGTTGGACTGCAACTCCCATCAAGCCTAGTCAGCATAGCCACTGGGAAGGAATGATGGGGACTGTAGTCTAATAACATCTGGAGAACTTCATAATCCCCGCCCCTATTCAGTATCATCATCAGGATCTCTCAAACCAGAACCAAATGTAAATGCCTGTATTCTGTATGAGTGATTATTGATTACTGCTCAGTACTAGCATTACTATACATGCGACAAGAATGGAGGTATACATGCTCATCCCATTGCATGAACACAATATTATGGGGTATGCCAACTGTATGCTCTGAGTAAGGATTTGTAGTACTGTTGTTAGTGAATTTCTAAAAATATACTTAAAGACAGTTGGTGGTATCACTACACATATAGCAGAAATAGTACTCTACAGTTTATAGTATCTAGTGATTTGCCTATTGGACTCCCCTAAATATGAGCACAGATAAATCTCCTGTAAATAAGTTTATAAATTTAAATCTAGTAGGGCTGAATCACAAGTAAATTATATCCACCAATTGTCCAAGACCGGCAGGGACATCACCAATTCATCTTCTATTGTCCCACTTTTTTGAGCTGCTTCTAAAATGGCCCATTTTCTCTCTCCTCCTCCCACTTTCTCCATTCATCCTGACTTACTTCAGTTGTTGCAAGCTGTGTTCAAAATGCAAAAGTAGTTTGCACTCAGTTAATTCAGCAAGAGAGGACAGAAGGGAGCAGAACCTTGCCCTTCCCAGACACAAGCAAACTACTGCAGACTCTCCTGGCTTGTCTGTTCTTCCTTATTAGTAACGTCTGTCATCTTGACCACACTCTGATGTTGCTTGGCCACACATGCTCCAGTTTTCATCTGTGATATGTTGGCGGGTGTGGTAAATATATCTCTGGGGAGCAGGAGAGGGAAACAGTATTGGATGTGTCATAAACTCATTTAACCTAAACTTCACCAGAGTTTTCCTTTAGGCCAGTAGCCCTCCAGATTATGGTAGATTATGATTCCCATCATTCCTGACTCTTGCTTGCATTAGTCTGGGTTGATGAGAGTTGGAACTGAGCAACATCTATGAGCCATAGATCCCCATCCTTGGTTTAGGTAATGTCAGAAAATGGGGGGGGGGGGATAGTCCCTTGGGACATGGAGAAGTTGGGGAAAGGGGTAATTTTGTGGTGCCCGGTATTTCTGAGGGCTCATGGGAAGGCTTAAAATGTACCCCCCATGAAAGATAAATATGCCATAGGATATGCAGGAAATGACCTCAGTCTCCTGTGAGAATCCACTGGTACATTCCTAGTATAATGTCTGTGGCATAATCTGATTGAGCCAACATTCAGAGCATAACTATAAGAGAGCCAGAAGTTTCTGGAGTGCGGGAAGAAGTCTTCCTTAGTGCTGACAAATCAGCCAAACTGAATGTGGAATATCCAGCTTGGAACTTCTGCTCTGGATCAGGACCAAACTGATTTTACTGCCTGAGGCAAAGGACAAGGCAGCACTCCTGTCCCTTCTTTCCATACACAAGCTGACCAGACTGACAGCTGGACCCTTCAACACTGTCAGAGGGACTGGGCTCTACATCATACTCAAGACAGCAGACCAGTTTCAATGGTGCAGAACAGGCTATATGGTACACACAGCTCTGTCCTCAAAAGAGTAGAAAGGTAGCAGACCTGGAAGCTCAGGAAAAACAGTTGAGAGGCTGCCACTCAATACCAACCACTGATTTAGGTAGCTAACTCATTGTACATAAAGGTAGGGTTGGATCTGCTCTTGATCACTGCTTTTTCCAGTTCCAGTTAATTCAAACTGGATATAGATGAATCCTGCTCTTTTTTGGGGGAGGGGGGCAAGACTCCAGTTGTATTAAACAGCTTCCATCACCCCAGCTCAAATATTCAGCCTTCACCATGAAGTCTCAACTTTTTCTGGACTGATTCTGCTGTACGTCTGTCTGTGGTAGGAGTGAAACATGTCATGGTAACTGACAGTAGTGTGAATCACACTGGTGAGGTACACCTGTTTCCAGACTCTACTTCTAGCAGATGGGGTGGGTTCCCCCAGCTGAATGTCTCCCAACGGAACAGGATATTGCTGCAGGTATAAAACAAGAGAGGCTATCTCCTCTCCTCACTTCACTGTCTACACAGATGTTGATATGTCAGGCTGCTAAAGCAACAATGAACTGAATTAATGCTATGAAGGCAGCTTTTCCATCAAGCTGTGAACAGTCGCATGATCCTCCATATTCAGTCTGAGGGTTCTTCCAGACTGGTCTAAAGAAGTAGGAAACATCACAATATAGCTCCTTCAGTTTTGTTGGTTGTTTTCTCCTCTGTTCATTTGTTCCACTGTTTGGGGATGCCACTTTTATTGATTTCTTGGAGCTGCCCTAAAGCTTTTACAAAGTTTTTGTTTTGCTTTAACTGGGAGATTTGGCATGCTTGGTTGATGTTTGAAGGGTACATTCTCTCCTCTTTTCTTTTTAATTTAATTTTTCCCTTTAGAGTTAATAGTGTCATAATGCAAATATACCATTTCACTGGTGCGCTAATGTACTCTAAGTCTAAGAATTTTTTTTAAAACAACATGAAGAGAAGGAGACATGTTTTATTCCAACATGTCTCAGAATTTAAAACAAACCCATGATGATCTGTCACTATTTCTGAGCCCGCTAGGAAGACAACAGCAAAGCCCCTCTGAAAAAAAATCTTGCCCCAAACCTCCCAAGATGGTATTATCGTAAACTGAAATCAGCTTGAAGGCTAGCATCGAACTAACTAGATTACTGAAGTACTTACCAAGTGCAAGGTATCTGCTTTTTGTGTCTGTCTCTGCCGGCTCTTCTGCGCTGCAATGCGGTTCTTTTCCCTTCTTTGTACTTTCCTCATGTCGTCAGAAGATTCCTGGAGGAAGAAAAACCCACAGAGAAGATTAAGACAAGCAGGTACTATTCCTTCATGATACCATCCCAAAGATGCTGCACAAAATGACTGACAAGATTAGGATACAAAGTTGATAGAATTAAAAAGTCATTTCAGTAGTGATCTCCCCACCCGTGGCAAAATCAGTTACAGACTAAAGCGCTCTCCTTCTCCAAGCTTGTCTAAATCCAAAATCTAGTGCTCTCCCAATACTGTATACTGGACTATAGCTCCCATTATTCCCACTTAAGCTTCTACAAAAGTCACTGGGTCTACTGCTCTCCTTCAGAGCTTTTTGGGACATGTATCAATGCATCTCAAGGAAAATGGCATCCTCCATCTGTGTGCCTACAACATTATGCTACCATCTCAAAGAATGACATTTGCTACAATTTTCTGCCCATGTTGCTCTCAGGCTATCTTGTTCCATTCCTGTTCTGCTGCCACATTAGGTTGTTCTGTATTGCCCTGCTTATTTTTTGGTTTTCATATGCATTAATTAGATTTCACTGAAAATATTCCCCAAACCACTTCCTAGAAAATCCCACAAAACTCCCCTGGGAATGTTTCTCTTTAGTTCTCAATGCTGTTTCTCTTTCTGTGCAATGCACACACATGTGTCTTCCAGTCACTTGTCTACTTATGGTGAACCCATGAACTTCATATGGTTTTCTTATGCCAGAAAAACTCAGAGGTACAGTGGACCCTTGGCATCCCCTGTGGATACCAAAATCCATGGATGTTCAAGTCCCATTAAATGCAGTGGCGTAGTAAAATGGTGACTCTTATATAAAATGGTAAAATCAAAGTTTGCTTTTTGGAATTAATATCTTTTTTGGATATTTTCAAGCCATGGATGCTTGAATCCATTAATAAAGAATCCATATCGATACGGAGGGCCGACTGTAGTTTGCAATTGCCTTCCTCGAAAATAGAGCCTATAGCCCCTGGTACTCCTTGGCAGCCGCACTTCCAAATACTAACCAAGCCTGACCCAGCTTAGCTTCCAAGATTAATAGGATCTGATGCCTCCAGAGTATTTAAGCTTCTCCATTAACCCATAAGACAAACTGAAGTGTCTGACAAAATAGGAAAGAAGTGGGGATTAGAGCTGTCACCTTCAGTTCCCAACGTGGCTCCTGTGGCTTTAGCATACACAGGCAAGAATTCAACAGGTGAAGGTTTCCTTAACACTTCCTCTCCATGCTGTACAAGGCCAGCCCAACCATTAGGCAAAGCGAGGCAGCCGCCTCAATCAGCCAATGATAACTCATTATTTTTGATGCCAGGGAGAGGGGCAGACAATTGCGGGATTTTCTACTTCATGTGCCAAAATCATTTGGCTGATTCTTGGCTACTGTTCATCATCGCCACCACTTGTGGGGATGGGTTTATTCACTCTTCACCACAAGCAGCAAAAGAACTGCTGCAGCCAACTTCACCTGTTGAATTTCTGCTGCGGCAGCAAATTTCACCTAGCTGTACAGGGAGAGGAGGAAGTAAGACTTATAACATTAACTCAGAAGCAACTGTCCAAATTAAGCGCAGCATAACGTTGTGCTCTGAGCGCTGGACTACGACTCTGGAGACCAGGGTTCAAATCCCCATTTGGAACCCATTGGGTGACCCAGCATGGTTTGAGCGTTGGACTGTGATTCTGGAGTCCTGGGCTCGAATCCTTGCTTGACCATGGAAACCCACTGGGTGACCCTGAGCAAGTCACAATCTCTCAGCCTCTGAGGATGGCAATTGCAACTCCCCTCTGAAGAAACTTGCCAAGAAAACCCCATAATAGGTTTGTCTTGGGGTTGCCATAAGTTGGAAATGACTTGAAGGCACCCAACAACAACAACCACCACCAAGATGTCCAAATTGAGAGCAGCATGGTATAGTGGTTTGAGCACTGGACTATGACTCTGGAGACCAGGGTGCAAGTCCCCACTCAGAAACCCACTGGGTGACCTTGGGTATGCCACACTCTCTCAGCCTCACAGGGAGGTAAAGAACAAATCTGGCCAAATAAACTCCATGATAGGGTCACCAAAAGTCAGAAACAACTTGAAGGCTAACAACAACAACAACAACAACAACAACAACAACTTGTACAAACTGAGAACCAGCATGGTGTAGTGGTTGAGCGCGGGATTATGACTCTGAAGACCAGGATTCAAATTCCTGCTCAGCCACAGAAACCCAGTAAGTGACCATGGGTATGCCACACTCTCTCAGCCTCAGAGGGAGGCCAAGAACAAACCCTACCCTCTCCCTCCCCAAAAAAAAAAAATCCCATGATAGGCTCACTTTAGGGCCGCCATAAGTCAGAAATGACATGGAGGCACCCAAGGACACCAAACTGAGAGCCAGCATGGTGTCGTGGTTTGAGTTCTGGATGACTCTGGAGACCAGGGTTCAAATCCCAAATGGGAAACCCATGGGGGGGGGGCGGAAACCTTAGGCAAGTCACACTCTCTCAGCCTCAGAGGGAGGCCAAGAACAAAATCTGGCTAAGAAAAACCCCTAAGTGGGGAAATGACTTGAAGGCACCCACCAAAAAACCACCACCAACTACCACCAGCACTCCTACTCCTACTCTTATCCCCATTGTACCTGTTTGCTGGAGGAAGAAGATGCCTGGCTGAAGGTGCTGGAGTCGCTGCTGTCAGAGCTCCTGGGCATGGCTCCTGCCTGCCTGCCTGCCTGGGGTTAGTTGGGGATCTTCCTCCCTTTCCTTTTTATATATATATATATATCTAGAGAGAGAGAGAGAGAGACGCTCTTTCTTTCTTTCTTTCTTTCTCTCTCCTTCCTTCCTTCCTTCCTTCCTTCCCTGGGCCACTTTCTCTCCTCCTCTGGGGCTCTGCTTCTCCTCGCTTTAGAGCTCCTTGGCTGACTCCAGCCCTTTCGGGTTTCTCAGAAACACACAAAAAAGATGGACGGAAAGTCACGTGTACGGAAACCCTAGTCCCAAAAGTTACCAGGAAATCAAAATAGTCTCAAGAGAGAAAGAGAAAAAAAAAAAAAGAAAAAAAAAAAGAAAGATGGGGGGGAAATCCGAATCCACACTGCAGCAATAATCCGGTTTGATCCCGCTTTAACTGCCATGGCTCCATGCTATTGGGATTGTGGGCATTGCACTTGGCTGTGGGGATTGCATTTGGTTTGAACTTGTAAGCAGCTCTGAGTTGAGGGGAAAAGAGGATGATGATGATGATGATGATGATGATGTTTTATTATTTATTACTATAATCCTTTTTGTTGTTCAGAGTTGTCATTGTCAATTTTGTTCTTGGTTTACACAGTTTTGATCCCCTTTTTCTTCTCTCCTGAGGATGTGGCTGCGCTTTCCTTTTGGTGCTTCTCAGGCACCTGGAAGACACTTCTGGCTGCATCCACACTGCAGCAATAATCCGGTTTGACCCCGCTTTAACTGCCATGGCTCCATGCCATGGGATTCTGGGCATTGCAGTTGGTTTTAACTTGTAAGCAATTTTGAGTCCCAATTCTAGGGGAAAAGAGGGGGATGATGATGATGACGTATTAGTTCTTTTTATCATTCATTACTATTATCCTTTTTCTTGCTCAGAGTTGTCATTGTCAGTTTTGTTCTTGGTTTATACCGTTTTGATCCCCTTTTTCTTCTCTCCTGAGGATGCGGCTGCGCTTTCCTTTTGGTGCTTCTCAGGCACCTGGAACCCACTTCTGGCTGCATCCACACTGCAGCAATAATCCGGTTTGATCACGCTTTAACTGCCATGCTATGGGATTCTGGCATTGTAGTTGGTTGTGGGAACTGTAGTTGGTTTTAACTTGTGTAGCACAATCATAGAATCATAGAGTTGGAAGAGACCCCAAGGGTCATCCAGTCCAACCTCATTCTGACATGCAGGAACTCACAATCAAAGCACCTCCTGTGACAGATGGCCATCCAGCCTCTGTTTAAAGACCTCCAAAGAAGGAGACTCCGCCAGCCACTCTCCGAGGGAGTGTTCTACCTCCAAACAGCTCTTACTGTCTCTCCTCATAAACCTTTATGGTTTCCAGACCCTTCACCATTTTGGTCTCCCTCCTTTGGACATGCTCCAGCTTCTCAACATCCTTTTTGGATTGTGGGCCCAGAAAAGTATTCCAGTGAGCAGCTCCGAGTCCCAATTCTGGGGGAAAGGAGGGATGATGATGATGATGATGACGTATTTGTTCTTTTATTCAGTATTATTGTTGTTGTTGTTGTTGTTGTTGATTTGTATAGCGCCGTAAATTTACATGGCCATTTACAGATACAATCAATTCAAAATATCAAATCCTGTCAGAGGCATACAATCTAAGGAGTGATCAAATATAAAACTATGCAGTAGTTATAAACAAATGATGCTAGTAAAGTACAATACTAGAAAAGCAACTAATACATGCATTCAAATAGAAAATTATAAAACAATATTAAAATAACATTCCAATTTTTTTTTTAGGAAATGAGAAAGTCTTTTCTCACTCAGGGATGTCATTGTCAGTTTTATTCCTGGTTTATACAGTTTTGATCCTCTTTTTCTTCTCTTCTGAGGATGCGGCTGCGCTTTCCTTTTGGTGCTTCTCTGGCACCTGACACCCACTTCTGGCTGCATCCACACTGCAGCAATAATCTGGTTTGACCCCACAGACTGCTAGAAATAGTGCAAATTGAGTCCACTTTAAGGGTTAGGGTTAGGGTTAAGGAATCATGGGAACTGTAGTTTATTGTGGCACCAGAGCTCTCTGACAAAGACTCAATGTCTCAGAAAAAAAAAACAATTCCCATGATTCCCTAGCACTAACCCTAACCCTTAAAGTAGACTCAATTTGCACTATTTCTGGCAGTCTGCAAAGGCCATTTGACTGCCATGGCTCCATTCTATGAGATTCTGGTAACTGCAGTTGGTTTTTAACTTGTAAGCAGCTCTGAGTCCCAATTTATATTATTTTATGTATTTTATTTCTATGCCACTTTTCTCCCAGGGGGGACCCAAGGAGGCTCACAGATAAAACATTAGAAAAATCTCAATAAATTTCCAAAACAATTAAAATCATCTACATCTACAACAATGCAAAATCACATAATAATTCTGGGGAGGGGGAAGAGTGATGATGATGATGATGATGAATTAGTTCTTTTTATCATTAATTACTATTATCCTTTTCTCGCTCACAATTGTCATTGTCAATTTTGTTCTTGGTTTATACAGTTTTGATCCCTTTTCCCTTCTTTCTCAAGGATGTGGCTGTGTTTTCCATGCCCTTTTGGGTTTCAGAAGTGGTTTTCAGGTATCTGAGAAGCACCAAAAGGAAAGCACAGATGCATCCTCAAGAGAGAAGGAAAACTGGATCAAAATTGTATAAACCAAGAATATAATTGACAATGAAAAGTATGAGTGAGAAAAGGATAATATTAATTAATGAGAAAACAATGGATACATCATCATTGGCATCATTATAATTAATATCCCTCTTTCCCCCCAAAATTGGGACTCAGAGCTGCTTACAATTTTAAAGCAACAATTCAATTAAAAACATACAAAATGTAGCATTAAAATAGGATTAAATTATTACAATATTGAGAACCAGCATAGTGTAGTGGTTTGAGCACTGGACTAGGACTCTGGAGACCAGGGTTCAATCCTCAGCTTGACCATGTATACCCACTGGGTGACCTTGGGCAAGTCACACTCTCTCAGCCTCAGAGGATGGCAATGGCAAGTCCACTGTGAAGAAACATGCCATGAAAACCACATGATAAGGTCACGATAAGTTGGAAATGACTTGAAGGCATACACCAACAATCAGTGTTAAAACAGATCATTCATTTAAAAAAAATGTTTTTAAAAAGTTAAAAAAAATCTGTGTTAAAAAAATAATAGCACTTAAGAACATACCCAGTTCCCTAAGTCGTTCCTCATAGGACA
>CM034701.1:42112615-42139272 GCA_020142125.1 Phrynosoma platyrhinos
TACCATTGAACATGGTATCCTCCTGGACCAACTCTCTGGGATGGGACTTGGAGCACTGTTTTACAGTGGCTCCGTTCCTTCCTGGAGGTGGTGCTGGGGGACTCCTGCTCGACCCCCTGGCCATTGGCCTGTGGGGTTCCTCAGGGTTCTGTGTGGTCCCCTGTGCTATTTAACATATACATGAAACCACTGCGAGAGGTTGCCCAGAGTTTTGAGGTGTGGTGTCATCAATATGCAGATGACACTCAACTCTATTCCTTTCCACCTCAGTCCAAGGAGGCTATTCTGGTCCTAAACCAGTGTTTGTCATCAGTAATGGACTAGATCAGGAGTAGGAAACCTAAGGCCCGGGGGCTGGATGCGCCCCCCCGAGGCCTTTCGACCAGCCCAAGGCTGGTCCTGCCACCACTGCCGCCACCACCCGCCATGATGATATTGATTATTGTTGTTATTGCTTGTTCTTGGGGTTTTCTTGGCAAAATCTCCACAGGGGTTTTGCCATGGCTTTTCTGGGGCTGAGAGAGTGTGCATGCATATTTTTTAAATTTTTTAAATTTTATGTATTTATTTATTTATTTATTTATTGTACTTTGGCCCCCCAATTGTCTGAGGGACAGCAACCCGGCCCCTGGCTCAAAAAGGTTGCCTACCCCTGGACTAGATGATGGCAAATAAGTTGAAACTCAATCCAGACAAGATAGAGGTGTTCCTAGTCAGTCAGAAGGCAGATCAAGGAATAGGGGTCCACCCCGTGTTAGATGGAGTTACACTTCCCCTGAAGACACAGGTTCGCATTTTGGGGGTACTCTTGGACTCAGCTTTGAACCTGGAGGCCTAGGTCTCTGCAGTGACCAGAAGTGCTTTTGCACATTTAAAGCTTGTGTGCCAGCTGTGCCCATTCCTTGAAATGCTGGATCTGGCCTCGGTGGTACATGCCTTGGTTACATCCTATTTGGACTACTCTACATGGAGCTGCCTTTGAAGAGTGTTTGGAAACTTCAACTGGTCCAAAGAGCTGCAGCTAGGCTGGGAGACAGGTTACAAAGATGACACAACACCCCTGTTGAAACAGCTCCATTGGCTGCCAGTTTGTTTCTGGGCACAATTCAAGGTGCTGGTTATGATCTATAAAGCCCTTTATGACCGTATCTCCTGTATGAGCTGGACTGGGCTCTGAGATTCTCAGGAGAGGCCCATCTCTTCATCCCACCACCATCACAAGTATGGTTGATGGGGGTGCGAGAAAGGGCCTTCTCAGTGGCTGCCCCTAGACTCTGGAACTCCCTTCCCAGGGAGACCAGAATGGCCCTCTCTTTGTTGGCCTTCCGCTGGCGGGCTAAGACCTACCTGTTCAGACAGACTTTTAAAACTGAATGTTTGTAGGGGCCGGCTTGGGATGTTGTTTCATTTGAAAGTGTTTTATACAGTTTTATCTTTTTAAAATGTATTTTATTCTTTTAATAGCTATCTATTTGAACACTGTAATAATTTAATTCCTTTTTAATGAACCTCTTTTCTATGTTTTTAATTGTATTGTGTGTGCTTTTAATATTGTGAAGCTGCGCTGAGTCCTAGTTTTGGGGAAAGATCAGGATAATAACAACAACAACAACAACAGCAACGCCAAATCCCATCAGCCCTAGCCAATCAAGGCAAGGTGTGAAGAGAGGCATAGTTCATCAGTGCCACAAATTCCCCTGACCAGGCCTGAACCATCAGCTTGGCTTGAGCCTATGCTAGTCATGGAAAAAATACAATTGACAGGTGCCATTATTTTTGCTTGTGATGAATTCTGCTAGGAAAAAGTGTTCCCAAGAACACATTCTTGTTCCCTCTGTTTCAGAGCTGCCAAAGCAATCCTAGGAGCCAAGTTAATGCTGAGGGCAGGCAGCATGCAACACCTCTCTTCGTGGCTTCCCAACTAATAAGGTCTGGCACTGTAGCAACTGGCCCAGGTAGGAGGAGAACCGCAGTAGGAATTCTGGCAGAGGTCCAGCGCAGCTGTTCCTGGCCCATTGATGCCTGGCTTTCTCCAGGAACATGCCAGGCTGTGCCCTCACAGCAGGGCCTGCTAATTCGGAGGGACACATGCCTGACTCACCCACATTGTGCCTGAGCTGGAATTAAGAGGCACTTCTGATCACAGTGACATATCTTGCATAACATGTTTTTTCACCTGCAGTAGTGAAATGGCTGGCAGATTGGCACAGAAGTACTTTTAAAAACTGGCAACAGAGGTGCCATACAGCACTGCTTCCCAAGTTGTGTGGTGTGCGAGCAACTATTTTGCTTGAATATTCCAGGGCTAGTTACCCATTTGTCTTCGTTTGCCACAATTGTGAGTAACACTGCTACAGAGTCATTTTAAAAGTATTGCATTTCCTGTTTTTCCTTCATTTATATCCTGCTTTTGCTCCAATAGGCTCAAGGTGAAATATATGACTCTTCTCACCCCTTTATTCACATAACAACCCTATGAGGTAGGCCAGGTTGGGAGGAACTGACCCAAGGCCAACCAGCAGACTACATTCTGCATCTCCCAATTCCCAGTCTAACAGTCTAACCACTACAGTAGGAGTAGGAATCATATAGCCCTCCAGTTGTTGTTGGATTCCAGATCTCAGCATTCCTCACCATTGTTCATGATAATGGGACTTGCAGTCCCAAAGATATCTGGAGGGCTGCATACTAACTTCAAGTTCTCTCAATCAAAGCTGAAGCAACCAGTGCAAATAGCTGGGCCTTTTCTGCATTTCCTCACTTACTTTTGAACAGCCTTCAGAACTCGATACTGGAAGTGGGGCACCTGAGGCCTGCCAGCTGTTGTTGGACTGCACCACCCACAATCCCTCACCAGTGGTCATGCTAACTAGGGCTGATGGGAGTAGCAGTTCAACATAATCTGGAGGAAACCAAGCTTCCTGGGGAAGGGAAAGATTTGTCAGGTGACATGATTTCTTCATCCAGAATGATAGCCTTGTAGCACAAAGCCAGAGTGGTTTGAGCACTGGACAATAATGCTGGACATCAGGGTTCCCCCACTCAGCTACAGAACTCACTAGGTGACCTTGGGCAAGTCACATACTCTCAGCCACAAAACCCTGTGATAAGTGTGCCTTAGGGTCACCATATGTTGGAACAATTTGAAGGCGCACAAAAAAAAGCCTTGTAGCACCTTAAGAAACAGACAGATGGGTTATTAGCTCCCAGGGACTGGACTTCTTCAGATGCATTCATTCTTGAGCTATCATAAAGGAGATGCTAGATATAGGTTAATGGGGGACAATACGCTTTATGTCTCAATGGTAGAGAAACCTCTTTCAGCCTGAGAGCCAAATTTCAGAGGAGAGCTCAAGGGCTGCATTCCAGTGATGGGAGTGGTCAAAGATACCATCATATTTTATCTTAGAGGTCTTCCTGCCAGTAACTAAGATTTAGGAAAGACATTCTGCCATTTTAGAAGGGGAAGAAATCCACAAAAGCTGGGAAAAGATTGTGGGGAAAGGGAGAACCCCAAAATGATGAAATCATAAAGCTTTAAGGTTCCTCATCCCCAGATGCCTTTTCTGGGTGGCTCACTTTGGGCCTACCTTGATGACATTTGGGTACTTTGCAACATTTGGCTCTGGGAGGATTAAGGGACCCTCTAGAGTACACATAGGATGCAGGGAGAAAGGGTGAAAGCCCTATAGTCCAAACAGATGACCTACAAAGGATGGGATGGAGTGTGACAGATATGCTGAAATGCACTGAGATGGCATGAACACCTAGTCTTTAGTAATCTGAAAGAACTTTGTAATGTAAAGTTGTGGAATACCATATACATTTTACTGGAAATAAGTTTCAGCAAATATATGTCTGAGTAGACCAGTAAAGGATTGTGCTAAAAGAATTTTTCAGGATAACTGCCTCCAACACAAGATGTTGCAATTATAAGTTCAGAACTTAGAAAAATTACTTTTTGGACAATGTTGGCTGAGGGAATCTTGTTCTTATATGATTCCATGCTCTAATCTCTTTAAAGTTCAGAATGAAGCATGATTGCTTTGCCTTCTGGACTGCCATTTCTATTCCTGTTTTTCTGAACTATGATATTTTATATCCTGCTATGATATCAGATCTTGGAACGACTACATTTTTGGATCCAGAACTCCTCAAAAATTCCAGCCAATATGGCCACTGGCCATGTCAACTAAGGAATTCTGAAGTTGTAACCTAAAAAAGAAATGTATTCAAAAAAGGGCTTATTCCTACATGGCCATGATTCCACAATAGGCAAGAAAGTATTAAATGTGACCTCCCAAGCAACATTCATCCTCATTACAATTTGCCTTATTTTAACATGGATCAACTAGCTCTATCTCCCACTTCTACATACCACTTCTTTTTCTGTTGAGTTTTATTTTCTATTATTTATCCCTGAAAACAAGCACAACTTTTCCTGGATTTAGCATACATGTATCTGCCCCCCTCTTCATGCCTTTCTAATGACTACTTGATGACACAACAGAGGGAGTTTATCACACAAGACTAGTAAAGTACAATTACAGTTGCTGCTTTCAATCATTGGCAGCGTGCACCTTTTCATTGACTGGGGGTGGGGGATAACTGTGCTTTACTAGCCTTGTGTGATAAACTCCCACAGCACAACCCAAGCCAAGTTAACATCTCAGGTTGACATTTCTTTTCCTAAATGGGTGTAACTATGGAAGGGAACAACAAAGATGTCATTTGAGACCCACACGGAGACAACTGAGAGAGAAGACATGGACAGAGTTGGAGTAAGGAACACTGGTATCCTTTCCTCCCCATGCAACTTAAATGTTATATGTTTCAACTCTCCCACTCCCAGGACTCTCCAAATCTACTTGACTTCAACACTCACCATCCTCAGCCCATGAGTGCGAAGGTTTGGCATTGTAGTTGGAGATATTTGGAGAACCCTGAGACTGGGAAGGCTCTCTTATCTCATGAACAGATGAAAAATCTGGCACAGCAGTTCTTATAAGTGTCAGCTTCCAGATTCTGCATTCCTTATCACACAAGTGAATGACTCAGCCTTGGCTTTCAGTCTTTAGCGCTGTCACAGCTCTGATTAGCTCAGAATGTGGGTCATTCTCCGAGCAATCACTGCCAATTGTCCATCAAAAACCATAGAGGTCATAAATTAAAATAAAAATGCAGAACAAAGCACAGAACATAGGAAGATAAGTAAAAGTTAACATTTACTGAGAGATACAGGACTGAGTATTATGAAGGACATACATGGATGGACATGGCAGTGGAGCCAGTGTAACAGGCCCAGGCCCGTATCCCAGCATGCCGAGGGAAAGGAGCCAGCCACCACCAAAACAAGTAACACAATGGAGATAACTGTGGCATATGCATTTGTAACACAAAAGACCATAATAACATACATTTCTATGGGATCACATCTAGTGATTATATAAATCCATATAGAGACTGTTGTATAAAAAACTTTATAAAAATATAAAAAAGTGTAAAAATGTGCATTTTTCAAAAGCATGGCCTGGACAGCTGGGCTGTAAACATTATACTGAGGGTGTGCTTGTGGGGGGCGCCTGCGCCACAATGCCACAGACAGGCCCAGCAATGAGGCAGGACTTGTGTCAAGTGTTTGCCATTCTTGGTTTCTGGTTTAGTTCTGGACAGAGGGAGAAGAGAGGGGCAGACCCCCCCCCCTCAAAAAATGGGAAAGGTACACTCACACTCAGCTTTGCCTGCCCTCAGCTTCCTCCTACCCCAATTTCTCTGGTGTTCCAACTGTTGTGTCCCTGCAAGCCATTAGATGCAGGAAGAAGGTGGGGGAGCTACAACACTATTGCTTAGACTCCCAACATGTTCCAGACTTGGGATACGATACCATGGGTTGCACAAAGGATTTTCTAAGAGTGCTACGATGAAGCACCAGAAAGGCCTCTCCCCAATGGCTGTGATATTTCCGAAATCATCTCCTCCACTTCCTTGGAATGTACAGTCCCCAAGAAAACTTGCTGTATTCTGTTTGCACTAATTTCTAGTGCACAGTTCTTCATGCAGTACATAAATGAGAGACGCTCAGAGATCCTGGGTTTTTTTGGCTTTCGCCAACCTACTTCTTGCTTCATTTGCCATGCTCCTTTCACTTCTTGTCTAACTGTTCAAGAAGTGGGTTGGCTTCATTCTCTGGGGTTTTCACGCTATCTGTCCGCACAATGCAGGTGGGACGGTGACGGTTGAGCATCAAGATCAGCTGTTGCCTCTCCTGCTTCAGTTCTTCTATTTGAGCCTTCAGCTCAGCATTCATGAGCTCCAGGCGCTCAGATTCCTAAACCAGAACAAGGGGAGGGGGGGAAAGCAAACAGAAGGTTCAACATAAGAAGGTGTTATAACACTATGCATGCACAAAAATAAAATTTAGAAAAGTATTGCATCTGCCATTTACTCATCAAAAGACCCCATATGGGACTGATGCCCACAAATTATTTAAAATTCAAGCAACATATAGAGGGAAATTAATGAGGAAACTTCTGCCCAAACAAAATTTCTTCAGATATTTTCATCCATTTTAAGAGCATGCAGTGAACCAGCACTTGGGAAAGCTCCTCTTTTTTTATACTATACTTCCTACTATAAACTCCCAACTGGGGGCATGGTCCAAAAAAGTAACTTTCCAACACTCCCCCACTGGGTTGGGGAAGACAACTCATGTGTTGGCACCAACTCACCCTCTGTAGGAATTCTGTTCTCTCCTTTTTCTTGTTTCGACATCGAGCAGCTGCAACTTTGTTTTTCTCTCGACGTCTTTTCCTCCTCTCTTCTTCTTCATCTAGCTAAAGGAAAAGAATCAAACACACCATTACAACTGAAGGAAAAGAAGAAGAAAAAGCCAACATAGCAGTCTCCTTGTGGGAAGCTCATGGCAAAACAAACAAACATAAAATCCACCCCAAAACAAACTTCTAAACAATTTTTGCACAAAGCTCTTTGGGTAAGCTTCAATCCTTAAAACACAAAACCTTCATTCTTACATTGCAGGAATGTTCTCTCATGTCTCCTTCTTTGACACCCCGCCACGATTTGCCCGGAGCCTTTCCTCTCCCTTCACAAATGTGTCAATGCTTATTATTCACAGTATAAAGTATGGCCTCTTACACCCTACTCTCTCCTAGCACTGTCAATATCCCTGCCTTTTTCATCTGTTATTGCTACTGAACTTTCTTTTGAGTATACATACAGAAGGAGTGCTTTGAAAAATTAGGACTACAAAATTCCCCAGCCAGCATGGGGAATCTCGACCATGAAACCCACTGGGTGATCTTGGCCAAGTCACACTCTCTCAGCCTCAGGGAAAGGCAATGGCAAACCTCCTCTGAACAAAACTTGCCAAGAAAACCCCATTATAGGTTTGCCTTTGGGTCTCCATAAGTTGGAAATGACTTGAAGGCACACAACAATAAAGTAGAAAAGAATAACTCTGCCAAACTCTCTGCATAGGTCTGCTGTAAGGCCATCTTAACTACTGCAATTTTGCCATGACTTCCTTCCAAGACATGAAAGGCAGTATATGCTTTCCTGCCTTTCCTCGTGTTATTCTCACAACAATTTTGTGAGGTGGGAAAAATAGTATGTGCTTAAAAAATCACACAGTGAGCTTCACAGCAGAATGAAATTTGGCATTTTGGATCTGGAAATCCAGCACTCCAACCATTGCATCATGCTGGTTTTCTCCAGGACAGTTGGGGGCAGAAGCCTGTAAACTGCCCAGAGAACCTTGCTTGGTTGACAGTATGCAAATATTGTTTGCAAGAGAGGACAGTGAGATTTAAGCCAGAAACCTCCAAGCTAACTGCTCATACTCTTCAACGCTGTGGTAGTTCTTGACAATTTAGACTTAGTTGGTTCAAGTAACAATTAATAGTAAACTAAGCATCTATACTGTAGAAATAATGCAGCTTGACACCACGGAATCTTGGAGTTATCTCTCTCTCCCAAAGAGTGCTGGTGCTTCAGAAAACTATGAATCCCAGGATTCTGTAGGATGGAGCCATAGCAGCTAAAGTGCTATCAAACTGCATTGTTTTTACAATGCAGATACACCCATAGACATATTCCCTCTCCTTCAAAAGGAGGATTCAGAAAGTTGGGAAGGAACTGAGTTTTTCTTAAAAACTCTTTGCCATTCCTTCAGAAAGAGAATGTAGGAGCGCAGAACACGTGTTTGCAGTTAACAGGCTGTTGGCCTCACAAAATTCAGCAAGTCACTACAATGCTTGGTTCTGCTCTGTTTCCTGCTTTTGCAGTCCAATCCCTTATTATTATCGACATGTCCTTTCTGTTTCAGTGTATGATTGATTTCCTCCTGGGTGACCATGTAAAATCTTTTGATTTCTTCTTTCTCTGCTGCTATGGTAGGATCATAAACCTGGATTAATTTATATTGATATAATTGTCAGGTCAATGATACTATTCACTCAGATTTCACACTGTACCCCTTGATTGACTCTGCTACAATCTCACCTCACCATTAATCCTACTGCATTTCTTTGATTGTCATTTTCAGAATAAAACACAGTATAATTTGTTGTTGTGTGCCTTCAGCTTGTTTCTAACTCATGGGTGACCCTATAATGAGTTTTCTTGGGAAGATTTGTTCAGAGGGAGTTTGCCTTTGCATTCCTCTGAGGCTGAGAGAGTATGACGTCACCCAGTGGGTTTCTATGGTTGAGCAGGATTCAAATCCTGGTCTGCATAGTCATAGTCCAATGCTCAAACCACTGCACTATGTTGGCTCATCGTCCAATTGAAAGTTTCCCATGCCTTTCCACTTTAGCTCGCTCACATCAAGTATGGCTATGTCTAGTTATTCTATTTATTGTTTTATGATTTCTAGCTTTCCCTGATTCGTGCATCTTATATTCCATGTTCCTACTACATATGTTGTGCAGCTCTGGACTCCCCCTCCTTGCACATGTCAACAACTGAATGTCCTTTCAGCTTGAGTCCAGCTGCATCATTAGCCACAATGCTACTCATACTTTGCTCTTTTCCAGTAACTGCCTGAGTGCCTTCTGACCTAAGGGTCTTATATTCTAGTGCTTTCCCTTATTTCATTTTGGACTGTCTCATCATAGGGTTGTCAAGGCAAATGGCAGTCAGGGCTGGTTTACCACTGCCTTCTTCTGTGCTGTACTAACACGAGTTAGGGCTTTTGCAGACTGCCAGAAATAGTGCAAATTGAGTCCACTTTAAGGGTTAGGGTTAGTGCTAGGGAATCATGGGAATTGTTGTTTTTCTGAGACATTGAGCCTTCTCTTTCAGAGAGCTCTGGTGCCACAATAAAATACAGTTCCCATGATTCCCTAACCCTTAAAGTGGACTCAATTTGCACTATTTCTAGCAGTCTGCAAAGGCCCTTAGTTAAAGTGCCACGGGTGTTTTCTCACAGGGAATCTTTTACCACTGTCTCCCACACACACATATGAATGCTGTTGTTCAGTGGCTATTTGGCACATTTAGTCTGGCTCCTCAGGAAAAGCCTGATATGGAATACCCTACCAGCAGCCTCTTGCCTCACAGGGACATGCAGTAATATCACCACAGCTACTGCCAAGGTGGAAAGATTAGGCCAGGGGTAGGCAACCTTTCCCCTTTAAGGGCCGAGGGACTTCAGCTCCCAGAATCCCAGGAGCTATTGGCCAACATGGGACTATTGGCAACATGGCTGAGGCTTCTGGGAGCTGAAGTCCTTCGGCCCTTAAAGGGGAAAGGTTGCCTACTCCTGGATTAGGCTGTCAGACATGAATATATTTCCTTCAGTATCAGAGACAGTATGCAGTTTTATCTGTAAATGCCCCCAAGTGCATGTCAAAGAACTTATTCCCTAGAGTTTTTCATGGAAACTGAGGCTTAATCTGCACTGCAGAAATAACACAGTTTGACACCACTTTAATGGTCATGGTTCAATGCTATGGAATTCTGGGATTTTAGATCTGTGAGATATTTGGCCTTCTCTGTCAGAGAACTCTGGTGCCACAACAAACTACAATCCTAGGACTCCACAGGAAGCCATGGCAGTTAGTGTGATGTCAAACTACTTTATTTCTGCAGTGCAGATTCAGCCTGAGACAGAACTTGGAGAAGTTAATTTTGGTGACTACAAATCCCAGGCTCTGAAAACACTTGGCACAATCTGCTTGGAACTCACCTCACTCTTCACTGGTTGAGGCCTCTTTCCCAATTTCACCTCCAGGAAATGCAATGGTGAGATCATGGCCCCAATGCTGCGGATGTCAGCATACTTCAGCTCTTCTGCCGTCAAGGTGGTACCAGGCAATCCTGTCAAGGGGCCAAGGCCAGGCAGGGCACCAGCTGTCAGGGAGGGGTCTGGAATCTGGCCTGGCATCATAACAGGACAGACAATCCCCCAGCCTAGTGAAAGAGAAACAGAAACCATCAGCCACTACAAGAAGCTGAACAAGGCCATCCCAAAGGCAAAGCAGTTCATTTTGCAATCTCAGTCAGAGGACATATATTAGGAAGGAGGAGCATGTTTGTTTGTTTTTGCTGAAGCCACTCTCCCAGAGCTTTTAAAAAACCTTTTAAACATTCCTTTGTTTTTAACTTTTAACTCCCATAATCTCCTAAGCAACATTGCCATTTGAGGAGCTTTAGTACAAAAAAAGTAACTCTCCCAAGCTTTGATCCATCACCATAAAAGCAAAGCATTCCAGATTGCCATACCCCCAATGCTGCCTTGAGACAGTTTTCTAGGATGTTACCCAGACATTGGAGTTTATCACACAGGGGAAATCCCATGCGGAAATGGGGCTTTAAATTAAACAAACCCCGCAAAAGCGGGTGTTTTTTCAGACGATGATCCCGAAAGTAAAAAGAAGCAGTTTTTGTCTAATTTCCATTCGAATTAACCTCCTTTTAACGGCGCTTTTACTTTTCACACAGGGCAGAACGGGAGAAATCCCGTTCATTAAAAGCTTCCGCTTTTGCGGGTGTTTTTTTTTTTTTTTTTTACTTTAAACAGGAATTTTGCACGGGGCTTCCTGTGTGATAAACTCCACTGTGGAAGAAAGAGATCCAGAGGACCATGTCTGATCATTAAGAAGTCTTCCTCCTGCATTATACTGTGAAACAATCACACGTGGAAAAGAGGGTGGTCATCAGAGATGAAATATCATGCAAAGCCACGAAAACTGAACACCGGGCATTTTTGTATATCATCACAAGCATGTAATTGTTGGCCTTCAAACTCAACTGCAACTTATGGTGACCCTATCATGGTTTTTTCTTGGTAAGGTTTATTTGAAGAGAGTTTGCCATTGCCCTTCTCTTGGGCTGGGAGAGTGTGACTTGCACCAAGATCACCCAGTGGAATTTCCACCCTGGTCTCCCAGAGTCCTAGTCCAACTTTCAATCCGCTACACTACTACTCTGGATATTCTACAAGTATTACTACCCAGTCTAGTGTTAGTAGACTCAGCAGGAAAAAGAGAAGTAATTATTGATTTTTACATCAGCTTCATGAAGTTAACACTTATTAACTGTCAAGAAGAAATGTCTACCTAATGTAGTAGCCAGCATGTTCAGCATATTAATGAACTAAGGGAGGAAGATGGAACGGGAAGGAGGAAGTTAGCTAGCTGCACACATTATTTACAACTAATAAGCGTGGTGTTTCTCCAGATGAAAACTATTAAGGCAAATGCTCAAACTGAACGCAAACTACAAATATAAGGGGCTCCACTCTGTAAATTTTTCCCCACATCCTATTTGGACAAGGGCTGGCTGCAGCTTGCCATGCTAAATGAAGACAGAATCACAAAATACCATCAAGGATAAATTAGGTTTTAAGTTAAGAATCCAGAGGGCTGAACAGGACTGCAGCAGGAAGAGGAAGTAATAAAAGTTTTGCTTCATGTTCAGGAATAGCGGAACTACATGGAGACCAATAATGCCACTATTGTGAAGGGAATTAGAGTTCTGACTCCAAACTTACCTATGATGACTGCCAATATGCAAGAGAAAAGGAAAAGCTAGGAAACAAGTGCTATGAGAGAAAAGAGGCACAGGTTATGATAGCTACTTTTCTTTCCAGATGCCTGCCAAAAGGTGTCCTTGGCTCCAAACGCCAGCTGTTTCAGCACTGGAAAGCAGAAATGAAGCATACATTTTAGGCTCTGCCACTGGGCCTCCTTGCCTCCCAGGAAAAACATCCTGGATGGGGGTGGGGGACTAACTTCACCCCATCCTCAAGCAGAGAAGGAGCAGCTGCAGGATGTTGGTTTCCTCCCTACCCTGCCAGAACAAACACTTGGCTTTACTGCCATTTGCCCTGCAACTAAATGGAACTGATGCTCTGGCCCATCCACTAGCCATATGACTAAATACAGGGCTGGGCAACAGGAGGCCCCTGTCCAAACTTTGCTGCCCTTTGTGTCTCTCCTGATCAATTTTTTTTCATTAAAAGGAGGAGGATTATGCTCCTGGAAGAATTCAGGAAGCACAATTCTCCCTTAAGACAAGGCCCAGCTCCCCTTAAGGGGTTTTAGAAAACTGGAAGTACTCCAGATAATTTTGGTTTGGGTAGTAAGATAAATTTGCTTCTGGGCCTTGTATGCCCCTGGGCTAAAGACTACTGGGTTATCACAGAATCATAGAATCACAGAGTTGGAAGAGACCACAAGGGCCATCCAGTCCAACCCCCCCTGCCATACAGGAACTTCCAATCAAAGCATCCCCGACAGATGGCCATCCAGCCTCTGTTTAGAGACCTCCAAGGAAGGAGACTCCACTACTCTCTGAGGGAGTGTGTTCCACTATCGAACCGCCCTTACTGTCAGGTAGTTCCTCCTAATGTTGAGGTGGAATCTCTTTTCCTGGAGCTTGCATCCATTGTTTCGGGTCCTAGTCTCTGGAGCAGCAGAAAACAAGCTTGTTCCCTCCTCGATATGACATCCCTTCAAATATTAAAACACAGCTATCATATCACCTCTTAACCTTCTCTTCTCCAGGCTAATCATATCCAGCTCCCTAACTCACTCCTCATAAAACTTGGGACACTCTCCAATTTCTCCACATCCTTTTTGAATTGTGGTGCCCCGAACTGGACACAGTATTCCAGGTGAGGCCTGACCAAAGCAGAATAGAGTTGCACTTTTACTTCTCTTGATCTAGACCGGGGTAGGCAACCTTTCCCCTTTAAGGGCCGAAGGACTTCAGCTCCCAGAAGCCTCAGCCATGTTGCCAATAGTCCCATGTTGGCCAATAGCTCCTGGGATTCTGGGAGCTGAAGTCCCTTGGCCCTTAAAGGGGAAAGGTTGCCTACCCCTGATCTAGACACTATACTTCTACTGATGCAGCCTAAAATTGCATTGGCCTTTTTAGCTGCTGCATCGCACTGTTGACTCATGTTCAACTTGTGGTCAGTCTGAATGTAGCCACTGTTTCTTTCCTTCTTTTTTTAAAAACCCTTCCATAATTGGAGTCACAATGAAGACTCTTTTATTCCCTAGAAGAGAATATCTAATTCAAAAGACACCATCCCTAATGTGAAAGGTGACAATAAGATACCCTGGGACAGTGGAAAGGGCAATTGTGTGTGGACAGTTATTTGCTAATGCTAGAAGCCTGTAAACCAAGAAGGGTGAGTTGGAGTGTTTGGTTTTAGAAGTCAACATAAGAGTGGGCATAATGGAAACTAGCATGGTGTACTGGTATGAGTGTTGGACTATGACTGAAGAGCAGGGTCTGAATTTCACTGGGCGACCTTGGGCAAGTCACACTCTGAGCCTCAAAAGACGGCAATAGCAAACCCCCTCTGAAGAAACTTGCCAAGAAAACCCTGTGAGGGTTTTTTTTTAGGGTCATCATAAGTTGGAAATGACTTGAAGGCACACAACAACAATAACAACAACAATGGAAACTTAGTGGAATGGATAGAACCAACCTGATCTGGTCATCTCCATATACAAAGTCTATGGGAAGGGCAGAGATACTGAGGGATGATGTTACTCAGTTAGTCAGTGAGAACGCAGCATCAAACAACTTAGAAACCTCAACAAGGGTTGTTGTTGTTATTGTGTGCCTTCAAGTCATTTCCAATGTTATGGTGAGCCTAAGGCAAATGCTTTTCTTTGGCAAGATTTGTTCAGAGGCAGGTTACCCTTGCCTTTCTCTGAGGCTGAGAGAGTGTGACTTGCTCAAAGTCACCCAGGCGTTCTCCATGGCCAAATGGGGATTCAAGCCCTGTTCTCCAGAGTTATAATCCAGTGCTCAAACCACTACACCACACTGGGTCCCAGAAGGGGTAGACTCCTCCACAGAATTGCTGTGGGTGGCAATACCAAGACTCAAAGTAATTTATATTGGAGGCAAGCTGACCAAATTGCTCAGGGCAATTCTGAGATGGCAGATGAAGCCAGGAAGCTATTCAAAGAAGAAAAAAGTTGTAATAATGGATGAATTAAATTGCCCTCGCTCAAGACTTGATAAAATAGCCCCTTCCATCACCACAAAGCAATAAAACCACTGGATATCTTAAACAACTGCAGCCTAGAACAGTTGATAATGGAACCAACCAGAGAGGGAGCAACCTTGGACTTAATCCTCAGCAGTATTCAGGATCTAGTACAAGATGTCAATGCTGCTGAACTAATTGGAAACAGTGACCCTAGTGCTATCAAATTTAATTTACTAATAAGTGGAACATTTCCAAGAAAATTAACATAATTCTATTGGACTTCAAAAGGAAAAAGTTCTCAAAAACACTGGCAAAAAGAAAAGGGAACATCAAGAAAAGGCCACATCTTCATCTTCTGAGGAGCTACCCAGACTCACAATAAGGCCAGCTAAAATGGAGGGAGAGGAGGAGCCTCTGAACTTCATTTCTATGGTCCCAAAAAATCCTCCATTTTAAATTTAAAAAAAATAAATAAAACAACATCAGTTTGGTGCAATGAGCCTTGGTGGCGCAGTGGTTAAATGCCTGTACTGCACCCATTCGCAAACCATAAGATTGTGAATTCAATACCAGCCAAGGGCTCAAACTCAACTCAGGCTTGCATCCTTCCAAAATCACTAAAATGAGTACCCCATTTGTTGGGGGGCAATTAGCCTACACTTTCTAAACCGTGGAGCTTAAGTGCACTGATAAGTCGTATAGAAATATACTTGCTACTGCTATTGCTACTGATGTACAACAACAAGGTGCAGCCTGCAGAGGTGAACTGGTCCTGGCAAAAAGTCACAAGAGGTTACTGGCACACAGTTAATGGGAAAAGACAAGAAGCTATTAGAGAAAGGAAGGCATGCTTCAGAAAATGCCCAAATGAGAACAGAAAGGAACCATAATTAAAATCCACTAAAGCAGTTAGAAATATGTAACCACTGCAGTTACATGCTTACATACTGTATGCCAACCCCCCCCCTCCACATTTACTGGGCAGCAGCTGCAGCAATAACAGAGATCTGTTCCCCTGTCAGTTGGGCAGCAGCTGGCTGATGGTCCCCTCCCCTCCCCTGAGCAATCCCTGTAGACAGTCAGAACAAAGCAGGATCCCTGTTGCAATTCTTCCTCCCACCGGAGACAGCTTGAATGAGGGAGCATGGGGATGTCAGCTGCTTCATGATTGACAGAGGAACAGATCCTGTCACACACAGTGGCCACTGCCCAGTAAGTGGAAACTGGGGGGACTTTCATAGTCCCAGTGTATCTCCTATTGACAAAAGCTGTACAGGGCAGGGAGGGGTGTATACATGTATATATAACTCTAGGATAGATAACACTTATCCTAGAGCTATAGATATATGGCTGGTTTGTATTCATGATACTAGAGTGTATGTTGGAATCATGAATACAAACCAGTCACATAGGATACGTATTCATATCTGCCTTAGTGAATTCTGGCCAATAACTTGCACAAAGGAAATGTGAACAGAAATTAAGAATTTATCCAATGAAGTTGGTTGGAATGAAAGGATTCAAGACAGAAAAAAGGAAGCATGTATACATCCCCCCTCAGTTTGTCAGTTCAGAAGGGCTTTATTTTTCAACTTTCTAAATCTTCTTTTTGCATCTGTGACATTGGAGCTCTTTACAAATTATTTAAAAAGGGGTTCAATATTGAAGAAAGCTACGACCTCTCCACAACAATGCCTCGTCATTACCAAGTATCACGAAAGTGATACAACACTGATTCTTTCCCTCCTGTTTCTGCATGTGCTGTCTCACATACTGAATCCTTATACCTCCATGCTCCTCCTGCTGCCTGCCCTGCCCTATGCAGATCTGTTTGTCTGAGGTTTATACACACACACACACAGACACACACTGCTGCAGATAAGGTAAACTGAATCAGAACCCAGATATTCTCACTCCGCCTCCCTTAATGATTTGCATTATTTCCCCTTGCTCAATTTTATTTGGGGGTCTTAAGGGAGTAGGCAGCACAGCCCCTCTGAGAAGTCTCACCCTAATATCTGACCAGCTGCCAAACAACAGCAAGCAGGACTGAAACTAGTACAACAGCAGCAGTATTATGTAACTTCTGACTACATCCATTTCAAAAAGGACTGTCATAGGATGTAATCTTATACACTCTTACTTGCAAGTAAGACCCACTGAATTCAATGGGCCTGAATAGAGGTATGAAGGAATGCACTACTAGAGACAAATTCCAGGCCATGACAGTTAAGAGCTCCACACAGTTCACTTTTTTGAGATTCCTGCACACACAGCCATTTAGACAGCCACCACTTGAACTGTACAACATCCATGAAGCAGACTTTTAGGATTTATACCACCACACATTTGTATCCTGGAAGAGAGTTCTTACTGTATCTTTATGCTTTATATCTGAGAATGTATTATCATTCTGTACTGCATCTGAATTGGGTTTATATCCATGAAATCTCATGCTAAAATAAAAACCAGTTAATCTTAAAGGCATTACCACATTTCTTTCCCTTTTATTCCCTCCTGCTTCCTTCCTCCTTTTTATTCTACAAGAGACTAAGGGCCAATGCAGACCAGCCAAAAGGGCCAGCCTGGGAATGGAGCTGGGGTGGGGAGGGCACACAATCCATCATATCGTGCACCAACCACATGGTGCGTGGCGTCAGGGCACCCCATTGACGCAGCATGCAGACACACTGCGCCAAAGGGGTGTAAAAGAGCCACAGCGGCTGCGCTAAGTGTGGCTTTTTGCCACCCCAAAAAGGAGCGACGTTTGCCAGCTCTTTTTGGAGCAGTAAAAAGCCAGATCAGCATGTGGTTGTGGCAGCCCCGATCCAGCGCTCCCAGGAGCAACACAGAGCTGCCCCTTAGGGGCCGTCTGCATCAGCCCTAACACACTTACTTCTTTGAAGATTAGACCTAGATTCTACTTGGAAACAACAACAACAACAAAATTTATTTATATCCTGCCTCTCTTTAAAATACAACCGAGGCAGCTTATATGATAAAACAAACAATCCCATTCCCCAATATGTGACCACTGTTGTTATTATTATTTAACCAATCAAAAAAGCTGACCCAAATCTAAAATTCTGAGCTGGAAACAGATCTTCTGAATTCAGGGAATTTGCTTCCAGTATAATTTAAACCAAAATATGCCAACTTAATCCTCAAAACTATACTCAGATTATAAGAAGATTTTACAACATAAATATCAATTAATTAGTTAAATAGATATCTATTCAGGTCAACTGAATTGGTTTTCAAAGTCCTAGGTAAGCAAATATAAGCCTGTAGCCTTAGGCTGCAATTCTGTGCATACATTCTGCTCAAGTCAATAGGGTTTGCTTTTGTGTAGACATATACAGGATGGTACTGTTAATTTCCTCAAGCTTGGGACCTCCAGGGACACCATCTCCAGTGGATGGCAACTCTTATCAGCCCTTGGAAGCACAGCCAGTGGTGAGAGCTCATAGGAGTTACATTTAAGGTTGACATTTGTCTCGGAAAACCTGGATTAGAGATTTTAAAAAAATGTTCTAGCCATCTAAAGCAGCAAATCCTGGAGTTCTCCTTCGTTGCAGGCCAATGGATAAGTTAAAATGTGGCAGTGGTGATGAAACAGGAAATGTGCAAGACTGGCACTGGTGGGAGCCTCATCTTGCCCAGCTATTGCACAGGCATAGCATTGCCACCTTATTCTTCCATTCCCTCCCTGCTTCCTCCGTCAACAGGCCCAGAAGGCAGGAAAGGAAAAGAGGCAAGCAGAGATGGCCTTGTGTTGTACAGTGATTGTGCCTCAGGCTTGAGCTAGGGCTAGGCAGCACAGTGGAATTTCACTTCCAAACTGCCTTGAGAGTAAAGGGAGTCTCTTTACTCTCTGGGCTGCTTGGAAGCCTCACTCTTCACACCAACTAGTGGGGGGAAACAAGAAGGAAAAAAAAGCTCTTAGGTTGGTACTGGCACTGAGGTTGAAACATAATTGCAGAAAAAGTGCAATGATTAATGTGTTGAATTGGCATAAGCAGAATGCAAATTAATAATGTGCATAATTATAACAATTAGCATAATATGCAAATTAGATGCATGGATGTGAGGGACTGGAATATGGCAACCCTAGTTACATTCCAACAGCTGGAGGGCAGCTGTTCCCCATTCCTCCTCCAGTGGGTATATCACAAGAAAGAGCCTGCCTCCATGCTCCCTCAGGAAAATGCTGTGCTATTTTGGAAGGTGTTTCTTGCACTGCAGCCTCGAAGGCTGTGTTCAGGCATGGTGACAAGATGCCAGATTTGCTAGATCAGGAGGATGTCTACATACTGTCACGAAAGGAACTTAGTATAAACTAGCCTTTCCATTAGGAAAAAGAGTAGGAAGGGAAAATGTTATTACTTGAATGCTGGGTCTGTGTAGAATGCCATTACTGTTACATGTTCCTTACACAAACCAGGCTTACTAGGAACAACCTTATTGCAAGCCAAATAATGTTCACCCCCTGGTATTACCAGGTCCAAGCATTGAAGTCTAACATCATCTGGCTTTAATTAATGATGTGATAATGGTGACAGAGCCAACACGATATAGTGTCTTGAGTGTTGGACTAGTAATCTGGGTGACAACGTTTCAAATCTGCTCAGCCACGGACACCCACTGGGGGATCTTAGGCAAGTTAACCTTCTCTTGGCCTCAGATAAAGGCAATGGCAAGCCCACTCTGAAAAAATCTTGCAAAGAAAATCCTATTATATGCCACCATATATTGGAGTTGACTTTGAAGGCACACTATTTATTTGTTGTATTGTATTTATATGTCATCTTTCTCCCAGCATGGGACCCAAGGTAGCTTACATAAGGCTAAAATATGATAAGCTAAAAAAAACCCTGAAAATTAAAAAAATTAAAACATAATTAAACCAGTCATCATAACAACAACAACAACAACAACAGATACTGGAGACTGGCTGGAAGGCATGTGCAATTATTCCCTACTAACCAAAATGCAGAGCTTGTTTCCTGCAGAGACAGGAATCTGGATTTAGAGTCTGTTTTCTTTCACTAGGACAGTAGGAGCATGATAAAAAAAAAGATGTATCTTGCAGACAGACAATCTGCCATCTTGGCACTGTGTGAACAATGTAGTAGAATAGCTCTGCTTCACTTTCTGCAGTATGGTAGGTAAGTTTGCACCAGCAGTGGCTGGTGGATCACCTGCCATAGGGAGGGGCGATGAATATCCTCTGTATTTCACCTCTGCCACAGCAGTTTCACATTGAACAAGACCTCTTGTTCAACTTAGCTTAGCTCTCAGAGGATCAGCAATAAAATCTGAGTGGATTTATTTTCCTGAGGTGGCTGATCCACTGGCTGTCTCTGGTTTGTATAACAGAAGAGTTACTTTTTTGTATCGCTCCCATCTGCCTAGAGGATTCTGAGAGTCATAGTGCAAAAAAGTGACTTTTCTGAACTCTGATCCCAGCTAACAAGACCAGAGGAAGCTACCAAATAACAGGTCAGACTATATGACCATCTTATCTATTGTGGTCTACCAATGACAGCAGCTCTTCATGGTCTCAGAAGGAAAGGCGTTTCAGATCACTCACTGCTTCAGGGGGAGAGAACCAGTTACCCTCTAGATGTGCTGTACTATACTTTCCATTACATAAGCAATGCTGCATGAGGATAAGAGGCAGTGTAGCCCAACACATCTGAAGTAGAGAAATTTTAACAAGAAGAAGTCCCAATCTCCAACAAAGTAGATGAAAAACTCTTTCATTTAGACTACAATTGACAAGTTTTATTTATACAGCACCTAAAAGTTTTCCAGATGTAACAGTACAGAGAGACAATTAGCTTCACACAGGACAGGGGCAGCCTGGATCTCTAGGGAAGTTACAATCGCCCCTCCGTTTTTGCAGGGGATCCATTCTGGACCTCCCTGGTGGAAATGGAAAATTGTTCTGGACCCCCCCCCCCCCCCCGCCCACGGGCAAGCATCACATTTTGTCCCCCTCCATTCGCCCACCGTCCATAAACAGGCGAGGGACACGGACTTGAAGGCCACAAAAACAGAGAGGCGACTGCTATTTTTCTGTTGCTAATAGAGTTGAAATGTTATAACCTGTTTTTATTTCCCTTTATCCCTAGTCCCCACATGGGCAAGAAGAGGAGTGGCTTCTGTCTGCAATGAGATCCCTCCAGACTATCTTAACTGACAACAGAAGTAACATCTGAGACAAAAAGAAGGCCTCTGACTTTTAACTTCATCACTTTTCTACTCCTGTATTATTTTTAACATCTTTGCCTGATGAAGTGAAACTTCAAAAGCTTGCATAATGTGTTTTATGCATTTTGGATGGTCAATAAAGTTATCCTTGTTTTCTGGATTTTGTTGTAATCAGGTTGGGGAAGGATGGCTTAATTCACATTTACTTAGGCTATAGATCTTTTCCACAAAGTGGAGCAACAAGCACACATCCCTACTGCTATGTAAGATAAGCAAACCTCACACTTCCACAGGCAAGAAATGTGAATTGTGACACATACCTAGCCTTTCCCCTTCTATCTCTCTCTCTTTGAGGGGGTGAGGGGAGAGGGAATGATTTCACAAAATCCTAGAACAGGAATGTGAATCATGTAGTCTTGCCAGCTGTTATAGGACCGCAACTCCCAACAGCCCTAGCCAACAGAACCAATGGTGATGAAGGCTGGGAGCTGCAGTTCAATATCATCTGGAGGGCCTTAGAATTCCCACCCCTAGCCTAGAGCCACCTGAACTATGGGCCACTCTGTAAGTCATGACCATATGGATGGCAGACCAGGACAGAGCAGTTACTTGCTCATTCATCATGCAACAAGTTAGATGTCTGAATCACTGCATTTACAGTACGGTACTTTTAATTCTTCAACAACCCATGTTTACATCTGCCTAGTAGTGTCTTTTCTGTCCCACATGTGCTTGATGAAGTATGTTTTTGCGTATATGTCAGAGAAATGGTTCAGAACAAGGGTGAGGGGGGATTGTGAAGACTTCCAGATGTTGTTGGATTACAACTTCTATCATCCCTCTGAGAACTGCAGACCAACAAGACCTAAGGCTTCATATTCTCCATGCAATCTCCTCCTCAGGCAGCCTTTTCAGTTTGTATTCACCACCAACACAGAGGTGAACAATGAACCACCACCACTACAGCCATGACCTATGCAGTCTGATTACCTACTGATGCCCTAATGAGCTTTGATGTGTACTCAGTATATCTAGAGCACAGCCAGAGTTTTTTGGGTGGTGATGGTTGTCCCAAGGCCTACACATCTGCTGCCAATCCCCAGAGACTCCAAGTCCTTCTGCTCCAAGCCCTCTCTGGGTTATGTGGACTGGGCATGAAGGAATAGATTATATAGGGATGTGGCCCAGAACAGGAGGCAGGACACTGGAGGATTTCAAGGGCTTTCCAAAACCTGGACACAACACTGGCTCTGAGTATAGGCATGACCATACTGGTTGAGAACATGTTTCCCATAGTCTCACTGAATCTGTGGAGCAACAGATTGGGTGAAGGTTATTCCAGATCAGTGGTGCTCAACCTCTGCAAGTCTCCAGACATTTGAATTACAACTCCTTGAATACCTGACCACTGGCCATGCTGGCTGGGGCTGAGATCCAGCAACGTCTGATGACCCAACATGAATAACAGCTGCTCTAGAGTGTCCCTTCACTGCTTCTTATTCAAACAATGGTTAAAAGGAAGAACATGTTATTTTATTTATATCCTGCCTTTCTCCCAATTCGGGACCCAAAGTGGGTCCCCTAGTTTAACATTAGCATATAACGAAGTTCAACCTAGAATGCCAGCTAGGGAAGGAAATGAAGGGCAAATTACTGCCAACAGCCCAAGGCTCTCAATTCTGGAACTAGTTCTATTGCAACAACAGGGTCTACAAATATAGCACCTACCCCTTGTGAGCAAAAACAGGAAGGTTAGGGATTTCAGGACAAAATCTCAGATATTAAAGGGGGAAAATGTTCAAAAATTACAAGATGAAAGTACAGAAATTTGCATTTTGGTTATCTGTCCAATCCTCCAAAGCAAGCCAAGTATTCCTGAGACAGCCAAGTGTTGTTCCTCTTGGGGAGGGTGGATTTGGATTATAAACTTCATGTCCCGTCTACCCACCCACACAAATGGGCATTTAATAAATTGTCAGGAACCACACAAAGAATTTGACATCCTAACAACTGGTATCCCAGACACCCTCACAAACTTGCAGATTCTCAGTGGAAATCCCTGGCAAACGCCTGCAGATAATTTTCATGCAGGCTTCAAGAAAGAAGTTTAAAAATTCCTAGCCTGACTCAGTAAAGCATTTGTCTCTGCTAAGCTGTCCAAGCCCCAATACACACACACACACACACACATAGAGAGAGAGAGAGAGAGAGAGAGTTTGGCAGTGGTTGTGTTCCAGGGCTGGTAATACAAGCCATGAAGCGAGCTGCCAAGACAAGCAACGAAATGAGCCAGGCCCCATTTCATTGGCCACTATACTTTGCATATGGCCCTGGAACCAGCCAAGAGAGTGTTCTCACCCACCTTGAGGGCATAGGAGACCCTGTGTTTTCAAATACACCTCCACAGGGCCTTCATTAAAGGAAAATGGAAACATAATGTGGCTGCTGCCTGCTCTTTTCTCTCACTCACTCACTCTTTCTCTCTTGGTATTTCTTCTTCCTCTCCAATTTGATCTCCAACCTATTTCCCTACCACCAGAGGCAGGAGTGGGGAACAGAGAAAGAACTGCCTTCTGGAATGAAGTGCAGAACTCCACTTCATGCCTGATTGCTAAAGTGGACTTAGAACTGCCTCTGTTCAGTCAGTCTCTGGGTCTCCTTTCTTCTCCATGTTTAACTGGAAGTACTGGAAGGAAGAGAAACATTCATAGAATAGTACATTTGTGGCATGGGTCACAAAACTGAAAATGGTTCAGACAAAGCTGAGAACTGCTTGCATTGAATTCACACAGTTCTTAATGTGTGTTAGTTATCACCCTGTACAGACCATTGTTGTGTAAAAGAAAGCTATCTACAAAAAATCTATCATTGCTGGTCCACACTATGCATGATCCAATGCCTGTGTTTTGATAGATTTATAGTGTAGGATCATTTATTCCTCTACATAATCCCCAGCAAATCTGCACAGTCTGGACATTTATTTTTTACTACAAATTTATTTTTTTACTACAACCAGAATTCCCCAACAAGGCTCCTGAGCAACCCACCCTGGAGGGTTCTGGAAGCAGTAGTCATAAAAAGATGATAAAATAAAACATCTTGCTGGTTCAGAGGACAGAGGTTTGCTTATATACTCTCAACTAAGCTAAATATAAAGTTTCTTGGACTGTATCAAAAGGTGTAATAAGCCCAGGATTTAGTTAAAAACAGCAGGCAGAAGTCCAGCATTTGGCAAATAAATACCCAAAAATGCTGGAAATACGCTGCCCTGGGAAGATGCTCTCAGCACTGCATGTGAGTCTGTAAAACCTAACCTGCCTGCCTGCCTGTCCTCCTTAACATACCAGAAAAGGTGTGGCTAAAATAACAAGACATGCCCAAAGCTGCGCAACTTGCAAGCCTTGGAAATCATTTTCCAGCTCCTCCAGGCAGGGCCTAGTCCAGACACTATCATAAGCAGCAAGTCCCTTCCCTGCCCCCAAAGGAGAAAATACAGCCACTTAGACTATCTTTTCTGCTTCACTAGACACATGAATAGAGGGGGATGCATACACCCACAATCAGTCACACAAGGGCTCTCATGGGCAAGAAGGGACAGCAAGAATGTATACAACTAGCAACAACAGTGGGAAATAAGGAGGGGCAGGAAGGCATTAATTATTCTTTATCACATAGCAGCCCTACACAACATCCAACTGCAGCCCATCACAACTTTCACACACCAATTTTAAATGGATACCATTTGCAGCCCTTTCCTAAGCTCTGCAAAAAATACAGAAAAGTTCCAGTTTTACAGATCCCACTCCCAATCAACACAGTCAGCAGATTTTTGGAGATGCGGTCCAAAAAAGTATTTTCTCCATGCTCTCCCTTTCTGTTGGGTGGGTGGTCCCAGCCCCTGCCCAAGGCTAGAGTGTAGTTGATAGCAATTTTCATGCTTAGTGCAGCCACCTTGCACAGCCCACCTTCATGGGTGTAAAATATTGGGGGTGAGGGATGCAAGAAGCTTGTGTGCTACTTCCACACAGATGACATTGTGGAGTGGGCAGTGGAAGAAGTAACAGAGCAAAAATTGGAGAGGAAAGAAGGAAGGGGAAACTTTTAAGATGAAATATGCATGAGGGTGGGGAAAGAAAAGGAGCAGACCAAATGGAGCAAAAAGACCTCTAATGCTGCAGAATGAGAAAGGAAGGGGATGCTGGGATGGAACAGGATTAGCCACAAATGTGGGAGGTGTTTTGTTTTTTAAAGAAAACACTGAATTAAGACAGCAACCAAGACATTTTTCTGTGGCTAACAAAACAATGGCTCTCCAAATGGTCTGATATGTTGATGCTCATTAAAGGGTCATCTTAGGTCTCCGATCCATTCTACACACCTACTGTTCTCCCTCTTCTTGCAGCTGATCTAATCTAAATACTGAGATACTAAAATTTTGCTAGAGAGGCTTACCTTGATGGAATGGGACAGATTAGTTAATTCCTCCAGAGTCCTTTTCTAACCCAAATTCCCAGGCCACACAAAAAGAGGAAGGCACCAGAAGCAGGAATGGGCATAGGCCACCACAGTATTCTGACACCTCATAGGCTGTGTCTGCACTGCAGAAATAATCCAGGTTGACATCACTTTTATTGCCATAGCTCAGTGCTAGGGAATCCTAGGATTTGTAGTTTATTTTGCCACCAGAGAGCTCTGACAGACAAGGCTAAATGTCTTCCAAAACTCCAATTTCCAGAATTCTGTATAGCACTGGCTGCATCCACACTAAGGAAATTTATTTCTTTATTGTATTTATACCCTGCTGTAGCTGCCATAGCTCAATGCTCTGGAATCCTGGGATTTGTTTGTTGTGGCACCAGAGCACTCCAATGGAGAAGGCTAAATGATCTCTCTCAAAACTCCAGTCATGGCAGTTAAAATGGTGTCAACCTGGATTCTTTCTGCAGTGTGGACGCAGCCTAATAATAATAATAGTCTTTCACACATACCCTACAAACATGCATATTTCCCAGTTCACCCCCAGGAAGAAACTGGAAGGGACAGCAAAACCTCCTCCACCTCCTCTTCCACTGCCCCCCTAAAGATGAGGAAGTCAGGGTGGCTACTGAGGAGTAACTAAACTGCCCAAGATGGGTGAGTCTCTTCTTTTTTCCCCCCTCAGGGCCACTGGGGTGAGGGATAACCTCATATATTATTTGTTTGTTCATTTGTTTGGAGTATTTATACCCCGCTCTTCTCCCACAAAGGCTCTCAGAGCGCCATTGGGGCGAGGAGTAACTACCTGGCCAAAGTAAAAGAGTTGAGTCTCTTCAGACCTCAGACCTCTTCAGGCCTTTAGACCTCAGGGCCACTGGTCTTTTTTTCAGGGTCTCTGGGGTGAAGAGTATCTAACTTGGCCAAAGTAAAAGAGATGAGACTCTTCTTTTTCCACAGGGCCACTGGGGTGAATGAGGAACAACTACCTTGGCAAAGGGAAAAGGGGTAAGTCTCTTCATTTCTCCCTCTGGGGTAAGGAATCCCTCTTCTTTCTCCTCAGGGCCACTTGGGTGAGGAGTACCTAACTTGCCTATCAAGGGGAAAGGGGGCAAATCTCTTTTATTTTCCCTCTTAGGGCCACTGGGGTGAGGGATAATTCATCTTTTCCCCCCTCAGGGCCACTGGGATGAAGAGTACTTAACTTGACCAAGGGAAAAGGAGTGAGTTATCTTCTGTTTTCCTCCTCAAGGCAACTGGGGTGAGGAGTCCCTCTTCCTTCTCCCCAGGGGCAACTATCCCTGGCCAAAGGAAAAGGGGCGAGTCTCTTTTAGACCTCAGAGTCTCTTTTAGACCTCAGGGCCGATGGGGTGAAGAGTAACGACCCTGGCCAAAGTAAAAGAGGCGGCTCTGTCCTCTTTCCCCCCTCAGGGTCCCTGGGGTGAGGAGTAACTACCTTGGACAAAGTAAAGGGGGTGAGTCTTTTTCTGTT
>CM034701.1:42166220-42183784 GCA_020142125.1 Phrynosoma platyrhinos
TGTTTCTTGGTCATAAGCTGTGGCATGACCAAGAAATATTTTTATCTTCTTGGGATCTAGGAGTAACATGAATTCTGCAAATAAAATGGAAATCTTTCCTATCATTTTCTGTCCCCTGTAAGGCTTTGCAGAATGATTGGCTGTGTCTAGCCACTGTGCTATAAAGTTTTTGCAAACTATCCCTCCTTGCAAGTTCCTTCTGTATGGCTTGAGTCACCAGCTCCCTCTGCTTAGTCAAGCAAGTACTGAACTGAGGGGAAAAACTAGTTCTTTCAAGTCATCTCTTTGGACAATTTTTTTTTCCTTCTGTAACTTCCCATATGAATGGGGGAGAATCATCATCATTAGTGTGGCAGTGACTTTGACAATGCAACATCCTATATTTTTCATGCATACTTTTGCTGGCATAGATATTGAAATAGAATAGGAAGCAATAGAAAAATGCTTTGCTAAAACATCATTTTCAAATAGAGTGTCCTTCACGCATAAAAAGATACATAAAAGAGAGGAGGGAAGCTACCCTGCTAGTGCAACATCAATGATAAAAGAAGGAGAAAGCAAGTTGAAACCCATGAGAAAAAAAATCATAGTACGTTTTAATGGAAGTTGTGGAAAAGTTTCTGCCAATTAATGCAACCCTTGATTGTAAAACCATATGCAGAGCAGGGGGCTTCAGTGCATCCATACTGCTGTCCCATAGTTCCAGAGTTTGGAAAAGTTACCTTCTTTAAATGCAATTTTCAGAATTCCACGCAACTGGCCATGCTGACTCTTGAGTCAGGGCGCTGTCATCTCAAAAAGGAAGGTTTCCAAGCTGTGATTATGCATCTACACTGTAGAAAGTATGCAGTTTGATACCAGTTTAACTGCCATAGCTCCATCCTACAGAATCCTTGGATTTGTTGTTTTTATGAGACATCAGCATTCTTTGGCAGAGAAGGCAAAAAACCTTGTAAAACCCAGAGGGGCGGTATACAAATAAATCGTATTATTATTATTATTATTATTATTATTAAAACTACAAATTCCAGGATTCCGTAGGATGGAGCTATAGCACTTAAAATGGCATCAAACTGCATTATTTCTACAGTGTAAGCACACCATGTGGAAGACTAACCTGAAAACCCAGTAGTGATGGCAACAAACCTAACTTTAAAAGTGGATGAGACAAATGCATGGGTGATCAAACTACCAATGACTATTAGTCAATGGCAACTAGTATTTACTCCAGTTTCCATGGCAGTATACCCTTGAATACCACTTCCTGAGGAACAAGAGGGAGATCACGCTATAGGACTCATGTTCAGTTCGTACAGTTGCCAGACTGAAAACTAGAGATGGCTCCTGTACCTTAATGGTTGTGGTAATTTCAGCAGATGTGGTTTGTTATCTGGTTGCATTAGAAGCAACATCTGCTGAATTTCCCTCTTCAAATATTAAAGGAACAGTAGCCCTTCCAGTTTTTATTCAGGCAACTCTAGCTGGTGACCTTTGAATAGCTGTCTGGTTGGTCACTACTGAAACAAGATGCTGGACTAGATAGATCCAGCACTGCTCTTCTTCAGTTCTCATAGTGCCGCCAGTTTCCTACATCTCTGAGCCTTTCATTCTTTATCTTCTGTTCTTTAAAAGTCCTGAAGGCTGAGCAAGTGTCTGATTCAAAACACTGAGCAAATCCTATGAGTGTGTTGCATACCCCTGAAGCTATCTATTGGTCCAAGATAAAGGGCCTTGGGCACCTGGTTATGTCAAGAAGCCAAATGTGGACAAAACAAAACTCCTTTCAAATAGATTCCAGGAGCTACTAAAGCAATCACACATTTGCTTTTCTGAGGAAGGGGGTTTAAACCTGAGCCTCAGAGCATTTGACTGCAAATGGTATTTTTAAATGTAAGCAGATTAAAAGCATGATTTAAGTGTTGCTGTTATTGTTAACTGCCCTTGAGTTGATCCTGATTCATGGTGATGCTGTGGATGAGATATCTTCAAGCCCCCCATCCTCCACTGCTCTGCTTAGATGCTGCAAATCCAGACCCATGACCTCCTTGACACAGTATCCATCAGATGTGTGCTCTTCCTCTCTTTCTACTACCTTTCCTAGCATTATTGTATTTTCTAATGAGTTGTGCCTTATGCGGCCAAAGTATGACAGCCTCAGTTTCATCATCTTGGCTTCCAGAGATTACTGGCTTGATCTGTTCAAGGACACATTTGTTTCCCTTTTTGGCTGTCCACTGTATCTTCAGCACTCTTCTCCAGCACTACATCTCAAATAAGTTGATTTTCTTCCTATCTACTTTCTTCACTCTCTTGCATCTGTACATTGTGATGGGAAATACAAATGGCTTGGAGGATTCTAACTTTGGTTTTCACTTGTATATCTTTACTCTTTAGTATCTTGTCTAGTTCCTTCATGGCTGTCCTTCCCATTCCTAGTCATCCTCTGATTTCTTGACTGCAGTCTCTGTTCTGAACAATGCTTGTTCCAAAGTATAGGAACTCTTTAACTATTTCAATTTCCTCATTGCCTAGGTTCAATTTATATTTCTTCCATGGTCATTATGTTTGCTTTCTTTTTATTCAGGATTTGTACTTTCATCTTTGACATTCCTTAGTAATTTTCTGAGTCTGTGCTCTTTTCTGCTAGTAATATAGTGTTGTCCGCATATCTAAGATTGTAGATGTTCCTTCCTCCTGTCTTCACACCTCCTTCTTTTGAGTCTAAACCTGCTTTTCTTATGATATTTTCTGCATGCAAAGTGAACAAATAGCATACATTTCAGCAAACAAATGGATTCAAACAAGCTGCCAATCTAAATGTTGCTCTCTCCCTTTAATAAAGAAACCACTTTGTGTCACACTCCTAAAATTTCCTCATTGTAGTCAGCCTTCCCTAACTGACCCCCAGATTTATTGGACTATAACTGTCATTGCCACCAAATGCTAGGATTTGAGTTGTTGGCTGCCAAAGATGGAAGCTGTAGTCAACCACATTTGGAGGGCAATGGGTTGGAAGAAGCTAAAGCTACTCCTCTTTGTTGTTCTTGTTCCTTATATGTTATTTCTTACCAACCTGCCACAATTCTCCCATATTTAATTGTCATTAACATCTGTGGGTCCTCAGGAAATTATGATTCTAAAATATTATATGGTGTAAGTTTTTTTAGGATTGCATTTTTTAACCAATTATATTTGCATTCCATATACTTTTATGATAATTCTGTAAACCACATTGAGTGTGTTAGCAGCAGAATGTGTGGATTATCAAAATAAAACAAGAGATATATCATTTTAAATCTTCACCAGGGAGTAGGATTTTGGAAAGACCCAGTTCTTGATTATGAAGCACAACAGTTCCTGTTTTGACTCTGAGCAATCCTAATGTCAATTCAGTCTTAGACTGATGCTTCTCTAGGGACAGAGAAAGAAGATTTTTTTTTGTTCATTTGTTTCACTTCCCTAGTCTACTGGGTTTGTGACACACTTCTTATCCCAGAGATTGGAGCTCATTTTCCAGTCCTGGTGAGAAGGCAAAAATCTCAGTCTGGACCCCAGTTTTCAGACTAACCATGGCTCACAGATTCCACCAATAGACTGTATCTAGAAAGATTGCTTTCTCACACCGTCCATGCAATTAAATATATTCACTTCTATTCCTCTCTGCCCCTATGCATATGAAGTCCATTTTTATGACATGTTGCAGTTGTGTCTCAGTGACCGTGGTTTTATGCTAGCCCCGCAAAGTGTTGTTGCACCCATTCTTTGTTCAGGGGGGAGGGGGGGCACTGGAGTAGTATATGAAAAGTTGACAACCTTGCCATATAGATCAGATTTTTAATCCGGCCTCCTGCTGGATTGGATTCTTTTTAATAAAATGCAGTTTGGTAGAGTTCTGTAAAGCTGACTATAGTAGCAATGCAATTAATTAATGGGCATCTTAAGTAAAAGGAGAGGATCTAATGGTAAATGGAAAGGCATCTTCCATACACATTGCCTAATCACTGATGGAGAGCAAACATACCACTGAGAAAGAGTAGATATGTAGATCTAGCATACAGATTTCTTAGAATTCAGGTTTGCCAGCTAGTTCGACCTGGTGCATAGGCCTTGCCCCCATTCCATCACCAGAAAATGCTAGAGCCGTTCTCTGATCTCCTTATGCAACGTATATACTTCCCTCCCTCCATCAAAGACCTCTTCTCTTCCTCTCATTTTTTACACAGTCACTACCATCTTTAAAGAATGAAAAGTCATTAATGAGATGATGACAGTTTTTCCCTTACATCTAAGCAATCCAACCCCATGTAGACTGTTTAATGTGCTGACCTTTTGTGCAGTCTACTAATGTCAACTCTGACTGGTTATGCTGGCTAAAGGATTCTGGGAGTTGTAGTCCCTAACAGAAACTTGTCTGATGGGAGCTAGGAAAGCTGCCCAGCAGTGGTTCCTATCCTTTGAATTGGAAGAGTGGCCAGGGAATTAACATAAAACTGTCTGCCTCCAAATCATCTGCTCTGTGATAACTGAACTATGTTCTGTCCCTCAAACTTTTTTTCTTACCATGGCAATTTCTTACAGTTTTTCAAAACATTACTTTACCTACATACCTGTGCTCTTTCTCTCAATAGCTCACTGAATTCACCCATTTGTTTGTTTGTTTGTCTGTTTTATGATGAAACAAACCATGTTTCATCAAAAAAGATAACATGTCAGTTGACAAAACAAAGCAAATATCATAAATACAAGAATAAAACAGACAACAGGGCATCCAGAGTTCAGCAGAGCCAGAAGTAAAGATCAGTGGGGCTTCATGAATAGGTACATTTTGGCTAATGGACTAAACAGATGCATTGTAAGTGCCTGTCATATCTCTAAAGTAGAACAGATTAATAGCTGTTTACTCTTAACTGTTATTGTGGTTATCTGGAAAAAATAGAAAGAGGTTTGCTGACGTGGGCTCTAACTTGTTTTCTAAATACTGCTAGTCTACTAAAATACATGATAGCAAAGGTGTTGCCCTAGGTGTTAAGAAACCTAAGAACTGACATCCAGCCTTCCTTAGCCCCAATAGAGAGACAGATCCAAAAAGAATGGTAGTATCATATCGGTGGAGTACCAGTGATTCACAGCAAGGGTGGAGAAACTATTTCCTATTGAGGTCCATGTTACCTCAATGAAAAATTAATGCAGTCTGGATTTCAGCATGGATGGGATCTAACAAAAGTAGGCAGGTTCATGCCCAAAGAAGGCAGTGGCAGAGTATAAAGACCAAGGTCTATATGAAAGCTCTTGGATGAAATGTAGCCCGTGGGCTACGGGTTCTTCACCCTTGGTGTATACGTTTATCATGAATCTGATAAATGCTGACCATAAATACTCAGGCCAAAGTAAATTATTTAGTCTTAGATGCGATTGGTACCTTTGTACCAATTGGTACCTTAGAAGCTAGAGATTCATTAGCACACAGCATTTGTATATACCAAAGTGACTAAAGCAGAAGTCAATCTGCTGAAGACAACTTAATAAGTTGATAGAGGAAATAGATTAATTAATGGCTATTTAGTAATTATGACAGTAGTACAGCTTTGAATGCCAGCTGTTCTGAAATCCAAGCCAGAGGGCATCCCATGGACCACTTGATGAATAAAATGTTGGACTAGCCAGGTCTTTGGTGTGGTTTAGTATGGCTCTTATGTTCTTACATGCAGACCAAAAGCCTTATTGCTTGACAAAAAAAAAAGCCAAGAGGCAGCAAGAGAGAAGCGGCTTTATCCGTGTCTCTCCAAATGCTGTCAAAGCACTTCTTTTCGCTTCCCAAGGGAGATGATCATAAAAACATGTTTTTTGTCACAATGGAAAAGGCACACTTTTATGACTGTCTCTTGCTGGAAGGAGAACGGAAGTGCTACAACAGCATACAGAGAGACAAGGAGAAAGCCATTTCTCTATTGCTGCCTCTTGGCTTTGTCTTGCAATAAGACTCTTGATCTTATGAGATGCCACATCAGTAGAGCAACTCAGAATAGAGATTAACAAATTCAGGCTGCCTTCACTTCCCATTTCCATTAGGCTGATTATGAAGCAGTAGAACACAACTGTACTGTCCTAATACATGTGGAAAGACAGGCCATTGAAATAGTCTATCTTTAGTTACTTGATACTTCTTTGTTGCTACTCTGGAATGACTAAGGCTAAGCAAATGAGTAAGCAGCAGGATCCATGATGAGCCATGTAAAATGGAAATAGAGACAAATCACATTTTTCCCAGTAATAAAACCCAACAATTTTGAGAGTTTTAAGGAAATGTCATTAATCTTAGCAGAACACGGTGGTGACAAAAAGTATGTAAACCCTTTAAGATATTTCCAGCCTAAAATGTTATGAGATCTTAATCTAATTCACAATACTAGATTAAAAAATAGATTGCCTAATTAAACAACTGACATATAAACAAGATACATTTTCGACATTTATCTACCCACAGCTGATTCAACGTCCGATATCCACATGTGAAGAAGTATGTGAACCTTTAAATTCAGTACTTCATGGCACTCCCTTGAGTAGCAATGAATTCAAGTAAGGTTTTTTTTGTTACTGTTGGTCCACATCTCATATTGGTTTTGAGGGATTTGGACACAATTTCTCCTTACACTCCTTACAAAACTACTTACACTCAGTGACATTTAGGTCTTCCCAGCATGAACAGTTTCTGGTCCTGCCACTGTATTGTGATGAGCCTTAGCTCTGGACTTGGTCTATGCCATTCTAAAACATGATATGTATTTTTCTTCTGTAGCTATTGCTTGACAGATCTTCTTGTATATATGCTTGTCTGGTGCATAACTATTTCCAGCTTTTGGATAGAAGGCCTGACATTCTAGAATTTCCCAATTTGTTGTTTTTGTTGTCAATCACCCTCAAGTCAATCTTGAAGCATGGCAACCCTGTGGCTGAGAGATCTCCAAGACTCCTTGTCCTCCACTACTCTGCTTAGTTCCTGCACATTCCTACCTATAACCTCCTTAATAGAGTCCATCCATCTAGCCTTCCTCTCTTTCTACTTTCCTCCACCTTTCCTAGCATTGGCACATGTGCGGAAAGGCACACCCTCAAATATCAAAGTCCTAAGCCATATATGACTTTAAATGTCACCACAAGTACATTGTACTCTGACCAGAAACATGTTAACAGCCAGTCTAATTCTTTTAAGACTGGCATTATATGCTGCCTAGGCAGCAGTCAAGCTGCTGCATTTTTCACTATCTTTAGCTTCTGAGTCCTCTTTAAGGGAAGCTCCACATAGAGCACATGAGAGTAATTTAGGATAGGATAACAGTTGAAATCAGTGTTTGCTTTTGCCAAACATAATATTTGTATTTTAGGCTAAAAGGTTATATCTTTGGTTCATCAGCCCCGAGAAAATTGTTCCAGCAGTCTTGGGGATCATCTGTAATCTGAACCAAATTTCAGATGAACACTGAGAACAGTGGTTTCCTCCTGACCTTCTTTCCATATCATCACTCTTGTTTAATCTTTCCTAATTACTGGATCATGAACACTCATCTTAGGCAAGGTGAGAGTGGCCTTCAAATCTTTGGGTATTATACTTTCATCAGTAGTTGTGCCAAGTCTTTGCTGTTTTTTTACTAATAATACAGTGTCATTAGCACATCTTAAATTGTATAGGTATAAGACACCTATTCAGAGTAAAGGTTACACATCTAGATGATGAAATATTGTGGCACACCTATTTCTTTTAGCGTAATCTATCGTTTTTCATGATCTACACAATCAAAAGCTTTACTGTAATCTATAAATCACAGACTGGCTTTCTTCTAAAATTCTTTGGTGCATTCCATTAGCTATTGTATGTTTGTAATATGATCTCTAGTACCTGTTCCTTTTCTGAATCCAGCTTGGATATCTGAGGCTCATTCCCACTATGATTTAAAGTGATTTGCTGATTGGTTTATATGTGCCTCGTTCATACTGGAAGCGGTTTCAGAGTTGACTACATTCAGTCTCAATCACGCTGAAGTGAGGCAAATGCAAAAAAAAAATCACTCTTTTTGAAGATGGATCTTTTAGTGGTTCTTTTGAAAAGATTTGCATTACAAGCATATCCAGGCATGTCCAACAAGTGTGAATGATGCTTGGATCTTCAATCGAATCTCCCTGGAGTGGAGGGACTAATGGCAGAGGTTTGGCAGAGGGATGTGACCCATTTCTCCCCTGGGTTTTTAGGAAATCCGCCATTCCACCCACCCACCCCAGCACTGCCTTTGTGCTGTCTTTTTATGGCAGTGGTTGCTTTCTTTTAAACATTGCCAAGTGGACCCTGTGAATCTCACTGGTCATGACCTAGTTGTTTTTGTTCCCCCCCCCATTCTGCCTAAATACTTTCAAGAGGTTAGACAACTTTGGGGGTGCTTTCCTGGGAGGGGAGGGTAGCATGTTTTTTTAAAATAAATATATTGACAGAATCTGCAATCTTTCACAGTTCTGTAGGATCTCTGTTGCGAGTAATGGTGTCCTGAAGGGAATTCCTCACTGCTCTGACATGCATTGAACCATGGATGCCTACCACAGATGTCAGGAGGGCGGGTGTGACCTATGGGTGCATGATATAGTTTATTTTTAAAAAATAATAACAGTATATGCACTCCATTGTATTTGCATGGATTTACTTTTATGAGCCATTGGTTCCATGCTGAGAATTCCTCCCTGGCATGGCAGCTCCAGTTCACATAGAGGCATCATGATGGCCACATATGTAGGTTGGAGGGGGGATATGGATGGAAGGCCGGTTCCACAGGTGCAATATGGGAGTCATCCCTGGCATCTGTCATACAGGAATGGAGGGCATTCCCAGCTGGTAAAGGGTTTCTGGTGCCAACCCATGCCCTCCCACCTTTGTGCCCTTTTTGTGCCCACCCCTAAATCCCTGGCACAGTGCCATTTTTATAAAGCCTCACAAGCGATAGCAGGAGTTATCAGCTCCATAGCATTGCAGACCCCTTTTAAATCCACTGGCTGGCTTTTTTTCCTCCACCCTTCCAGTACCATGGCAGATTCTTCAAAAAAAAGGTGGGAGGGGAATTGCTTGAAAATGGGAGGAGACGATCAATTTGATAGCTCTTTGGGGCCAGGAGGCGATCCAGATGCAGCTGAACCATAGTCACCACAATATAGATATTTATGAAAATATCGCCATCAAGATGAGGGAGAGAGAGCATGATAGAACTGGCTCAGAATGTAGGACAAAAGCTAAGGCTATGAAGCGTAAATTTAAGATGACTAACCAGCTTGCTAACAGGAGCAGGACTGGAGCAATAACCATGCCCTTCTTTCCAGAGCTGAAGGAGATTTTTGCTAGAGATGCAAAAGTTAAGGCCAAAAGGGTAACATCAGCAACAGAAGTAGTGATGGTCTTGGGTGGAACTACTCATCAGGAAACCAGCATGGCACCACATCAGCATCAACAGCCGCCGGAGGGCTCTGAAGAGCTATTCTCTCAAGGTAAATTAAATTAATATTTCAGTGATAAAAGAATCGATTGGTTGGATAAATGCATGGCACATAGGGGGAGCCCTTATTTTCCTAATATATGGGCCTCTACAGACGGGCGGCCATGGGCCGTCCCGAAAAGCTACAGATTGGTACCGAGGCTGCCCCATGCCTCAGCCCCGATCCACCCTTATGGCACCTCTGAAAATGAGCAGTAAAATAGCGCTCCTTTCAGAGGAGCCAAAAGGGGTGCTGGAAGAAGCGCCAGGCACCTCTTCCACACTCCTTCCGGCTCAGCATGTCCAGACGCTGAGCCAGAAGGACGTCATCGGAGCACCCGCCGTATGCAACAGCGGGCACTCCAATGATGTCCTTAGGAAGAGGTTGGGGCACCCGGCATCCGGCTGCCCCTCCCCTTCCTGGGACTGAAGACAGCGCTTTTTGCCATCCGTATCCCCCCATATGTTTCAGTTTAGTTTTGTAACATGGATGAAGAAAAGGCCACTACTGCAATGCTGGTTTTTATAAGTGACCATGTACTGTGATGGGGTGTTCTTTACTTGCAGCTGTTTGTAATGTGTAGCACTGCAAATTTATTCACTTTTATTGCAATAAAGAATATTTGAATCTCCTTTCTGCTTCAACTCAAATTAAAACTTATTAGTCAACATTCTCCATCCAAATGTCAACTTGAGGATGATCCATTTTACTGGGACAATAAATTAGTTCTTGCTATACATCTACCACTCCTCCTCCTTGTAGATTTCCAAGGGGAGGAAAAGGAATTAATTCTGTTCACAATCAAACCCTGTGGAACAAGATGATGATGCCACTTGTGGAGGAACCAGCTGCTAGCCCCAGTGATGAGAACCAGCATGGGCCTGGAACATCTCTGTCCACAGAACCAAATGGTTGGTACCTACCCCTGGATGTTCTTGCAGTGGGATTTTGGGATGGGTGGTACTTGCCAATGCCTACAGTGTCTTTCCTACATTTGCTTAGGACTTTGAACAGTTGGCTCTTATATGTCACAAGTATTGGTGCTCTACTCATAATTTTTAATTGTTTATTTTCTTCCTCAGTGAACATCATGGCCAAACAAAGGGCTACACTGACCCCAGCTGAGTGACTTGCCATGATCCAAAGAAAGCAAGATCGAAGCACAACAGAAAAGACTGCTGAAAAACAGATGCAGCATTCCTCTAGTCAGCTTAACCTTCTCCTAAACCATATGAAGAAGCAAACTGTGAGACATGAGGCTAAGGATGAAAGGGATCTGCAATTTAGGTAAATGGAACTCCAGAGTAGAGAAAGAGACAGAGAAAATAGAGAAAAGGACAGGGAAAAAGACCGCCAAAATACAGAGATGTTTCTTGCAGAAACAAAAAGTGAATTTAATGAGCTACTAAATGTTTTAAAGGACCAAACTCATGTCATGAGGGACCTCACAATTTTTGTGATAGCAAACAATAGAACAGCTCAGGGAGAGGCAAAAGTGGTGAAGAGGTGAAAACTAACTGCTCAGCCCTCCCTCAATGATGGGGTAGAGTAGATCTCAACAGTCTCTCAGCAGAGATATATTGTTATATATGCAAAGGACATCACCTCCTGCAAGTGAATGTGTTGGAAATGTAAATTATTGCTGAACTCCAAGATAGGGAACTAAAATGTTGCAGTGCAGGCAGACAAGGGTCTTCTGTATAGGTGGAAGAGTGCACCCATCACTTCATCAGAGGCTGAGAGAATGTGACCTCTCATGCAGATGCTATGTCCTGCAGCGCTGCCACCCAAATCACAAGGAAGCAAGGTTACTCTGTTGATGCTAATGTTAGCACAATAGCACCCACCCACAATCCACCAACCCACGACTATAGGCAAAAGTGGCCACAAGGGAAAATTAGCACAGAACCACAATTACTGTGAACAATCTCTTTATTATGGACAGGGAAATTGCAAGGTGTAGTGAAGCACCTAAGGAACTGGGGCTCATTGCCCTTGCCAGTGGCAAAAGAAATCAATGAATGCTTCTCTTGAAGCTTTGCCCTCTTTCATTTCCTCGATCTCACTAAGGAAGAAGGTGTTGGCAGCATTCACTGTGTAGACTGCAGATTGAGGAGAGCGGCATGTCAGTACCTCACCTCAGACTCAACTACATTGTGTAATATCACGCATATAGAAATGACAGAGTTCACATTTTCCTCTGCCACCTCTAAGGGGGCTGTGATGCTTGTTGTACACTGCCTGCCGAGGGTGCAGAGAACCTTAAATGGTATCATGACCCATGGCTTTATGGGATAGGCAGCATCAGTCAACAATAGTGGTCCTACTTGTCACCCAAAGATTGTCACTGTGGGGTTCCTAGGAACATAGACACCTGCCTTCAATGCGTCATAAATAGGGGACTGGCAAAAAACAAGAGCCATGATTGCTGCCTGCCGAGCTGGTCACAAGGTCTATGAACTCCCAGTATGGTCACATGTCCTCTGCAAGAGCATGGAGTATCTATTTTTCCTGTTGATGAACTGATGCACTGATGCAATGATTTGATAGTGGCAGTCATCCACAGCATCGATCACTTGTGGAAATCCCATCGCCTCAAAGCCAGCCATCATCTGTAGGCACAATAGAAATGTAAAAGTGACAATCAGTAGTGTGCACAGCAAAGGCAACACTTACAAAGTAACACAAAGCTACAAACACAAAGTACAAATTCAGACACAAAGTAATTACAGTCAGCAACAAATGCTCACCTTTCTGTGGTCTCCAAGGTACACAGTCTCCCGTAGCAGCAGCACCTCCATGACAATAACCATTCAGATAAAAGCTTTGCAGGATGTGGACTTCCCAACCCCAAAATATGTAGCAGCAGTAGACTATAAACCTTGGTGTATCAGCAACTACACAGCAACAGCAACCCATTTCTCCACTGACATGGCCCAGCGCAGACAGCTGTCTTGTCTTGTAAGATGTGGCTGCAGTTCTTCCACTGTCATATGGAAGACTCTTTGCAACATGTGGAACTGCTGCTTCCACATCTTGTCAGACCACATACTAGTGGCAAAAATGTCCCAAATTTGTGTGGATTTGGGGTAGCTCCACCATCTCCTCCTGGGCATAGATTCATAAAAGCTCTTAATAGCACTGTTAAAAATAGTGGGCTCACCCACATAGGAAAATGACATCAGGGGAAGCATCAGATCATTGATGTAGTCAAGTCGCCTCCTTCTCTGTGTATCAACACTCACATCATCCTCATCCTCATCCACATCCAAGGCTGCCTCCAAAGCATCAAGTCTGCAGAGACAAGTATTCCTCATCCAAAGGCAGATAGGAAATTGGATTGCAAGTATGTAAATATTGCTTGCAAAATGGCTATGGAGACATAATAATAATAATAATGATAATGATAATAATAATAATAATAATAATAATAATAATAATAATAACAATAATAATAATTTGTATCCCGCCTCTCTGTATAACACAACCAGGATGGCTTACACAATAAAACATATCCATGACCCTTGCTGGCAGACCACAAGGCTAAGTGAAAGGAAATACAGACAAAAGATGTGCACGGCCACATCTACGAGTGGTTGTGTTGCTGAAAAGATGCATGGTTGCATCACTGATGATGCATAGATGCACATTATATGATTGACACTTTAAAAAAATGGGATGGATCGATTGTGATCGATACTAGAGCATGCATTTTGAAGCGGCACAAATCTAGTGGGAACAACAATTGTGTAATCCATGGAATAAGGAAATAATTCGCTTCCATAGTGGGAACTACGCATCAACCTGAATCGATTGCATGACCCAGTGTCAATACAACTTGCAAACAGGTTTAAATGCAAGTGGGAATGAGCCTCTGGTATTTCCTACTCCATATATGGTAAAAGTCTTTGTAGCAGAATCTTACATTGCTTACATGGAGATGGACCAATAGTTACTATGATCCCTGTGTCCCTATACTGAGCATTTCCATTTTGTGAGTCATTGTGTATTTTTCCTATATTTTTTGGCTGATTTTTGTAAGAATTTGCATAGATATAGACTGTAGTTTTGTGAGACATTTAGCCTCCTCTGCCAGAGAGCTCCGGTGCCACAATAGACTACAATTCCAAGAATTCCCTTACATTGAGCCAAGGCAGTTAAAGCGGTCTCAAACTGGATTATTTCTGCAGTCTGTTTTGGACCTCTGTCTCTGAAACTTGAAACAACTATATTGATATACTATCTGTTCCTCGTGATTTATTTCTCTGAAGTCCTTTGATAGCAACTTTCACTTTATTTTCTAAAACTGTATGTTCTTTATTAAAAGGTGCTACTTTAAAGGAAAATGCCATCCTTTCTTTTATTTTTGTATAGTTCTTTGGTGTACTGCTTCCATTGTCTTTTTGTTTTGTTCTGATCATGCAATTCATTCTTCTGTTCGTCATATAGTATTCCTTGTTGTTGTGTACCTTCAAGTCATTTCTGACTTATTGTTATCCTAATGCAGATATATCATGGGGTTTTCTTGGCAAGGTTTGTTCTGAGGGAGCTTGCCATTGGCTTTTTCTGAGGATGAGATAGTGTGACTTTTCCAAGGCCATTCAGTGGATTTTCATGGTTAAGCAGGGATCCAGAGTCATAGTCCAACACCCAAACCACTATGCTGGTTCCTTACCATCCCTACTATTAGTTTAGATTTTCCTTCCATTTCTCAGAAATTGTGGAAGAGGTCTCTTGTTCTACCATTTTTGTTCTTTTCTTCAAGTCTTTGCACTGGTTATGATTAATAGTTCTCCTTGTCCCTACATACAAGTGCAAGTCATTGAACAGATTGCTTTCATGTTTCTGACCCTATTTCTCTCACCATTTACTTTTCTGTCTCATCTGTCCTTAACTGTTTGAAGAGTTTCATTAGTCAACCAACCAGGCTTTTCTTTCTTCCTGACTACTGATAATGTCTTTTTGCATTCTTCCATGATAATGTCTTTGGTCTCAGTCCAGAGTTCTTCTGGCTCCCAGGCAATTAGGCTTAGTAATGTAAATCTATTTTTTACCTAATCTTCAAATTCGACAGGAATGCTCTTCACATTGTATTTTGGAACACTGCTTGATTTTGTGTACTTCTTTAGCTTTGCTCGAATTTTTTATTTGGCCACTGTGGTTTATTTTTATTTGCCATTCAGGTATGTATTTTAGTTTAAATGGTTCAAACACATGGTCTTATCGTTGTAATATTTCACATTGTTTTAACCAATTTTAAGACATCTGGCTTTAATTGGTAAACTACTATTTGATGTATTTTAGATCTTTAAAACGATTGTTACTATGTATTGTTTTTAAGTGATTTTATTATAAGCTGCCCAGAGATCTTCAGATAGGGTGGAATATAAATGTTTTAAATAAATAAATAAAAACATAGCATTCTTTGACACTTCATGCAATGTTATTTTAATATTGTCACCAAAATGTAGTTCCTTCTTAGCTCTGACTTGTTGTTGAGTGCCTTCAAGTTGTTTCCAACTTGTGGTGATCCTAAAGTGAACCTATCATGAGGTTTTCTTGTCAAGTTTCTTCTGAGGGAATTTGCCACTGCCATCCTTTGGGGCTGAGAAAGTGTGACTTGCCCAAGGTCATCCAGCGGGTTTACATGGCCCAGTCAGGATGCAAACTTTGGTCTCCAGAGTCAAAGTCAACACTCAAACCACTGCACCACAGTAGCTCTCTGCTCTAATTTATATCATTCCAAAATCTACATTTCCATTATTTCAGTGCTTGCGTTGCAAGCTAAAAATAAAAGCTTGAGATTTTAGAGTGTTTTTTTGCAAGTGAGGTCTCATAAAGGAATCTACTTCCATTATTTTTATTTCAAATGTGAAATGCTGTGAGTTTTAAGATTACTATTAACTGTGGACAAACCGAGGAGCACTAAAGATTTCAGTAAAATAATCCCAGAGCAAACACCCTGCATTGTTCACACACTATTTGATCCTGGTCTAGTGATGGGCAGTGCAAAACCACATCCCCTTTTAGTTCTAGAGCAGAGATAGATTTGAGTCATGCCATAGTCCCAAGCATATTTTCAGTGTCAGAATTCAGTTTTAGAAGGCATGAATTTGAAGCAATGACAAGGAATGTGTCTTTTATCAGATGTAAAACAACCTTGTCTTTCACCAGTTAGTGACCACAGCAGCAACACACACACACACACACACTTGAGCTAAGTAGTTTTAGAAGAACTTCCAGACATACTTAATCCCTAGTACTTAATAGTTTAAAAATTAAGCTTTCTGTGGATAGCAATGACCAAATAGCAGAGCCCATTTTGTGGCCTAGTTAATATTTTAGAAGCAGAAGTATAAATGTCTGTTATGCACATCAAGCAATTACAGTAGGAATGTGATTTTTTATTTGTTTTGTTAATGAAAAAAGAACTCAGTGTGGAATCTGATAAAGTCTATATATGAAACAAGTTCTATAGAAGCCTTGTTATTCAATTTCCAAGTATATTTATAATATAATATTCTGCTTATTATAATATTCTGCTTATGCAGTTGGTTACAACTAGACATTCATGTCAAGGGACTACCTTTACCTTTTTCTTTTTTATAATTCTTATGCTGTATATTATATGCAACCTATGTTGTGTTGGCTTTTGTTTGTAATATACTTATCTTACTATAAGTATATATGAAGTTGCGGTTAGATGCTTTTTAATTTCTGTGACTGGACTACAATTTACAGAGTATGTCACCATTAGGGATGCCAGGTCAGGACTATCTTAGGCCCTGAGATTTGGTGGTTTTGAAACTGAGTGATGACCCCTTATGATGTTAGGTAGTGGGCCCTGGTGATATTACAAGGGGCAGAATCTGCTGCCGTCTTTAAGCATGACACATTAAGCAGCAGACACAATTGCCATTAAAATTAAATAACAAATGAACAAAATATACATACATATATACAGTGAAGGTAGTGCTCTCAATTTGAGGCCCTTGTCGCCAGTGGCATCACTAGGGGGATAGGGGGGTATGGACTGCACTGGGTGACACCCCAGTAGAGGTCCTCTTCCCACTTTGCCCCTCTCAGCTTTGTCATGGTAATGGATGTCTCCTCATGAAGCTGTCGCCACAACAAAAGAAAGGTCTGAGCATGCACTTTTGGCTGCTGCCACCACCTCCAGAAGCCCCCCACATCTGGTGACACCAGAGGTGGGGACGTCACTGCTTATCACATTTCAAAAGAAAGGCAAAAGCCAGCAGAACAGAAGCGGCTTCTGGCTTAGCTTCCCGCACAACATCGTAGCATCTCTGCTTTCCCTCCGGAGGGAGCCAGTGGTAAAGCGTTGCTTTTGCCAAACTGATTTTTCCAGCAGGACAAAAGCCATGCATTTACGATTGCCTCCCTTGGCAGTAGAATAGAAATGCTTTGTAGGCATGCTGGAAAGTAAGCCCGATGCCGCTTTTGTTTTTCAACTTTCTTTTGAAATGCGATAAGTCTCTGAGACTCTTCACTCTCACCCTGAGAACTGGAGAAGAGGTGAAGGTCCTGAGATCTGAGAACCCTGTTCATCATTGGCTGTGAACAGGCTATGATGTCCAAAAATATTTGGAGGGTCAAACGTTGCCCACGGCCAAGTATGTCATGGCTGGCTCTGATGGATCCCTTCTCTGAGTTGCTCACTCAGGCACCAACCTTGGGTTCCTGTCCAATCTTGCTCCACAGCTCTAAACCTCTCGCTGTGTTAGTAGGTGGGCCAAAAGTGATAATGGGGTGTGGTTTGTGATGACCAATTCTTTTGACCATTTAAATAAAAGGCTTCCAGACAGAGGTAACAACAACAAAACAACAAAGTTATGTTGATTAGCAGACAGGTTAAACATCCAGCATGTAGCTGGCTTATCACAAGCATTTCAGCGTAACAACTTAGTTATGATCAAAGTACTGTAGTTAATTGGTTCTCAACTCACTCCTATTCAACCAAATCTTTATTCCCAACTGGCCATATCCTGCTCTTATCATAATCTTATCCATTCCTATCTGCTCTCTGTCCCTATCTC
>CM034701.1:42184021-42203741 GCA_020142125.1 Phrynosoma platyrhinos
GCCAATCTGCAATGCAAGTGGCAAAACCAGCAAAGTAGTCCAGCACTTCCCAAACTGTTGATTACAGGAAAAACCACACCCAACTAAATGCATATGTAATGTAGCAGTGATTGTCATTATCCTGCTAATCTTCTGCCAGTTTTTGTCTGCATTGTATTTAGCTTTCTTTATAAGGTGTCTTGAGTTGGTATGATACAAAGAAAATGATGACAATGACAATGACGATGACGATGACGATGATGATGATGAATACCTGCATTCCTACATAGAATTACAGCATTATGCTTAGGACTCAAAACGATTGTCCATCAGATAGATCAATGAGATAGATTATCCAAAAAATAGATCTAAAGCATCTGTGATGGGAGAAAAATTCCACAAAATTCAAACTACTTTTCCTTCTAAAGCAAGGAATGTCCATATTATAATACTTTAATATATCTTGTTGTTGTTGTGTTTCTGTCATCAAGTCAGCTTTGATTTATGGTGACCCCATGAGTTAGAGTCCTCCCAGAGCAAGGATTATCAACAGCCTGGTTCAGGTCCTGCAAACTTAGGGTCATGGCTTTGTTTATTGAAAAAAATCCACCATAATGTGGTCTTCCTCTTTTCCAACTGCTTCCACTCTACTAAGCATTATTGTCTTTTACAAATGAGTCATATTATCTCATGATATGTCTGAAGTACAATAGCCCATTTAGTCATTTTGGCTTCTATGGAGAGTTCAGTCTTGATTTGGTCTCATACCATTGATTTGCCTTTCTGGCAGTCCACAGTATCTACAGAACTGTCCTCAGAACCGCATCTCAAATGGATTGATTATCTTCCTGTCAACTTTCTTCACTGTTCAGCTTTCACAGCGGTTCACAGCTTTCACAGAAATTGGGAATGCTATAGCCTAAATTATTTTTACTTAGATATTTAATTATATATCTTTACACTTGATAATCTTACCTTGTTCCTTTATAGCTGCCTTTCCAAGTTAGCTTTGTTCTGATATCTTTACTACAGTTTCCATTTTGATTAATGATCAAGCCAAGCCATAGAAAATGTTAACTATTTTTACATCTTAGTCACATCACACTTTCATGTATACCATTCTAGATTATTCAAACCAGTCCACATCATTCAGAAAAGAAGAGAAAAATTTCAGATTAACTGCATATAAGAGATGAAGTCCCAACACCCACTTTCCCCCAAAAACAGGGATATTGAGCACTTTATTCAGGAGAAAATTCCTTCCCAGCCCCAACTAAAGCATCAACATTTTATTTTTTACCATGAGCTGTGCAAAATATGTTAAGGTTTAGGTCTCATTCACACAACATTTTGGCATGTGAGTTGTATATTCCATGGAGTCCTTTCACCTATGCTATGATTTCATTTAAACTTAAATTGCCATCCTGTAGAATCCTTTGCCTTATAGTTTGGTAAGGCACTAGAGCTCTCCATCTGAGAATACTATAGTTTAGGAATTACCCCTCCCTAAACTACAGATCCCAAGATGATATAGGAAAATATAACATCCTATATTAGTTAAAAATAGAATCAAGTGCTATAGCTGTAGTGGGAGAGTCTGAAAGTGCTGATTGCTTCAACAGCAGCAACCAATCTAAAATAATAGGTCTGAGGGAAAAGTGATTCAACCTTCAATCCTTCCTTACCCATGTGACATAGTAATAAAAATAATTTGGCCCATAAATTAATGGACATGTGACTCTCTCAAGAAATGATGAAAGGACAAAGATGGGTGAAGAATTGTTCTTTTGGATGCCTTGACTTGAAATAATTCTTCAGTTATTTGTCCATCAGACTGAATCATGGGGAGAACTGAACCCGTCTTAATTTTCCTGCTTTGCAGAACTTGGAAAGAGCTTCTTACATTTCCTTTCTCACTTTCTGTCTCTTAGCAATTCTGTGTAGAGTGATATCATTGGGGTCTTTTCCAAACTTAGACTCAGACATTACAACACCAGGTCTTGGCTGCTGCAAAAAGTACCAGTGACACCCTCTTGCTCGCCATCCTTCTTCCTCCAAAATACTCCATGGGGTATCATGAAACCTCCATTGCTGGACTCATCAAACCACTATTTAATGTTTAGGAAACCATGAACCCAACATGCCCTCAACCCTGAAGCAATACCTGCACTAAGTAAGATACAGCTGCCTTCAAAAACAGTTGCCTTAAAATAGACTTGGGGCTGCTCCAATGGTTTAAATCCACCAAGTTCTTTACTGCTCTCTCACAGTCTTCTGGTGTTTAGAGTCTAAAAGGAGAAGTGCCACTATCCTGTCCTATTTGGAAACCATGCCTCGTGAAGACTTTTCCCATTATCCCAGAGAAATGTTTGTTAGTCTTTACAAACTCAGAGAAACAAGCTATATTGCCCTTATTACTGTTCACATCTTCCCAAAGTCCTCTCTAAACAGATTCAAGGGCTGAGCCTTGGCTGAAGTACCATTCTTTAGCCAGCAGACAATTCAGACAGTGGTGCAGTTAGCTAATGTTTAGACTCTGAGTTTAATGATCTTATCAGGTGGGTACAACCACCACCACCCTGTGCACGTGTACGGAAGGCATACACTTTGCCAGGACTGGAAATTCAGAGTGCCCTGAAAGTCCAGAAAAGTCTGACTCAAGCTGTAATTCCTATTACTGTGGTGGGAAATATGTTAATAAACTGTAGACCTTGTCTGAGAATATTTAGAAAATCCAGTTCCTTTTTATCTATGACCGATTATCCACATCTTGTCAGATTTGCTAGACCCAACCAAAAGCTTTAAAGCAGTCTCAAGCTCCCAGGCCTCCTGGTCCAGCCCTAGCTTGAAGTACTTTTCTAGAAAGAGGCAAAGTGCTTGTGCCATTAAAAAAAAAAGAGTATGTGTGTGTGATTGTGGAGTTTATATTCCTGTATTAGAAAAGGTCAAGAACTCCTTGTGTAGAATTCGTTGTGTAAGGGAAGAAAAGATGCCTAGTGGTAAGGACAAAGCCATTCATCATAGGACAATGGAAGTAGGGCTGCTGCAGCTTCTGCAAGGATTTGCAGGACTCTGAGGAAGCATCTCATGTGCTCCAAGCCACAGTTTCAACACACTTTCAACAAGATAATCCCCAATGTCATATGGACACTAGAGCACAGATTCAAAGAAAGCAGTAACATACTTGTGCCATCCTGTTCAGTCCTAAAATATGTGACACTAGAGCTTGAGAAACAGAAAACCTTTTAGATGTCAAATTACAAGTATCCCACAAAATCTGAGTTTTTCTTTCCAAATGTTGCATTTGAAAGCATCTTCAAGCTTTAGAAATGAAAATGAACAATTCTCAATTATATTATTAAATGAGATTTTTAAAAACAACTTTAATTTTTTTCCCTGGTGATGTGTACATTGCATACTGTCAGCGACAGTAGTGGAAGCTGAAAGAAATTTCTGCAAGCTAGCACTCATTAAAAAAAACAAACCCTGCAGGATATTACAGTCAGGCAAAAGAAGTTAAGCCACCTTGACACTTTGCCTATTGAGTGTTAACAGGCATGGGGGGGGGAATACTTTGGCTGGTGTGTATGTGTATTAATTTATGATTTTGCAGTGAAAAAAAGAAGAGAAAAATAAAGCTTCAAAATTAATTGGCCTGATGTTGGTCTATTAGAATGAAGAAATCAAGCCATTGACAGGATAATCCCCTTAATAATGACCAAACAGTTACAAAATAGTTAGCAAACATAAGAGCCTCAGGCTGGTTACTATTTTTAAACAAAAGTGCAAAGGAGCGCATTTCCCAGGAATGTGAAATATGTAACAGTGATTGTGTAACCACAACAAAGCTTTTTCATGGTTTATAAGATTGTACATTTGGGATAAGGGACTATGGTGTTGTTTGGGAAGGGACCTGTATTACAAGGTAGAATAATAGGGACTTGGGTGATGGTGGGGAGTGGCAGACACCTCAGTTGTTAACTCTAGGCTATATTTCAGAGGAAGGAATTGGCAAAGCCACCTCTGCGTATTCCTTAAGAAAACTCTATAAAATTCAGGAGGTCGCACTAAGTCGACAAGCAACATGAAGACTCATATACACAGATATGCATATATATAATACTGACTTTAGAATGTGTTAACCTAGTTTTGCTGTCTTTGGGGTTCTTCTGGCTCTTTCTGCTGAGTGGGTGCTCAGGCTTCTGCCCCAGAATCCTGCCTTTAAAATGCCACCAGTGGGGTGCAGGAGTGAACATGGAAGTACCAAGAAACTGCAGGTGAAAACAAAAGAAAAACTAGGTTGCCACACGGAGACACTATCGCTTCATACAAATGGATGTCTCCCAACTGTAAAATAAGCAGTACACTCATCCCTCCTCTTTCGCTAGGGTTATGGGCACAGGACCCCCATGAATGTGGAAAAATCACAAAAAACAAAAACACTATGTTTTTACCTGAGAGAACACCACTATAGGATTCTCTAGGTCCTCCAGTGCAACTCTGTGGTCAACATCTGCCAGACACTGACCATAGAACTGTGCTGGAGGAGCTACAAATGCCTAGTGGAGTGTTCTCTCTAGGAATGTCTAGGTCATTCAGTGGGACTTTTGATTAAAGTTGACCATAGAGTTGTGCTGGGGGACCTAGATATTCCTAGAGAGAACATATTAATAAAATATATGAATAATCAAAGCTGCAAAAATCAAAGCTGCAAATGTGGAGGGACGAATGTCACTCTGTTCTTCATCTAAGGTGACCTGACAAAGGACATTAGCAAATCACCCTTTACAGTAGGGATGCAAATCATTTTGCTGTTGCTGAGACTCAGTATGTCTGATTTCTTCTGCAAGAAGCTTACTATCCCTTAGAGTTATTTTTATGCTTACTTTCTTCACTAAGCTAATTATCTGTGGTAGGGATAATCTGTGGAAGGACAGCTATGATTGAAATGGACAGGATCATAAAGTGTAAAGACATAACCCTGAACACTACAGTGAGGATCATCCAAGCCAATAGTGAAAAAAGCCAATAGAAAGAAAGTCAACTCATTTGAGATGTGATGCTGGAGAAGAGTGCTGAGGATACTGTGGACTGTCAAGAAGACAAATAAATGGGCCCTTTAGCAGATTAAGCCTTAACTACCCCTGGAAGCCAGAATGATTAAACTGAGGCTGTCATATTCTGGGTACATCATGAAGAAATATTAATCATTAGAAAAGGCAATAATGCTAGGAAAGTTGGAAACAGTAGAAAGAGAAGAAGAACACATGCCAGACTTTTGGATACTGTATTTATGTATCTTAACTGGGGATGGAGGTACATTTGCTGTGCAGCTTCAGGAAGCAAAATGTTATGGGCTGCCACTGATCTGGTTATAAAAATGAGTTTATTTAATCCATTTACAGGTCAAATGTAAGCAGTGATGAGAAAATGGCAAATTAGTCAATGAACAAGACTGCATCTTGGATTTTCTTCTCAGCACTGAAGAACTACATGTGTATTGACCAAATCTTTCTAGAAATGGCATAATAGGGGTATGTCTATAACACTGCCTACAATTTTAATCCCATTTGACTTTCACATATGAGAGTATAGAGGTGAATGATACAAAGGCCAGAATTTCTGTTACTCCCTGCTCAAAATCAAGATATAGAGCATATGCACATGACTCAAAGCTTCTGTCTTTTTGAAGGAAAATGTGGTTTTGTAGGATTCAAGTCAAGGAGTCAAAATTATGTATTAGAGCAATACATTTTTTTAAAAAAATATGTATTAGAGGAAAGTACTTTGTTTTGTAACTGGAGCATTTCATATGACCAAGGCTAAAAGACCCAATTAGCTTTCTCTTGTTAATGTTTATTTTCTTTTTCAACTTCTTTCGGTTTGGATATTCTTAGACTAATTAGTTTCCTTTTTGTTTGTAATTTTGGGGCTTTCTTTTTCTAGACCTGACATACTGGCACATTGCTACAGTACAGAATTTTCTTAGTGTGCTGTAAATAAAAGTGTTTTTGGGGAAAAAACCCAATTTAGACTGAAAAGCTGTTTCCATTGAAGGCGTTAACCAGGTGTAGGCTGTTGAGACTCTTAATATTTTTGACATCTGAAATTGTGTGGGTTTTGTGTTGTTTTGTTCTGTTCTGTTTGAGCTCCTCATCATTAAAATGAAGCTTGACTTACTCTTTTATTTTAAAATGGAAAATGGAAAGTCCACTTATTTCACACAGTGAGCTGTATTTAGCTTGGTTCATACATCACAGCAATGACACTAGCCCTCCTCTTATGACACCCTCACATTTCTCATACATGGAACCACCACCACTGCACCCATCAACCACTAAAAATGCACCCAGCAAGAACATCACAAAACTCATTCTACACTTTCCCACACATAGCACACAAGCAAACTGCAGCATCTTCCCCATCAGCCCAATGCTCAGGAGACCACTATAGAGTATAGCTACCTACAGACCCCACAGGCTGTGGCTCCACAAGCAAAGAGTTTGAATCCTGCAGCAATCCTGCACTACCCATGTTCATAAATCTAGTCCCAAAACAGTTCCCCCAACATGTGTGAGATGGGAATAGGAACAAGCAATGAAGGAAACGCTCACATTGATGAGGACAAACAGAAACTACAACAGCAAAGTCACCAGAAATGTCCATTGACTCCAACAGGAGTGTTTTTAATCAAGATAGCTATTTGGTTATAGCTATGTGATGTATTATTATTATTATTATTGTTACTATAGCTATTTGATTGACATAAATTTGCAGTGGTGGAGGTAGTAGGATCTATGACAAGATAGTAGCATAGGAGCTGGACTGTCTTGTATCTCCCATCCTCATTTTTCCAATTCTGCCAATTTCCTTACACTATGTTGGTGTAGTTAAGTTGGAATACAGCAGCTTAAAGTTTTGTGGCATTATTGGGATGCTGCTGTAACATCATCATAATTCACTGTGCTGATAAAGGGACTTTTCTAGCAACTGCAGTATTCCAGCTGCCATAACTCCAAGCTATGATTGTAGTATTACTAGATATCAGTAAAGGACTGAGAAGTTTTCTGTTTTTTCTGCTCTCAGCATCCCTATAGACTACTCCAGAAGAAACCTAGCACTATCACATGACCTCATGAGCCCTGTCTGAGAATCTGCAGACCCTTTCTCCTCATCAGCTCTCAAGACAACTTGTAGACTACGACCTGACTTTTTAAGACCACTATTTTGCCTTCCACCAGTTTGGCTTTGTGTCTTGCCTGATGAAGGTATTTGAAAAATCTCAAAAGCATGCATACATTTTTGTGCTTTTTTCATTGGCTTAATAAAGTCATTGTCACAATATGCAGTGTTATCATTTAAAGATGTGTCTTTTGTTCCACAGATATTGCAACCCCACAAAGCATGAGGGATCTGAAGTAGGACAGTGGTTACCAGGAATAATCATTTTAGTGGTGGGCCCTGACTTTCAAAGACCTGGTGTCTTCTCCAAGTACCCTACTGGGAGTCCCACACTGGGAGAAAAGTGGGATATAAAATAAATCCATTATTTATGTGATATCATTCCAATGCAGGAATAAATATCTCCTTTTTTAAAAAAAAGCCATAGGCTTCTAAAACTTGCTGAATTATTTTAACGGGTTCATATTTTTTACTGTAATGTCATATCCTCCAACATTTCACAGATAAAAACCAGGACAGAAGTGGCTAAGCACATCAGAGTGTGGTCAAGCTAGAAAAGGCTTCATTAGTTTGCTTTTCTCTGAGACTACTGAGAAGGGCAAGACTTAGGGGGGTTGCAGACTGTCAAAAATAGTGTGAATTCAGTCCACTTTTAGGGTTAGGGTTAGTGCTAGGGAATCATGGGAATTGTTATTTTTCTGAGACATTGAACCTTCTTTGTCAGAGAACTCTAGTGCCACAATAAAATTCAGTTCCCATGATTCCCTAACCTTAACCCTAACCCTAAAAGTGGACTGAATTCACACTATTTTTGACAGTCTGCAACCCCCCTTAGCCTTTCACTCTCCTCTCCTTTTCTCTCCTGTCCTCCCCTCCTGTTAATTGGGCACAAACAATTTTTGCACTTTGTACTCACACTATTTCCCAAAATTCTGCACTTTATACTCACACTATTTCCCAAAAGCTGAGGACAAAGGAGTAAGTGCTAGAGAAAAACTGGTATATTTTAAAAGTAGATAAAACAGTGGGAAGAATTGTCCCTGCCAAAAAAAAGGACAGTTGGAGGGTATGTTATGCTGTTTCATAAATTTGGTGCTTTTAGTTTTCTTAAAATGTATGTTATTATATCACATTTTTACAAGCATTACACATAAATAAAAATAAAGAATTAAAACAAAAGAGGTTCACAGAATGGATGGAACATGGAATTCTATTCCCTGTCATCAATTATGGCACAAAAATATGTATGGTAGCTCTGAATTTTGCATGCACTCAAACACTGTGGCTTGACTTCTTATAGTATTTTTCCATGCACAAAATATTGTGGTCTGAACGTTCAGAAAATGTTGTTTCTCCATAACAAAAGTGTTGCTAAGAAAGAAAATGTACAAGTTATACATAACAATTGAGAAGCCAATGTACACAGTTTGTAAAGGAGGAAAAAAGAATGTGCAGAAGAGGTCTCAGAATCATGGCTGGCTGAAAACACCAGGATAAATTTGGGTGTATTCAAAGGGTGGTGTGAACTATGAGCTGATTTAAAAATTAAAAATGTTAGCAGTGGAAGGAAAAATTCAGTGAGATCACCTTGTTTGTCTTTATTGGCTGATCTAATTCAAAACTATTATTAGCTTCATCAAAATGCAGAGTCAAACTTTTCTATACTATCATTACACTGTTCAGAAAAGTTTTTCTTTTGGACTACAATTCCCCATCCCAAACCCCAGTTAGCATAGTCAGTGGCCCACTGACAATTCAGAACTGGGAGAGGCTGTTCAAAATTCCATTTTCTTCCCTCCTTCTGGTAATACCTAGTATAATATGAAGCATAATGTGACATCGCAACAGTTTATTTTTCCAAGATGAGCTATCAGCACCTAATGTTCACAGAGGGGCGGGGTACAAATAAATGATGATGATGATGATGATGATGATGATTATTATTATTATTATTATTATTATGAAATGAAGTAGTGGGAGATGAATGCATTATGATGGCACATAATGCAATATTTCTTACTTGGGACTTCATCACACGAGACTAGAAAAGTGCAATTTTAACATAAAGAAGCATATTTAGCCAATATCTGTCACACAATGTCATGTCAGTCCTGCTGTGGACTTGCTTTCCATTCATTACTGTAGTGTACCTTTTCATTGATAGGCAAAACCTGTCAATAGACTCTCAATTTCACCGCTATTCTTTTACTGCCTTTGTGCAAAAGTCCCTTCCACTGCAGGTCCACTTTTCAGGCAATCATATGATGTGAGTGGATGTGATTCTGCTCCTCTTCCCCTCTCTCCTCTTCCCCAACTTATCAATTCCAGCCACCAACACCTTCCCGAAGTTGGCTGCTGTATGCACATTCACATAGCAGTCAACTTTTGGAGACAGTTGGTAGCTGCAATCACTTGCACAGGACTGCTGTGTGAACATGCATATAATAGCCCCATGACTCAGGAGGAGGGAGGAAGAGCGATCACTGCCGGCAACCGCCTCCCGAAGCTGGCTACTGTGTACACATTCACACAGCAACCAGTTTCAGGAGGCAGATAGAAGCCACAATCACCTGTTCCCATCCTTCTTCCTGGAAGGCAATATTTGGCAGTGTGGAAAACAGATCATACAACCATGGATTGCCAAAAACCAGTCATGAGGGGAAAGTGTAATAAGAAATTATGCCAAAATGGTTTGCTTCCATTCTTAAACTAGCATGATTGTGGCAAGACAGCAGGCTGGTGTGATGAAATCCTTCATGCTACCTGTAAGATGAAACAGACACAAAATAATAATAATAATAATAATAATAATAATAATAATAATAATAATAATATTTATACCCCGCCCCTCTGAGAACAATCGGGGTGGCTAACAATATAAAAATCCAAGTACATTCAACCCCGTACCCTCCCCCTAGCAGGTACTTCCTTTCATGATTTATTTCTTTGCAAGGTTCCAATAACTACTGCATTTCCAATATCCTGAGCAATAGGGACGTGCACCAAACAATCAAAAGATTTGTTTCAGACACCAATTGGGAGCTTACAAGAACAATCTTATTTGTCTCAGAGCAATTCATAGCTCTCCAGTTTGACTTATCCAAATGTCAGTTATAAAATCCAAATCTTTATACCTTCCATTTACTATCATTAGACACCAACTAATGTCTCAATTTTGAATTGTTTGTAAAATTTGGATGAAATTTGCAGACATAGTAGTCACTTAGGAGGTGAATGCATTTGTCAATTTTCAGACAAATAGGTGCATGGATTTTATTTTATTTAATTTTTATATGCCCCCTAGGTTTTTATTTGTTTTTTATGAGGGATATGGCAATAACCTTTTATTTGTCATGGATTAAATTTACAGAAATAGTTGTCCATTCTGAGGGAATTAAATCTGCTTAAATTTCAGAATAACAGGTACAGAATATTTTCTGCAGCAACAGCCTCGTGATTTCCAAAGAAGGGCATGCTTGTCCCTGTAAGGTTTAACAATGTGTGTAATTGGTATGAAAATTACATTCAGAATATACCTATCCCTATTTAAGGAAACTGTAATATTCTTAATGGGGGGAAAATCACACAACAGTTGAGGTTAATGAAGAATAATCAGATACATGGTAAGATGTCTGGAACAACTACACACAGTCTCCTCTCTATATGTTTGGCAAACTATGGAAAAAGATATTGGTTTGATTTAGACCATATGCAGTAGTAACGTATATAATCGATTAGTAAGTCAAGCAGTGATTACCTTTTTAAAACTGAATATATTACATTTACTTTTGTACATTGATATTTATTGTTTTTGTATTCCTCATGTTCTTTTCTAGTTAAAATATTGTTCATACTATTTTATACTAAAATTGAACAAAAATATTTGGTGGAAAAATAAACCTGCAAAATTTCAGAAGGAAAGATGCAGAGCTTGAGGTAGAAGAGAGGTGTTTTGATTTAGGGATAATTTTCTTCCCCTAATTCCCCTCCATAGACTTTTGGGCAATTTGTATGAAAATGGTATAGAAGCATCCCTACATAAGAAACTTGCAAAATTTCAGATTTTGCAGTTAGGGAGTTGGGGTTTAGTGTTGAGACTAGGGAGTTATCATAAACAAACAAACAAACAAAACCCCTAAATATTATGTTTTCTGCTCAGAAAGTGACAGAAATAGCAACAGGACAGATGGGGAAATCAACATGGCAATGGCAAAGACAAAAGAATTTTAACCCTCAGCATTTTTGAAAACAAGCTCCCAAAGCTATACTTTGCTAGGTAGTTTTCAAAGAGATAACCATGTTAGTCTGTTACAAAAAAAATTTTAAAAGGGGAAGGGGGGGAGAAAGAAAGGCTCTAACAGCACCTTTAAGACTAACTGGTTTATTTTGCAGGTTTATTTTAGCATGAGCTTTTGTAGATTTCAACGTACATCTGAAGAAGTGAACTGAAATCCACAAAAGCTCATGCTAAAAAAAAGTCCATTTAAATAAAAAAAATCAATTTAAATAAGCCAATTGGTTTTAAAGGCGCTGCTAGATCATCCCATCCTCCTCTTTTCATGTTTAGTCTCACAGACTCCACCAAAATATTTTGAAATTCCTTCTCTTAGGAGTGAGAAAACTAGCAGGAAGTACTGTCAACATTAGCTAAGCTCTCATAGAAATCATAGGATCATAGAGTTGAAAGCGATCCCAAGGGCTATCCAGTCCAACCCGCTGCCATGCAGGAACTCAAAATCAAAGCATCCCCAACGGATGGCCATCCAGAGTGTGGTGGAGTCTCCTTCTTTGGAGGTCTTTAAACATAGGTACTACTTTATCATCTTGCCCCACAGTACGTGCATTTAATAACTTTGGTGAAATTGTTCACTGTCATTAGAGGCTAGAGCTGTCAATCACAAAAATACACCCGCTCATCCCCCTCCCTTCTCCACCCATCCTCATGTTTTCTTTATATGGAGTGTTTTGAGAGAAATGGACCAATTTTGGGAAACACATAAGCTGTGTCTCTAATGTCCCTGTGAACTCAAAGTACTAAGGAATCTTCAGGACTGTTTGGATTCGGTCCATGTTAAAAGAGTCCTGTTCAATTAAATCATTTCCCAAAACTATCCCAATCAGCCCAAACTGGTTCTGAATTTGGGGATTTGTCCAGTTCTGAACCACACCTCAAGTGGACTGCCATTATGCTAATTCCAGCATAATATAAACAACGGGGAGGATTTCTAACTTTAGCTGCAGATTCCTGTATTGGCAGGGGGTTAGACTAAATGAACTTTTGCTTCCCTTGCAACTTTATGAGCCTGTGAAAGCATTAGCTCCAAAAACAAACTCCAGTACAGCAACATCAATAGATGCTCCCACAGCATCCACAGTAACCCAGTTTACACTAAGGAGATTACTACACACGGCTTTTAAACCATGATTAGACCCACAAGAAAGCGGCTTTGGCGATACTTATGGCATGACATCGTCTCTGCCCTACAACTGATGTGTCCCCAAACCATAGCTGCTGTGTTCCTTTTCATTGACAGGGGAAATCCATCAATGAGCTTGCAATTATACTAGTCCCCAGGTGCAAAACTTCACTGCCGGGCCAGTTGTGATATTGGCAGTCATGTGGGGTCACAGTCTCTTCCTCTCCCCCCATCCCTCCTTCCCCTCACTATTCCCAAGCAGGCTGGTTGGCTTTATTTTTTGCCTTATTTCTTTTCTATTTTGAACTTCAATCCCAGTAGCAGAGCTCCAGAATTGTATGAAAAAGTTAAAATATAAATAAAATAGCCCAAAGGCATGCTGGATAACATTTAGGGCAGGGAGGTGAGGTTAAGGGGAAGTCAGGAAGAGAGCGCAATGGTGGCAACAGCCCCAGTCATGCAATTGTGAAAACGTGCGATAATGGCTGCTCTGAACCAGATACGTTTCCATTTTTTAAAAAACTGATGCGGCTGTTGCGAGAACGGAGCTTGTGTGGTAATGTCCTAACTGTCATTCACAAGGACACTCGAGGATGACTCTAAATATTACTCATGGAGAGAAGGTACAGCAATGGCTGCATTACCACATGCAGAGGAAAAAATAAATTGGATAGACAGATGAAGACCACAGAAATGAACTAGCTTCAGTGCAAATCATTATGGTTGGGCAGTTTGTGAGGCCTGTAAGTAAGATCCAGAGCTCCCTGTAGATGTGGTTCCAATTCTGTTGCAACACAAATATGGTATATAAACAGCTTCTTTCCCTTTTTTTGTCTATGGGGGTTGAGTAGACAGGTGAATCATAGAATCATAGAATCATAGAATCATAGAGTTGGAAGAGACCACAAGGGCCATCCAGTCCAACCCCCTGCCATGCAGGAACTCCCAATCAAAGCATCCCTGACAGATGGCCATCCAGCCTCTGCTTAAAGGCCTCCAAGGAAGGAGACTCCACTACTCTCCGAGGGAGTGTGTTCCACTGTTGAACCGCCCTTACTGTCAGGAAGTTCCTCCTAATGTTGAGGTGGAATGAAGACATGCAAGTGCAAGAAACCCACACAGGCAGCTCCATAGCCCAGGAGAATGAATGGATCTACTTTTCTGGAAGGAAAAAATATTCTAGCTCCATTGGGGGAACAATGCTCCCTCACACAAAGAGCTATCTCAGTGCAACAACAACAGATAGATAGCACTGTGGTACCGTAAAGGCTAGCCACCTACTTAGCTTCCCCATGCTAACTTAACACCCATAGTAGAAGAGGAAACCATTGTCCTGACTGAGCCCTAAATAAATAAAATTAAACTAACTGGTAAATTCTTAGCGATTTCAAGTGGAGTTTCTCTTTGAAAAACAACAAAGAGTCCTGTGGCACCTTAAAGTCTAACCGATTTAATGGGGTATAAGCTTTTGTAGTCTACAATTCATATTTGCAGACACATCATAGAGTGTTATTTTCATATGGCATATATGTGTACACAAGGGTATAGAGAAAAACATCGTAATCACTGAGGCCAAAGGACCATGGAATGAAGGAGGGATGGTTTGTCATAATTCTGTCTAAAGCTTAAATGTGTACAATATAAGCACAATGACCATTCACAACAGCAGTAATTGTTGATGTCTCTGTGAATGTCCTTCTCTCCCAATCCTTTCTTTGGAATAACCCCCATATTATCTGCCACAACTACAAAAAGACAGACATATAGGTAAGGAAGCATGGCTAAAGTTGACAGAACACTTTGAGTGATGATGTAGAAAGGCTCATTGCGATGAATAAACTGAATTAAGAGCTAAGAATGTGGCATGTTTTTTTAAAAAAAAGTCAATGCACAAATTTGTTGTTAGCTGCCTTCAAGTCAATGCCAACTCTTGGTGACCCTGTGGATGAGACATCTCCAAGACCCCCTGTCCTCTACTGCTCTGCTCCTGCAGGTTCAGGTCCTTCATCTCCCCAATAGAGTCTATCCATCTGGCGTCTTCCTTTTTTTCTGCTGCCTTCTAACTTTCCTAGCATTATTGTCTTTTCTAATACGTCATGCCTTCTCATGATGTGGCCAAAATACAACAGCCTCAGTCTCATTATCTTGGCTTCCAGGGAGAGTTCAGGCTTGATCTGTTCTAGGATCTATTTGTTTGCTTTCTTGGCTGTTCACAGTACCCTCAGCACTCTCCTCTAGCACCACATCTCAGATGAGTTGATTTTCTTCTCATCCACTTTCTTTGCTGTTGAGCTCTTACATTCATACATAGTGATGGCGAATACAATGGCTTGGTGCTCAGCACTTTAGTGCTGTTTTATATCTTTACACTTTAGGATCTTGTCTAGTTCTTTCATGACTGCCCTTCCCATTCCTAGTCTTATTTCTTGACTGTAGTTTCTAAAAGCAAGTGGGTTGTGTGCCTTCAAGTCCTTTCTGAATTATGGCAACCCTAAGGTGAACCTATCACGGGGTTTTCTTGGCAGGTTTCTTCAGAAGGGGTTTGCCATTGCCATCCTCTGAGGCTGAGAGAGTGTAACTTACCCAAAGTCACCCAGTGGGTTTTTGTGGCCAAGTGGGGATTCAAACAATGCTCTCCAGAATCGTAGTCCAACGCTCAAAACACTACACCATAAAGCAGGGGTAGGCAACCTTTCCCCTTTAAGGGCCAAGGGACTTCAGCTCCCAGAATCCCAGGAGCTATTGGCCAACATGGGACTATTGGCCAACATGGCTGAGGCTTCTGGGAGCTGAAGTCCCTCAGCCCTTAAAGGGGAAAGGTTGCCTACCCCTGCCATAGAGGGAAGCAATGTCATATGAGGCATGACATAAAGAGTGGGAATAGGTTTAACCCAGAGAGAATGAGATATATTTTCAAATGTATATAAGGTAAACACTAGGAGCAAACTCCCTCAGAAGGAGGTGGACTCTGGAGTTTTTCAGAGTGTAGATGCCCACTTCCCAGAGGTCTGGACCAGGTGGCCTTTGGGGATCCTGTGATTCTATGAAATATGTAAGAATTAAGGATCAGGCAAAAAGCAATGACTGGTAAGCTATGTTACCTGTAACAGAACCTTAGTTGCATTAAAAACTTCTTGGAGCTATTGTGGAATTTCTTGTACATTTTAAAGGAAAAGCTTGTGCTTCCAAGGGTCAAAGGCCATCCGGTTTTGACTTCCTGGCACAAATCGACTGCACTTCTCAAAAGCCTCCAAAAAGTACAGTGAACTTTGAGGGAGTCAGGAGGAGAAAATAAAACCTTGAATGGTGGGCAGCCCACTCCTTTTCCTTGGAATGATTCTTTGGACCATGATATAGGTTCTTGCCCCAGTATCTTGATAGGAGCCATTAAGAAATTAATTATGTAATGCAATAAAGGTATCCGATCTATCTGCTCAGGGAGCTATTCCAAACAAGTGGCTTTCCAAATGACAAAAGCACTGAGCCAATCTCTATACTACTCCAACCCTTGCTAGTGCAAACTGTAGGTCTGGTACACAAGATACAAAACAGCAACAAAGGTCCAAAGCACACTGCAGAAATAATCCAGTTTGAGACCACCTTAACTGCCCTGGCTCAGTGCTAGGAAATCCTTGGAATTGTAGTTCATTGTGGCACCAGAAGGCTAAATGTCTCACAAAACTGGTTTCCAGTATTCCCTAGAATTGAGCCAGGGCAGTTAAAGCAGTGTCAAACTGGATTATTTCTGCAGTGTAGATTGGACCAAAGATATGAAGAGCCCTGGACTATCTGAAGGTTTGTCCTTTTCAATAATTTCATTTAACAAATGCTTCTCAGGCTTTGCAGAGGAACCTTGACTGTCCAAAGCATATTTCTGAGCCACTGCACCATCTACTGACCAATATTAATCAGTGCAAGATTTGTGGACCATTATAGTACCAGAAAGTCACCTTTCTAGTATTCCAGAAGATACTCCAGCTGCAACTAATGGACATTGATTCTAACATGTATCTCAATGTTGATAATTCCAGCCAACATAAAACAAAGTGTTCTAGTGTGTGGAAGGACTTCAAACTGAATTTATCTCACCAAGCATTTTAGATCGCTGTGCATTTTTTGGAGGAAGAGTGGAGAAGATGGGGCCCTACAGATGGACTGCAGTCTCCATCAGCCCTTCCCATTGACCATGCTTACTAGGATGATAGGAGTTGCAATCCAACAGTGTATGTTCCTTGTCCCTGCCCTAGAGCTATTAAAAGCACCCAGTCTCCAGCACAACCGAATGCCTGCCAGACAAAGCCCCTACTCTGTTCATACCCCCCCCCAAGAGGAATCCCCAAATCCCCACTTTTTGTAGCCCTTTCCTACATCTCTACATAATTATACAAAGCTCACACCATTCAAAAGTGGGAGTTGGGATTAGAGAATGTTTATAGAAGTTTTTAGGGCTGCAATTGCTTTGGCAACATACTTTCTTGGTTGCTGCAAAAGAGGGTATCTAATATCTCCTTGTGCAATGATTCACACACACACACACACATCCCCATGCAAAACCCCAGCTGTATGGCATTGGGCATACCTCCCAGGGCCATAAAAGTTCTTGTGTGCCATGGCACAATACAGCTGCATTAGGCTTAGGGCTTTACACTCTGATGACAGTGAACATAACACTTGGCCTGTGTCTTGCATTGCTCCTCCCATTCTTCAAAGTTGTCATTTTGTGCCTTCAAGCTGTTTCTGATTTATGACAATCCTAAGGCAAACCTACCATGGGGTTTTCTGGGCAAGATTTGTTCAGAGGGCGGTTGCCTTTGCCTCCCTCAGAGGCTGAGATAGCATGACTTGCCCAAGGTCACCCAGAAACTTTCCATGGTTGAGCAGGATTTGAACCCTGGTCTCCAAGCCGTACCCCATTGCTCAAACCACTACTCCACAATGGCTTTCCCGTTATTCGGTACAGAGGCATATAGTGGAATTGGTGTCAGGTTTTCCAGCCTGTTTCAAGCAACTACACCTGTGGTATGGCTCAACCTGTATCTGGATATCCCTTATCAGTGTGAATTACTAGGAAAGGAAAGCCTGCTATTGCCACAAAACTGAGTGAGGAGTGGTAGAGATAAAGCCATGAACGTGGAAGGTGCATGCTCAAGAATAGACTGCAAAAGAAAAAGAAAAAGACTGCAAAAGAAGAAGGAGGTGCTGAGAGGCTTGTGGGGTACGGAAAAATATATATGAATAACCAGAGATGGGGATAATACAAAGAGAGTCCTATGGAGTGCAAGCAGATCAGCTGGATGAGGACATGGAAAAGCCAGGCTACTTGTGAAGAAGGAAAAAATAGCATAGTGAGAAATTGAGGTGTATAGGTGTAGGAACAGAAAATTATGCTAACAAATGAGGTATACTTGTGGTGGAGCAACAAGAAAAGAGTGCTGTAGGAAATAAAAAGAGTAACTGCAGAAAAACTGTGGGATTTACAAAGAATGGCATATTTCAGTAGTTCTTAAATGGTGGGGCAGGACCCCCAGAGGGGATGCAAGAGTCGCTCAGGGGGACCTGGAGGCCCTGATTCCTCCCCATCTCCTCCTCTTCCCAATTTTTTTCTGACCTGGAGGGGAAGAGAAAGAGGAGGAGGAGGAGGGGAGAACAGGATTACTTTAGGATTGCCATAAATCAGAAACAACCTGAGGAGATTGGGGAAGCTCACTGGATTGTGGCCTTGGTGGGGGGGCATCTCAAGCCGCTGTTTCTTCTTTCCCAATCTGTCCTGTTGTTGCCCCAGTTCTCAGGATGAGATGTTGCTCCAATCTCAACACATTCTCTCGCACACCCTCTCTCAGTGTCTGACACATTCAGTAATGCTCTTTTTCTGACTCTCTCCCTCAGATACCCTCATTCATAGTCTCTCACACAAATTCTGTCTGTAATTTGTACAATGTTATTTCCTTATAAAGTGTTAAAATGTGAATGTACATGAATGTACAAATGAAAATATACACAGTAAACAAACAAAATATTTTTATTCATATACTACATTGAGCAGGGCAGGGGGTGTGATGTCCACATGCACATGTAAAGGGGGTCACAAAGGTTAAAAGTTTGAGAACCACTGGCATCTTTGGTTATCACTGATGCCACCTAGTGTCTAATTTTGTTATTGGCTCTTTCTAAAGTGTTTTTTGTTTTGTTCTTTATAGCTTTTAAGTTGCCTTCCCTAACCTGGCATTTTCCAGATAAATTGGACTGCAAATCCTATAATCTGATGGATGGATGGGAATGGTAGGATTTCTAGTACAATGCACTTTGAAGCAGCCAGGTTGTGGAAGATGACCCTAAACTAAAGCATGGAATCTAACATCATGTTCAGTTTTATCACTGATCTGCATTTATCATATTTCCTTTATTCCTTTATTCCTTTATTCCTTTATTTCCTGTGCAACATAAATGCTGTTCGCTCATCCTTGAAACAGCATATATTGTTTGTCCGGATTAAAAAGATGAATAAATATTTATGGCCTCAAGTAGAATAAAATCTGCTCCTTTTGCAGCCAGGCTTGTGGCCCCAGCATGGCTTCAGTGTGGTTTGGGGACGTGTGTCATCTAAATAACATGCTCCCAACATGGCCCAATGGTAGACCTTTAGACCTTTCTGTTTCAGGCCTATGTGTTCAGAGGACAAAGATCCAATGCAATACTGATGTTCAGCAATAAATGGCTACAAAGATCAGTTGCTGAACCCAGGGTGGAGAATTCTTAATCTGAAATATTTTTAGTTCCTTTGAATGTCTGCAGAACATTTTTCTTCACTGTTTAATAATTGCATCATTTATCTTCCCACACTTAAAATCATGAAGCCTAAGATACAAGTATCAACGTTACAGCTCAGGTTTTGCATGCAGGGTCCAGGGGTTAAATAACAACAAGCAGCATTTATTTATAACAGCCTTTCCACTAAAGGGTGGAACATCAAGAACAGTCAAAGACAAAGGCCCAAAGCAGATGGGCCAAAAATGCCAGCTTTGGGCCGCATTGGGGACATGCCGTTTAGATGGTGCATGCCCTGAACACGGCCAAAAGCCATACTAACACCACACTATGAACGTTATCACACATGGGCCAGAAAGCGAAAATAAAAGTGGAAA